>CM050169.1:117914133-118221633 GCA_027410445.1 Discoglossus pictus | reverse complement strand
TAGATAACCCTCCATCTCTCTGCATATTTACACTGTTTACAAACAAATATAGAATACGGCAGCTCATTTCAGATTATCACTTTAACAAGATGCTGTTTTGAACAACTAAACGAGAATGGGCAATTTGAAAGTAAAAAGTAAATACATTATCTTGCTGATTTTTGTTGTAAATATGTATTTATCTTGGGTACATATACTTGTACACTGTCTAATATATACATACTAGGATCTTGCCTGTCAAAAATGACGGGAATAAAATTGTAAGGCTGGCAATGCTGTTTGCCACACAATGTGAGGCTTTTGCTACTCTGAGCACCTTCTGCGCGCATCGCAAGCTTCTCCCCTGTGTACTTCAACTTTCCTGCTTTGCACTGATCACCTTCGGTGCTCATCGCAAGGCCCACGCTAAGCGCCTTTGCGCTCATTGCACGCCTCTCCCGCTTGTGGTGCTCATCGCGAGCCCCTGCACTTATTGCCTTCGGCACTCATTGCAAGCCTCTCCCCCTGTCCCTTCCCTGTGTCTTTCTCATCTGTGTGTCTGCTGTATGTTTGCGTGTTACGCGCTGACTGACGTTTGTTTTATTTTCCAAATCCAGTGTTTATTTTCATCCAGTTTTAGAATTTGTAAGTTTTTCGGCCGCCATTTTTTCCCTTTCTTAGCCAAGTTTGGATTGATGAAAAACGCCAAATCTGGCTCAAATTCGCTTGCAACCTCACTCTCAGGCTTCCTGGCTCTCCTCCTGTGCTGTGTGTGTTATTTTTTTTTGTAAATTTTTTTGCTGTTTATTGGGGGTTTTAGAGTTACACGCTTGTCTCGCAGTTTCGACCCTCGCAGCCTAAGTCCCGCGTGCTTCAACGCCTCGCCTCCCGAGGATTGCAGTGCAATGAGCGCCTCATTGCGAGCCTCTCCCCTGTGTACTTCAACTTTCCTGCTTTGCATTAATCACCTTCGCGCTCATTGCAAAGCCCATGCTGAATGCCTTTGATGCTCATTGTAAGCCTCTCCCACTCACGCTCATTGCCTTCGGAGCTCATTGCGAGCCTTTCCTCCTGCCATGTGTCTCTTTCCACCTTCTCCCCCATACCTCTACCTCTGTGTGTCTGCTGTATGTTTACGTGTTACGCGCTGACTGCCTTTGGCTTTATTTTCAAAGTCCTGCGTGCCTGGCTTTGTCCAGCCTTGTTTTTCATCCAGTTTTAGAATTTTTTTCCTTGCATAGCCGATTTTGGATTGACGAAAAACGCCAAATATGGCTCAAATTCGCTTGCAACCTCACTCCCAGGCTTCCTGGCTCTCCCCCTGTGCTGTGTGTGTGTGTAATTATTTTATGTAAATTATTTAGCTGTTTTTTTTTTTTAGAGTTATGCGATTGGCTCGCAGTTGCGACCCTAGCAGCCTAAGTTCCACGTGCTTCAACTGCTCGCCTCGCTTTGCACGCAGTGTAATGAGCACCGAAGGCTCAAATTCGATTGCAAACTCAATCCCAGGCTTCTTGGCTCTCCTCCTGTGCTGTGTATATAGTGTGTTATTATTTTTTGTAAATTATTTTGCAGGTTTTTGGGGGTTTTAGAGTTACACGCATTGCTTGCAGTTGCGACCTTCGCAGCCTTAATCCTGCATGCTTCAGCGGCTCGCCTCGCTTTGCAAGGCTTGCAGGCGGCCCTCGCTTTGCCAGGGCTGCAAGTGCGTTACCAACAATCTCAAAAGTCACCAAGATCGCAAGATCCATAACTATTTATGTGATATATATACCATCAAAAAATTATGGCAATAACATTTGAAGCCATGGCAATGGTGTTTGCCACACAATGCAAGGCTCTGCCACTTTAAGCACCTTTGGCGCTTTTCACGAGCCCTGCGCTGAGCGCCTTTGGCGCTCATTGTGATCTTCTCCCCCCCCTGTGTAGTTTAGGGGCCTCACAATGAGTGTTACTGGCTTCGGGCTCTTTTTTACTACCTTCGGCCTCGTTTTCATTGTGTTTACGTTTTTTCGGCCGCCATTTTTTTATAGGCGATTTTCAATTGTGTAAAAACGCCAAATATTGATCAAATTAACTTGCAACCTCACTCACAGGCTACCTGGCTTCCCCCCTGGCTGTGTTTGAGTGTGTAAGTTAATTTGAGGCATATTTGGTCCTTTTTGTTGTTCGTTCGAGTTTCGTGGTTTGGCCGTTAAATTTGTAATTTTTGCGAGGTACGCAATTTTTGCGCCTACGGGTCGCGAGATGAGCGCATCTTCGGCACTCATTGCAGCTAAGTCCAGGGGCGGAGACCCTGCAATGTATTGTTATTGCAGGAGTCTCCACCCCTGCAATGACAGTACAACACCTTGTGCAGACAGGAAGCAGGAAGTAACATCTACAGGAAGTGATGTCATATCACAACTTCTAGCACCCCCTTTTGTCACATTGCAAAGGTAGACAATTTACTTAGGGGATACATTCTATTTAAGTAGTTTTACTGAGGGATTAGAAAACTCATTTTCCCTTATATGGGCAAAACATTGACCCAAAGTGTTGCTATTCAGCTCGAACCACACACCCTTATCAAGTACACTGAGCTGCAAATTAGCATGTTGAGCCAAACCTGGACTGCAGGAACATTGCTATTTAACGGTTTATTGTAGAGAAAAATAACTATTACAATGTATAGTGAGTTTTTCATTCTCTTTAAGAAAAAAACAGCCTCATGTTAAAGAGACAGTGTCACGCTAGTGCTGCTGTGTGGTTCTTTATTACATAAACAGCTCAGTAGGTTCAAAGTGTGATAAATTGGATTATTTATAAACACTCCTTCATATACTGATTGTCTGCTGCTTCCAATGGCATCCATACAGGGCACTTTGGGAAATGTAGTTCTATGATACTAATTCCTGGGCACATCATTAACAGTAATGTATTGTTTAATGATAGTGTACGTTTGAATCCTGTAACAGATACCTCAAATTGTTTTTCTTGTTATAGGTGTCACTTTTACATAATATAATTTTTCCATCGATGATGAACAAAGTCAAGAAGAAGATGTCTGATAGGATCTTGAATCTCTCCTTGGAGATCATGTACTTGCTGACAGGAGAGGTGAGAGCTTTTGGACAATCACATATTGACATTATTTTTGTCTTCTGCCATGAATCTTAAATGGCAATTGAAGTGTCATAATAATATTATGCTCTTATTGAATAACAACTTAATATACATTTTATTTAGAAAGTTAATAAAATATGCAGATCCTTCGAATAGCATCTGTTACATTAAATGTTTGCTGTTATGGTTGGATAAGTTTGCTTTTTAGAAAATGTGTCACCTGGGAATACAGATAATAACTTGTTTTTGGTTCTTTTGAAGGACTGACACATTGTTGCAGCAGTTAACAATAGGACTAAATAAAAGTGCAGTTCATAGTCTGATATCTCTCAGATCCAGGCAAACAGTTGTGGTCTAGGGAATCAATAAGGATGTCCATAGGCTCAAGCATACCACTAGCACTCTACTAAAATCAAGATTTTCTCTAAACTATTTATGCACATGGCTTAAACAGTTGCTGATGTTGTTCGTTTTTTTACCTACTTCACAAACATGTGACAATTATTCCAAACTACAGTGGTCTTTTAATTAGTAGGCAGCATTTAGTAAATTAAACCAAACCAGACAAGAAGTGTATGCACAAGACAATGAGACTGTCACATTCATTGTACATTTCTTAATATATCTTACTCTGGAAATGTTCCCTATTCTCGTAGGTTTCTCTCTTGCAGCATCAGACCACCTCAGTGATGGTAGATAAGGAGACAACTGAAAGGATCTTGAATCACACCCTGGAGATCATCTACCTGCTGACTGGAGAGGTGAGACCTGCTGGACAATGTTCTAATGACACATCACCTTCATCTTGTGTGTGTTTTGTAGGAAAGCAATGCTCAGGAATAGATATAATGGGATAAAGATGAATAAACATAGAAATTGCGATATCACTGGGAAGAATAAAAATAACTAGACTACAAAAAGGTAAAAAAATATACATAGGACAGCTCTTGCGTTCTGCTCTTTTGGGTCCAGTCTGCAGACTTCATAATAATATAATTCTCTTATCTGTATTATATATCAACATTGCACAGTTTTTATGTTTTTTTCAGACAAAATAATGTAAATTGTATAAAAAACTGTCAAGAGACTATAAGAGTTTGTTTAATGCAGGGCTTGACATATCCCAGGTGACAGGGATCCATAGCCCCTAAAATCTTACTGCTGTCTCTTATTTAGTTAATGTTATTCGTATAATTCAGAACCTGGCTATTAAACATGACTGGATGGCTCATTACTTAACTGGATGGTTCCTAAGTTTCCGATAAATCTGTCATTCCCTGGTTTAATGCATTGAACAAAGTCTGATTTGGAGCTAGGCAGTCAATTATATATTAGACAATATTGGTGTTGAGGACATTATTATAAGAGTAGACTGTTTCTCTTGCACTAGAGAGATACATCTAAGTGAATCACGTATTATCCCCTGGTACTGACATGTCCCTCTCTCATTCTGTAGGAATACACCATTGTAAAGAAGAATTCTCCCCACAGCAGCATTCACCAGCCGCCTGGAGAGGTGAGCACTGCTGGACAATGTCACATTATATCAGCTTCCGCAGTGACTCTAAATGTACTTTGCTTTTTCTCACATTTAAAATAGAAGAGTCTTACAGAACACATTGGATTGTAGTAGTTCCCTACACAATCATTGGCAGTGTGTAACTGGTGTCATGGCAAGCCTTCCTTTCCCATAACCAATTACATTAGGAATGGCAGGGGGGTTTTGTTTATACATTTAGTAGCCTGATGTCAACCCATTGCCAATAGTTAAATTATGAACAAGACAGCATTTATTATAATGGGTTCTTAATCCGGGGCAGTTGCAATCATGGACTCGCATCATACAGAGATACAGACCGAGATCACCTAAAATATAATGGCACAAATGATACCACTTTGTGAGATATGAAATAATTATACAAGTGATGGTTTCTATTTTTTAGATTTGTATTAAGGGGGGGAAGCTCTATGATGGATTTTTTTTCTGTGCAAGAATGTTTTTCTTCCAAAAAAAGAACAAACATAAATAGTCCTATTAATTCAAATCTTATGATAAAATTCTGTATTTAAATAACAAACCTAGTTCCGTCTCTTCCTGGGACTTTCAGTGTAATATAGATGGAAACAAGGAGATTCTTGATGAGGAACACCACACTCCCTGGACCTTGGAAATCTCAACAAACAGGAGCTCAGGTAACATAATGTATTCTCTTGTGTATAAATAAAATATCTCATCTTTATATCCAGAACAGAATAAAAAGTTGCTGAATTCTAAGGTCAGTCTTTGCAGTTAAAGAAGAACAAATGCACTTTTTATGTTACGCAGATTTATATAGTGGTGATTTAAGTTTTTTCCTCTATTGCAATTAACAGGCTTTCATGATGAAAATGTTAATGTTAGTGAGGAAGAAGAGGATGAGATGAATGAAAAAGATTCCATGCAGATAACAATCCATTCTGAGCTTGGTGCAGGTAAATAATAAATCATTTTGTGTAAACAGAAATTATACATATTTTCCTTAAATATATATACACACACACACTATATATATATATATATATATATCCCCCTTATCGCCCACAGTTCTGCTACCACCTCTTCTCTCACCAGTCACTTGCTTTCTCCCCTACTTTCCCCAGTACTTCCTTCCTGCCCTCCTACCCCGAGTTCCTGCGTCCTCCTCTCCCCTCCACTACTTGCTCCCCCTTTAGCTTTCAGTTTACCAAGAAAGCTGAGTTTCCCTGTAATCTCACAAAATTAAGATGGCAGTCATCTTGTAGGATGATCAGATAACTAAACAAAAAAAAATAAAGCTGCTACCCCAGCAATTTCCCCTTAAATGGTAATTAAGAGCTAATTGGCATTGAGTAGTGCCTTCTCTTTACCACTTACCACTTTTAGGGTTAAGCACCCACAGTAGACAATAAAATACCTACTAGTATTTTTCCTTAAAGGGTTGAAAATCATGTGTGAAATTTGTTTACATTTTTAAAATTGATCAGTAATTGCCATATATATTGTCATTTTAGTTTAGCTGTTGAAGCTCCCACAAGAATATGCATATCATATATATATATATATATAGTTGTCGTACTTACGAATGTTGGTAACGCAATGTTAAAAGTTACAGGCTTGTACATGTGCAATGAGCGCCAAAGGCCCGAAAGTTACGGGTTTCATGGGGGCTGCAATGAGAGCTGAAGGTCGAATGTGCTCATTGCAGGCCTCGCGATGAGCGCCAAAGGCGCTCATCTCGAGGCTCGTACATTACTGGCTTGAGGGGGGAGAGGCTCAAAACGGCTGACGAGTTACAGGCTTCAAAAAAGTTATGAATTTAACAGCTTCCATTTTTTTCAAGCCCGTAACTCGGAAGCCGTTGGAAGACCCCCAAAAGACGCCAATTAATTAAAAAAATTACTTACAATGTCACACACAGCACAGGGGGAGAGGGAGCCTGTAAGTGAGGTTGCAAACTAATTTGAGATTTATTTGGCATTTTTGGGGGATCTGAAAACTGCTAAGCGAGGGAAAAAATGGAAAGACGTAAAAAAATTTCAAGCCCATAATTCTGAAAAACATTTTGGGCTTGGAAAATGACCAAGTTCCAAAGGCCGAAAGTGGTTTCACACCCGTAAATACCAACAGGAGCACAGAGGAGGAGATGGGGGGTGTGGGGGAGAGGGTGGAAAGAGACACAGGGGATGGAATGGGGTAGAAAGAGACACAGGGGAGGGAGTGGGGGGGGGAGAGACAGGGGTGAGAGAGGGCGGGAAAGAGACACACGCGAGGGAGAGAGTGGGGAGAGGCTCGCAGTGAGTGCCAAAGGCGCTCATTGCAGAGCCCGCCATAAACAACAAAGGTGCTCATTGCGAGGCCAGAAAGTTGCGTTTTGCCCGATGCCAGCAATGAACGGAGAAAGTAGAGGGGGGAGAGGCTCGCAATGAGGGGGAAAGTGTCGCTTTGTGTGGCAAACAGCATTGCCAAGCGTAAAAAAATTTTTGCATTTTTTATTTTTTTTCCACACATTTTTGATGGGCGAGTCGCTAGATATATTCACTTTTACACATACTTTCAAAGCATAATGTCTTGGTGTAGTTCTGACTGTCCTGTTTTAAAGATTTTTTTTTTTCTCATTGGTAAATCATTGATTCTCCTGCCTTACATATATATATATTATATACTAAGCATATGTGTGTTAATAAATACATTAGTCATTAAAAAACACAGCGGCATGTATTGTATTACAGGAAAAAGAGAAGTGATAGTTACTAGTGGGAAGTTCACCCCTTGGTAATAGTGAGAATATACAATAGTACGTTTTAATTGTAGGGTATCAAACCTGGGCAAATTAATGGTCAGCAGTGTAAAAATAGACTATTTCAAAAGACACCTTTAGATGTGACCAATCAATTAAATATTCCCTTAGTTGTTAGAGATCAATTTAGATAAATAAGGACCAGTAAAGTATGAGTTTGTATAAAATATAGCTTTTATTTAAATTCTTTAAAAGTTAGCTACACCTAATGATAAAACACATTGATTAAATATGACGAATAAGCATCTGTCCCACAGTATATGTCCTGTATACGTGAGAGGTTAATGTACACTGCAATGCGGTGAAACAGACAATTGTTCTGACCAATGATGAAGTGATTTATATAATGTTTGATATCACATTGCATGAAGGTTAGAACATGAGAATAAGGTCATTAGACGATTGAGCATAAATAAAGGTGTGCCTCCTAGTGACAGGTTGTCCTTATGTATAAGTCATAACAATGCCTCATATACATTTAATATGTAATCTCATACAGTGATTCTATACACTTAACAATCTAATCATATCTAGAAAATGTATGAAAATATATTTACCGTAGGCTGTAAACCAGGACACATTTCTTTGGTCATTTATCTACTATATTGTGCACTTATTTAATTAATTGGTCAGATCTAAAGGTGTCTTTCTCTGTCTCTCTAAGCTTTTGAAATATGCATTGTATTATAGAACAGCACACTTACAACTGCACCAAACCATTCTGCTTTTTAATGTGAGTATAAAAGTTAATAATTATGCTACCTCCTTTTCTACCTCCTGTTATATGAGAAAATTAATTTATAATATTATGTATATCAAATGCAGTGTTCATGTGCAATAATTTAAAAACAATATACACATGCTTTCAACCACTGTGTGGGGCTATAAACATATCACATAATACCCAATACAGGTTTGCTTTAGCATTCTGGCTCACTCAGGAGGAGCCAGGTGCATGACTACAATGAATATCATGCAGTTATGCACCTGGACAGAAGCAGAAACACACTGCAATCCTGGACTGTTGGCAGCATTCACAGAATAGACCTCACCACCATGTGTCAAGTGTATATAACAGTCATAATATAGAGAGACAGGCACAAATATTATACAAATATTGCCTGTTATTAGATTATTACTAGCGACTTGCCTGTCAAAAAATGACGGTCAATAAAATTGTAAGGCTGGGAATGCTGCTTGGCACACAATGTAAGGTTTTTGGTCGTCTGAGCCCGTTCGGCGCTCATTGCAAGCCCCGCGCTGAGCGCCCTTGGTCTCTCCCCTGGTGTACTTTTGCTCCTGTGAGCACCCTCTGCGCTCATTGCGAGCCTCTCCGCTTGTGTAATTTTGGTGGTGGGAGCACCTTTGGCGCTCATTGCATGGGCTATGCTGATCGCCGTTGGCGCTCATTCTGACCCTCTCCCCTCGTGTACTTTTGCTCCTCTGAGCACTCTCGGCGCTCATTGTGAGCCCCACGCTGAACGCCTTTGTGGCTCATTGCGATCCTCTCCCCTGGTCTCGATTAACCGGCAACTACAGTTATCCTGCAATACGGAGTCCCCGTAGGTGCCGGATAATCGGGAGTTTACTGTATCCAAAAATCAATAGCTGAAGAGCTAACAATCAGTTTTGATGTTCCTGCAGCAGCATACAATGTACATTTGCACTGTTGCTGACCTGAGGTGTAAGTGTCAGCAATGTGTGAAGTGTGCAGTGTAAATAGGCTGCGTGCACAATGGCAAACCGTTTGTTTAGCTGTGTAATTGGGCATTTTGTAATGGTAATGTTGTTAGTTGTAAGTTAGTGTTGTAAAATGGCGGTGATTGTCTATGCATTACGCAGGTGTTGAGCATTTTCCGTTCTCCCTAATAGTGTATTTTATACCTTGTACGTTCCTGTGTAAAAGTGTTATGTGCCTGGCGGTGTTTTGCGTGTTTAGGGGTCGTGTAGCCTCGTTTTCGTTTTTTTCGCCCGCCAATTTTGCAAGTGTTAGGGGCCGTAATTTTTCTACGCTTTTTTTTTTTCAAACTGCTACGGGTCTCGCATTATGAATGGTGTAATTGAGATTTAGTTCCGCGAGACGTAGGGATGAGCGCCTTCGGCGCTCCCTGCCTAAGTTGTACAGGGTCGTAGGGTTGAGCGCCTATGGCACTCTTCTCCACCAGCGCAAAGAGTGCCGTTGGTGCTCCTTGCTAGTAACTGCGGCAGTTGCCGCGGACTCGCTATGGGAGCCCGCAAGCGTTAGGAACAACCCGTATTGCTCACAACTATATATGTGATTATTAGTATCCATATGACATCACTCATTTTCATGTGCATTTCAGGGCAACATACCGTATATACTCGAGTATAAGCCGACCAGAGTATAAGCCGACCAGAGTATAAGCCAAGGCACCTATTTTACCACAAAATACTGGGAAAACGTAGTGACTCGAGTATAAGCCGAGGGTGGGAAATGTGCTGCCCCGTGTCCCTCTTGTGCACCTTTCTTGTGTCACCCCTCTCCCTCCCCTGTGTCTCTTCCCCCCTCTCCCTCCCCTTTCTCTCTTTCCATCCTCTCCCTCCCCTGTGTCTCTTCCCCCGCTCCCTTCCCTGTTTCTCTTTTCCTCCCCCTCCCTTATCACCATCTTCATCCTCCCTCCTCAACCCCCCCTCCTCAACCTTAACCCCCGCCATCCTCATCCACCCCATCCTCACCCCCCCTATCCTCAACCCCCCCCCCTCCTCATCCTCAACCTCCCTCCTCAATCTCCCTCCACAACCCCCCTCCTCAACCCCTCTCCTCAACCCCCCTCCTCATCCTCAACCCCCCTCCTCATCCTCAACCCCCCTCCTCATCCTCAACCCCCCTCTCTCATCCTCAAACACCCTCCTCAACTTAAACCCCTCATCCTCAACCCCCCATCCTCATCCTCAACCCCCCCTCCTCATCTTCAACCTCCCTCCTTAACCCCCCCATCCTCATCCCCCCCATCCTCCACCCCCCTCCTCATCATCAACCTCCCTCTCTCATCCTCAACCCCCCTCCTCATCCTCAACTCCCCCTCCTCATCCTCAACCCCCCCTCCTCATCCTTAACCCCCCCTCCTCATCCTTAACCCCCAATCCTCATCCTTAACCCCCAATCCTCAAACCCCCTCCTCATCCTCACCCCCATCCTCATCCTCAACCCCCCAATCCTCATCCTTAACCCCCCAATCCTCAAACCGCCTCCTCATTTTCAACCCCCCATCCTCATCATAAACCCCCCTCCTCCTCAAACCCCCTCCTCAACCCCCCCATCCTCATCCTAAACCCCACTCCTCAACCTCAACCCCCCTCCTCAACCTCAACCCCCCTCCTCAACCTCAACCCCCTCTCCTCATCCTCAACCCCCTCTCCTCATCCTCAACCCCCTCTCCTCATCCTCAACCCCCTCTCCTCATCCTCAACCCCCTCTCCTCATCCTAAACCCCCCTCCTCATCCTAAGCCCACATCCTCAACCTCCCTCCTCAACCCCCCTCCTCAACCACCCCATCCTCAACCCCCCATCCTCATTCTCAGTATAAACCGACCTGAGTATAAGCCGAGGCACCTATTTTACCACAAAATACTGGGAAAACTTAGTGACTCGAGTATAAGCCGAGGGTGGGAAATGTGCTGCCCCCTGTGTCCCTCTTGTGCTCCCTCCCCTGTGTCTCTTCCCCTCCTCTCTTTCCCCTGTGTCTCTTCCCCCCTTTTCCCTGTGTCTCTTCCCCCTCTCCCTTCCCTGTGTCTCTTCCCCCCTCGCCCTTCCCTGTGTCTCTCTCCCCCCCTCGTCCTTCCCTGTGTCTCTTCCCTACCCCTTCCTTCCCTGTGTCTCTTTCCCTCCCCCTCCCTTATCTCCCTCCTTATCCTCCCTCCTCAACCCCCATCCCTTTTCAGTCTTAAAAAAAGGGTTTAAAAACTCTGCTTATACTCGACTATATACAGTAATTAGTCATTGGTGGTCATCATTTACGTTGTGTATGTGATATTTAGATTTCAGCTAGGTTTCACTGCCGAGACCTGTAGGATAGCTTACGCAGCATAGCAGTCATCACTTGGGCTGAAAACTCTTAGCTTGCCAGGCTCAATGTTGCAATATTTAATGATGTTTTATCACTTTACATGAGTTGCTACTAGAAATCCTGCAGGTCTTTAGCTCTCTCTTGCAGGTTCACTCTCAAAGCTGCTTACTTGACCTGTAAGGACCATCGCGAGTGCTTGTAACTATTTCCCTTATATGACATTCCCCCTGACTATGTATCAGTAAGTTCTTACCTGAAACAGACTGCAGAAGCCATATAAGAGCTACCTAAATTCTCTTGTAAGATCTCCTGTAGCTATGAGTTAGCTTGGAGGAGATCCTACTGGATTCATGTAATCAAAGTATAGAAACAATATTTATCTATTTCTCCCTTTCATCTTGGCTGTTAAATATAAATTCATAAATAAAGGCATAGACACTGGGTTTGTATTTGAATAGTAAACTGGTGAATATTGTTTTGTGTAGGGTCTTCCAGTGTGAAGCCTTCAATTTTCTCAAGGCTTGAACAAGAAGAGCTTCATCAACAGTTTAAGGAGGAGGACATCTCTCCAAACATCAGTAAAGGTGAGTATTAAATACTGAATAAGAAAAGTAAAAAAAAAAATCAATAAATGTGATTCCATGAGAACAGCCAATACCAATATGTTCTTAAGTCCTGAATTAGTTAACAATGATTTTCTTTTTACAGAGACTTTGACTCGGTTTTATATATAAAACCAGTAGTTCTCTAACTGGTGATA
This sequence comes from Discoglossus pictus, assembly GCA_027410445.1. Lineage (NCBI taxonomy): Eukaryota > Metazoa > Chordata > Amphibia > Anura > Alytidae > Discoglossus > Discoglossus pictus. Next base: position 118,209,444 of record CM050169.1, on the reverse strand, counting down.
ACTGTGATGTTTCCGTCTAAGTGAATGTCCACTACATTTATATTATACTAGCTACTTGCTCGTCAGAAATTATGGCAATAGCATTTTAAGCCTGGCAATGCTGTTAGCCACACTCCCCCCCCGTCTACTTTATGGGCCTCGAGATGAGTCGCTCATTGCAGGCTTCTGCAATCTGCCACTTTCATGCTTCGTATGAGCACCAATGGCGCTCATCGCGAGCCTCTCCCCCCATCTACTTTACCCTTACATCCAATAGATGGCGCTGTAATAAGCTATTGTTATGACTCCTTACACCTTTGTATCCAACTAGGAAATTGCCCGTCAAAAATGACGGGAATAAAATTGTAAGGCTGACAATGCTGTTTGCCACACAATATGAGGCTTTTGCTTCTCTGAGCACTTTCGGTCGGTGCTCATTGCAAGCACCGCGCTAAGCGCCTTTGGCACTCATTGCATGGGTTGCAAGGAGTGCTTTCGGAGCTTGTTGTAAACCTCTCCCCCATGTACTTCAACTTTGCTGCTTTGTAATGATCGCCTTTGGCGGTCCTTGCAAGCCTTTCCTCCCATCTACTGTACAGGCTGTTCATTGCAGGGTTCGTTAACCTGCAAGTTTTGTGCAATGGAATGTGTCTCTTTCCACCATCTCCCCCCTGTCCCTTCCCTGTGTCTTTCTCCTCTGTGTTTCTGCTGAATGTTTGCGTGTTACGCGCTGACTGTTATTGGTTTTATTTTCTAAGTCCCTCTTACCTGGCTTTGCTCAGCCTCGTTTTCATCCTGTTTCAGATTTTTTTTTACGTATTTCGGCCCCCATTTTTGTCCTTGCTTAGCCTATTTTCGATTGACGAAAAACGTCAAATATGGCTCAAATTTGCATGCAACCTCACTCACAGGTTTCCTGACTCTCCCCCTGTGCTGTGTGTGAGTGTTTGAATTTTTTATTTATTATTTTGCTTGTTTTCTGGTTTTTCGAGTTACGCACGAAGTAAGTTTGGGCATTAAATTAGCAAACTGTGTTCCTTGCGTTCAGCGGCAAAGTTCTATGTTTGTCTTGGGTGTCCTGCATGCCTCAACTGCTTGCCTCACTTCGCAAGGCTCGAAGTGCAATGAGTGCCTTTTGTGCTCATTGCAGTCAAAGTTGTGCGTGCATCAACGGCTCGCCTCGCTTCGCGAGGGACGCAAGTGCGTTACCAACATCGCAAACATCACCAACATTGCAAGATCCACAACTCTATATGTGATAGATGGTTCTACAAAACGTATTTCCACTGTTGTCATTTACCCTTACATTCAACAGATGGCGCTGTAAGAATGCACGTTATATTTCTATATCCAATAGATGGTGCTGTAATAAGTTATTGTTATGACTCCTTACACCTTTATATCCAATAGATAGATGGTGCTACAAAAAGTTTTTCCACTGTTGTCAATTACCCTTACATCCAACAGATGGTGCTGTAAGAATGCACGTTATATTTCTATATCCAATAGATGGCGCTGTAATAAGTTATTGTTATGACTCCTTACACCTTTATATCCAATAGATAGATGGTGCTACAAAAAGTTTTTCCACTGTTGTCAATTACCCTTACATCCAACAGATGGTGCTGTAAGAATGCAAGTTATATTTCCACATCCAATAGATGGCGCTCTAATAAGTTATTGTTATGACAGAGGAACCTGGGAGTATTTATATCATATAAGAAAGAGAAGCCATTCTGTGCTCAGCTACATGGTCAGCAGACTTGTTTCACACAGGCAGCTAAGGATTCTGGGTAGTTTTATGCAAATTAGTTTAACGGATCCACAGAATACAATGCATCGGGGTTGAAGAGGAGTTGTGCAGCCCTCGCGATGAGCTCCTACGGCGTCTTGAATTGTGCGGCATCCGGGGGTGAGTACTTGTGCAGGTCGTAGGCGCTCATCACGAGCCCTGCAATGAGCGCCTATGGCGCTCATTGCATCTGGGGCTGCATCCGGGGGCGATGAGGAGTTGTGCGGTCCTCGCGATGAGCGCCTTCGGCACTCATTGCAGCCTAAAAGCATAACTCCTACGTGCCTCATTGCAGCCTAAGTCCCACAGGCCTCGCCCAGCAACTGCTTCGCGAGGCCCGCAATTTTTAACATTGCATGACCAACATCGCAAACGTGAACAACATTTGTAAGATCCACAACTATATATGTGATTTGAAAACTGTTGTAGCAGTTTATTTATATTTTTTTATCACCTTCCAACTAAAATTGTTCAACAGAATCAGAGAATGAAGAAGAGGAATTCAATATAATGGATCACCAGCAGTTTACAAAGGAAGAAATCCCTATAGATATCAGAAAAGGTGAGTAAATATACATTGAAAAAACACATTTAATTCAGTGAAAATTGTTAGTCTCATTCTATTCTTAATACCATTAGAGTTTTGATTTCCACGGAGCAGCAAATTTGTCTGGAATGTATTTTGTACATTTTCAGTACAGTTCAGTTGTTTTTAATTTTGTCAAAGTAGGCTGTTACTACTCCTCCAACTGAGAAAATGTTCTTTTTTTAAAGACATTATCATCATACACAAAAAAACTGTCTATAAAAAGTTATTATTTCTGTATCCTTATTCTCACCCCATTAACCCCTTTGCTGCTTCACTATATTCACTCTTCTACTGAGGTTGTTCTTCTACTGGGGTACTTTGTAACAGTCTGTGTAAGGGACCTTCTTATTCTGCTAGTTCATATGGTGCCACCGTACACAGCAATCCCCCATAAAAAAGACATAGAAGAGATGCAGAGAATGATTCCACATTTCCTATACATTGAAAGAGCAAAATTACTCAATGAGGCAAGATTAATACTTCTCAAGCACTTTGCAATATAGGTCTCCGTGATGGAAAACCGCACAGTGCATTAATTAACGAGGAAGGAGAGTATGAGAGGGATGGAAAAGATTTTCAGAGGATTGAAATCTACCCAGACACCTTTGCAGGTGAGTGATAACTGTTCACTAGTTTTTCTTTGCAACCAATTCATTAAAAATACAGGAAATTCACCAAAAAAACACTTTATGCCATCAGATGGAGACTATGCAATCATGTGTAAAAAGCTGGTTTGCAATTTACATTATCTTAAAATATTAAAAACCACCTGGTCTCAGTTTACATTATATTTTAATCTTCCAGACCACCTAAGTCTATTTTTTCTATGTAATCATTTGAATTTAAACATTATGAACAGAAAGTTTTTAGAAACAAAAAAAAAAATAACAACCTTTTATATGCAATTATTCTTCATTCTCCATTTTCTTACTGAGCATCTTTCACTTGCTTTCTCACAGGGTGTGTGTGTTTATAAAGAAATGAGGTTTATATAACTTCTTTTGAAAATACTGGCATTGCCAGTCATTTTTCCATTGTAGCAGATAAAAGTTCCTCTGTATTCTATAGCATAATTGCAAAATATAAGAAATTCGTTAAATTAAAATTCTCTTTTTAGGAGTGATTTATTTTATGTTTTATTTTGTTGTGTGTGTGCTTTTTCTCTATTGGTTGACATCTGGCTCCAAGAATTACATCTTTTTCGTTTTCTTCTTGTTATTTCTTTTAATGTTTACTTTGATTGAAAAGGAGTTATACTTTTTCTTTTTGGATATTCAAAATATGGAACTTGCTTGTACCTCTATAAGAGATTCATAAGAGATTTTAAATATCACTATAGATTCATTAAAGATTAGGTAATCCATTTTGGAAAAGTATTTGACATCTTTTTTATTGGTACAGTGAGATATATATTTATTTGTTTATTAACTATGTTTAAAATATGGAAGAAATTAATTTCTGTATTTTTTACTTTTTTAGGTTTGTCCATTACCAAGTTCTTCTTAATTAATATATTTGAAATATATGAATACAGTAGTCCTTTTAGGAACCTTTTGCTGATGCTAGTTATTTAAATGTAGAATTATTTCAAGCATAATATTCATCAACTATTGTTTTGATGGCAGTAGCTTGAGTGCTAACACCAATTATTTCAGATCATCCAACCCTTTCGCAACAGGGTTATATTGATCCTTGCTTTATTGTATATGTTTGTTCACATTATTGTATATGTTTTTTTTTTCCCTTGCTACAGATGGATCCATAAGTAGCACTCCTGGACAACATCACCATTCACATGAATCAGAAGCTATTATTTGGATGAAGAAGCAAAGTACTGAAACCACAAAAGCAGTGACAAATCACACAGACTTGTTACCGGTAAAGAACAATTGCAGTGAATATGTTGAAAACCCTCTCTCTAATAATTCACAACTCCTCACGCATCAAAGTGATGGTATAATACAAAAGACATTTATATGTTCTGAATGTGGGAAATTTTTCAGCAATAAATCTAATCTTGTTTCCCACAAGAGAATTCACAGTGGTGAGAAGCCATTTAAATGTACTAAATGTGGAAAATGCTTTAGGCAAAAATCGGCCCTTGTTAGACACGAAGGGAATCATAGTGAATTGAAACCCTTTGCATGTATTACATGTGGGAAATGTTTCCACCAGAAATCTCTTCTAGTTTCTCATGAAATAATTCACTCAAATGACAAACCATTTGTATGTTCTCAATGTGGGAAATGTTTTAAGCAGAAGTCAGTTCTTCTTTCACATATGGAAACTCACTCAGAATTAAAACCATTTATGTGTTCTGAATGTGGGAAGTCTTTTAGGCGCAAATCATCTCTTGTTTTACATAAGCAAACTCATGCAGGAATTAAACCATTTGCATGTTCAGAATGTGGGAAATGTTTCAGCCAGAGGACTCTTCTCATTTATCATGAGAGAATTCACACATTTGAGAAACCATTTGCATGTTCTGAATGTGGAAAATGTTTTAGTCGCAAATCATGTCTTATTGGTCACCAAAGAGTTCACACGGGTGAGAAACCATATCCATGTTCTGTATGTGGTAAATGTTTTAGTTGTAATTCACATCTTGTGAACCATCATAGAATTCATACAGGTGAGAAACCATTTGCATGTTCTGCATGTGGGAAATGTTTTAGTCGTAAGTCTGGTCTCATTGGCCATGAGAGAGTTCACACAGGTGAGAAACCATTTGTATGTTCTGTATGTGGTAAATGTTTTAGTTGGAAGTCGCATCTTACTAGTCATCAGAGAAGCCACACAGTTGGGGAATGATTGGAATTTTCTTAATGTAAGAATATAGCCAAACAAAAAAAAAATGTTTTGCAAAGTGTTTTCCTTGCAGTTAAATCACTGTGAATTTTGACTAAAGTTATTTTTTTTGAGAGAAACTGTGTGGGAGTATTAAGGTGTATTAATTCATATAAATCTATTCTTTAAAACATATCAGATTGTAAAATAGCCACTGTGATGATATATATACTGCTAATATAATATTTAGCAGACTAATTCTAACAAATATTATGATTCAAAAGTGTTGTAAGACAGATAAACCCCCCCAAAAGAAAAACATTGAATCTATATATTCCTGAAATAATACATTTGCTTATTTTTTTTAAATTAAATCTCAGGCTTTTATCAAATGTTTTGTCTGTTAGTTGTATTTTGTCATGAGGACATATTATTTGTAGATGACAATGGATAAACAGAAATAATATTTATTTTTTTGCTTATCTATTGTATTGATGGCAGTGGCACAAGTGCTAACACCCATTATTTCAGATCACCCAACCCTTTCACAATAGGGTTATATTGATCCTTGCTTTATTGTATATGTTTGTTCACATACATATTTGCATTATTGTACATGTTTGTTCGCATACATATTTTATTTTCTGTAATTCATTAGTATAATAATCTTGGAAATTTAAGCTGTGTATCATATTGTTAACAATTGTTAAATTATAAAAAAAAATTAAACGCTTGCAATGTTTGATTATTTTATGTACATTTTATTTATATTGATAGTATCTCAGAATCTGATGTCAGTGTAGATAATTCAGAGATAACTTTTAATTTGTAAATGCAATGTATCTGTAAATAGTTGGCACAATTATTTAATTCAGCTCCCATATTCTGCCCCCTCTTTCCATTCATCCTGTTAGCTCCATTGAGGATTCATTGCTTAAAGCACTGGAACTCTATTATATGTCCTCTTGATCTCACCTTGGCATCATTAAGGGCAATACATGTATCCATTCCCCATGGTTTATTTTCTGTCTTCCAATCTCTCCCTCTCGCCGCCTCTCCTTCCCTTTCCTGAACCCTAGAGGAGTCCATATTTTGATGGAAGTTGTATGAGGCGAGGATTACATTTGCTAGCACCTATTAATACTCTTAGTTTGTTACATACATCACAAACAAGTGTCTGTTTTCTCAAACTACAATCCTCAGTTGGGTCATCAGTTGATATTTGGGTCACTGGGTTGCATTGCTGTAATCAGTTTTGATATTGCTATGCAATTATGCATTTGTTGATATAGAAGATAGGAAACTACATAATTTATATATCTAGTGATAACCCACCTTTCTTGCAAAACAGAAATAATGTCGCTACTAAGCACTATCTTGCAAGTTCGGTAGTTGATAAGAATTAGCTTGCTGTAAATTGTCTTAATATTTTTAATTGCCCAATTTTTCCTTAAATCGACTTTGCAGGATAATGTGACATGAAATTTTCATTTTGAAGAAAAATAGAAATCTCTAATTTTGAAGATCTTAATTTATAAGAACATGTTTTTTTAAAGAATATCTTAATCTTGCAGAAGTGAGAAACAATCTATTCTAGAAAGTGATTGTTGAATTTGAGAATAACATGTATACTTCTGTATATCCAGAAATTTTATTTGTGCCCTGATATTTTTCATCAATAAATGTTCTATTTTAAACTTAGATTCTAATTTCTTTGTAACTTTTTTCTACTTTATACAGCATATCCAGGTGTATATTACAAATCAAATTAAAATATCTTCCTATTATTATGTGAAGGATTAAATAATTGATCTCTACTGGCAATAATCCTTGAGAAGTAGGTACATGGATCAAGATCACTCTGGTAATTGATCCTTTGTGATAGCAAAGCCTTTGCTCCTATATCCAAGGAATTAATAGGACTTTAGACTATTTTGTTTTGTGTCATTTAGCGTCTCCTTCACCGGCACATCTTCTTCTCCTCACCCCCTGTCTATTGGAGTACCCCAAGGATCAGTCCTAGGCCCCCTCCTCTTCTCCATCTACACATCCTCACTCGGCACCCTAATAAACTCTTTTGGGCTCCAGTACCATCTCTATGCAGATGACACCCAAATCTATCTCTCAGCACCAGATCTATCCCCCTCTTTTCTAGCACACGTCTCTGGTTGCCTCTCTAGTATATCCTCTTGGATGTCCGCCCACCATCTGAAACTCAACATGTCTAAGACTGAACTCTTAATCTTCCCACCCTCTACTACAGCTTCAATTCCTCACATCTCTCTCTCTGTCAACAACGCCATCATCACTCCCACCTCCCAAGCCCGTTGTCTCGGGGGTTCTACTGGACCCTGCCCTCTCTTTCATCCCACACATACAGTCTATAACCAAATCCTGTCTTTTCCATCTAAAAAACATATCCAAAATACGCCATTACCTTACACAAGACACTACTAAGATTCTAATACACTCTCTCATCATTTCTCGTCTTGACTATTGCAACTCGCTCCTTGTTGGCCTGCCCATCACTCGCCTCTCCCCACTTCAATCCATAATAAATGCCTCCGCCAGACTCATCTTCAGTACACATCGTTCAGTGTCAGCAGCTCCTCTTTGTCAATCACTTCACTGGCTTCCCTTAGCCTGCAGAATAAAGTTTAAAATCTTGACCCTAACTTATAAAGCCCTCAACAACAGCACACCCCCATACATCTCTGCTCTCATCTCCAAATACTCCCCCTCACGCCCTCTTCGTTCTACTAACGACCTTCTTCTTTCTACCACTCTTGTCACCTCCTCCCACTCCCGCCTCCAAGACTTTTCTTGCGCTGCCCCTATTCTCTGGAACTCCCTACCTCGCTTCACCAGACTATCCTCCTGCCTTAAATCCTTCAAAACATCAATAAAAACACACCTCTTTAAAGAAGCCTATAACCTTCCTTCCTAACATGCTCAGCACTACTCTCTCCCTACTGTACCACATACAAACTTTAACCTTAGATTGTAAGTCTGCGAGTTTCAATCCTGCGCAGTGCTTTAGGGAAAGCTCTATGGACACCGGATTCCAAGCTCAAAGACAGGGCCATCCACTCTTTGCAATGTATGAATCTTTAACTTGTCATTGCCTGTAACTTAATTTATGTATAGCGCTACGGAATATGTTGGCGCGTTACAAATAAACGATAATAATAATAATAATAATAATAATAATTTTGTGCTATCCAGACTGAGCTATATCCTAAGCACATTTGATGACTACCACCTTTATAGCTAAATCAGGTATTTGAACTTATTATTATGATTTGAAACTCGCCAACATATTCCGTGGCACTATACAGGGTAGATACAAGTCAAAAACAATTTTAACAGATTACCAAATAATGGAGGCCTTGTTATTGAGCTTAAAATCAAGCATACAAAATGCTTCCCTAAAACGCCTAACAATATTGAAAAGTCGCAAACTTTCAGCATGACAACGACCCAAAGCATACATCCAAATCAACAAAAGAATGGCTTCACCAGAAGAAGATTAAAGTTTTGGAATGGCCCAGCCAGAGCCCAGACCTGAATCCGAATGAAAATCTGTGGGGTGATCTGAAGAGGGCTGTGCACAGGAGATGCCCTCGCAATCTGACAGATTTGGAGTGTTTTTGCAAAGAAGAGTGGGCAAATCTTGCCAAGTCAAAATGTGCCATGCTGATAGACTCATAACCAAAAAGACTGAGTGCTGTAATAAAATCAAAAGGTGCTTCAACAAAGTATTAGTTTAAGGGTGTGCATACTTATGCAACCACATTATTTTTCTTCTTTTTTTTTTCTTCCCTCCACCTAAAAGATTTCAGTTTGTTTTTCAATTGAGTTGTACAGTTTATAGGTCACATTACATTTTTACAGCACAGAAACCTGACATTCTAACAGGGGTGTGTAGACTTTTTATATCCACTGTATATCTAAGTTTCCCTGTTTTTACCTTTTTCTAATTTAACACATGTTGCTTATATCAGACAAATTCATTACACTGAGTCATTCTATACACATATAAACTTATTTTATTTAAAAACAAAATTTGTTTTCCACACCCCCAGAGCTGCTTACATAGGCACAGTGTACCTACCAATAGAAACACTGCATTTGGGTAAGGATTGTAACCCTTTACTAACCTTCAAACCAGCAATGTGTGGGGTCCTTTTTACTTCTTGTTCATGGGTGAAAACAGGATTACACGGCCCACGATACTTTGGTGCACAAATTGGCTTTACAGATTCATACATATGTATTAGCTGCCTATGATTCGCCAAAACGAAGTATGAATTTTATGATAATTTTAGCAAGGATTTCCACTGGTGTTAACTCTCAAAACCAACTGCTTGCAAACTCAAGAGATTTAGCAAACATCAGGGTGAGTTTATTAATCTTTATTTTGGTATTTTTTCATGCAAAATTTATTTTTCATACACTACTGATTTTCCTCTATTAGATACACTAATAATGGTTATATCAAGTACAGAATGGAGTTTGTCTCCAGGATGAGAAAAACATTTTCCACATTCAAAACATGAATAGCAAATGGCTATTAATCTGAGAGACTTTTCTGATGGTTAACCAGATAAGACTAGGACAGCCGAAGGGGCTCAACTATAATATTAATGTTCCAATTTCAGTAGATCAACAAGGATGTTTTGTTGAATTTGTTATAAATGGGACTCCAAACATCTTGTATGATTGACACAGGAGCTAATCGATCAGCAATGAATACCTCTCTTGAGCAATGCCATGAATGCTGTAGAAACATCTAATAAAGCTATTCCACATGACATCACAAATGTTGTTCTGTCCCCCTGGTCCGATCTCAGACTGGCATGCTTTCTTGCTAAATCATTCTTATCTGCATAATCTGTTGGGACGCATACTAAAGGAATTTTTTCTGTTCTCCCGATGGGGTATATTTGGATGTTCCCACTTTTCTTAAACAAGAAGCAATGGCCAATTGGAGGAATAACTTGTAAGATAGCATAGCCTATTACAGGTAGCTGAGAAACACACTTCTGAAAGGAACACAATAGGGATCTTCAAGGCTTTTGGTAATAGGGATAGAAACATTGTTTTTGAGTGAAGGGAGATCTTGAAAAATCCCTCAACATGTAGCATGTTTGATAAAGAATAAAATATATTTAATTATTAATCAGCATTATTCACCAGCTTCTATGTATAATATGGGCCCTATGCTTTTGCCCAATTCGTAAATGTATACATGTATACACATTTAAAATCACTCTTAATATTGCCACATATTCTATTATCTACTCGCAATCCGATTACGAGTTCCCCACCCACAATCACTACTGGCCGGCCAAATACGCAAATTTGGCCTTGGAACTCCATTGGTTTCAGTACAGCTCGAATATTATGAGCTCTAAATAATTAAAATTATACAAAATCGATATTCTATTAGACCCTTAGCACTAGATCACAAGTAAAGTCTGACCTGCAACTTAAAAAAATATAATATTTCTGTCAAAAATATTACGAGAACTAAATAGGAATCGCTAGGGCTTTCTTAAACACTTATTAGAGCTATAGCAGCCATTAAACACACACTACTAAACTTAACAATCAGCACCCCCTTGTACTGACCCCCGGGGAGAAGCTGCTGCAGGGATTGCACATGACAAATGCGCAAATGGCACCCTCTCCCCAGTCCCTGGTCCTATCCCCAGGCTCTCTCCCCATCACTCACCATTTCCCCAGCCCATCCATAACTTACCCACCCCCAGCCCATCCACCATTCACCATCTCCCCAGCGCATCCATCACTCACTTGGCACATCCATCACTCACCCTCTCCACAGTCTCTGCCCCTCTCCTCCATCGCACACCCGGGACATCCATCACTCACCCTCTCCCCAGTCTCTGACCCTCTCCTCCATCACTCACCAGGCACTGATCTCCTCCTCCCCAGCTGCCCAGGACATTTATGGTTAGGATCATGTGCTACTTTGTACTCAGACCGGAGACCCTCTTCCTGCTGTGCATCAGCCTGGCCCTGTGGAGTTACTTATTCCACATGGATGAGGTGAAGATCATCGTGAAGACCATCGTGAAGTCCAGCAGGGAACTCCTCAATGCCATCTGCACAGCGCGGCTGATGGATGTGCCGTGTGAGTGATGCATGTGCAGGGTGAGTAATGCATGTGTAGGGTGAGTGATGGATGTGATGGATGTGCTGGGTGAGTGATGGAGGAGAGGGTCAAAGACTATGTAGAGGGTGAGTGATGAATGGGCTGGGGAGAGGGTGAGTGATGGGGAGAGAGCCTGGGTGATAGGATCAGGGACTGGGGAGAGGGTGCCGTTCATGCATTTGTCATGTGCGACCCCTGCAGCAGCTCCTCCCAGGGGGTCAGTACAAGGGCGTGCAGTCAGTGCCAGTAAGGGGGGGGAGTACAGAAGGATGGATAGTCCAGTGGCTGCTTAGCCTGGCAGTATGGCCTGGGTCTGTAAGGTTCAGCCCAGTCCTGCACCCTCAGATCTGTCCTGTGCAAATGGACGGCAATGCCCCATGGGTGCTCCAGAGCACCCGCAAAGGCTAAGAAATCCCTTAAGTGCGCTGCCCGAGCAGCACAAAATTCCCCCGATCCGGCACCTGAACCTCCCTCCGGCACCTAAACCTCCCCCTTCTCCCTAAATACATCCTCATGCTGCAGGGGTCCCGAACTGCCACGCGTTTGCTGAAAGGAACGTAAAGATCCTTAAAGGACCCACAATCACTGAAAAATTAACCCCTGCCGCGAGGGTACTATAAGTACCCCCCAGGAATTTTTAAATTAACCCCATCACTCATGGGGGTCTATACAGACCCTATATGTCTCTAATTAACCCCATCACTTATAGGGGTCTATAAAGACTCTAATGAGAAAATGAACCCCCTCAGTCCCATAAGGGTCTATACAGACCCTCATGGGACACTAATAAACCCCAATATTAACACTATAAGTGCCATGAGCGTCCTCCACTACCCTCATGACACTAAGTCTAAGCACTACCCTACACTACACTATTAGCCACCCCAATAAACCAATAACTCTAAATCAACCCATCTAAGTAATTAACTCAATTTAAACCTCACCATACCGAATTAATACTATCACTAACCACTTAACCCCATCTAGACCGATTTAACCCTGTGTAGTCCTATGTAACCCTATCTAGTCCTATTTAACCTCATATAGTCCTATTTAACCCCAACTGGGCCAATTTAACCCCATCTAGTCTTATTCAACCCTGTCTAAGCATATTTAACCTCATCTAGGCCTATTTAACCCCATCTCTTATGGTGGTCTATACAGACCCCCATAAGCCTCTGTTTAACCCCATCAGTCCTATAAGGGTCTATAAAGACCCTTATAGGACAATAAGAAACCTAACAGAAACCCCATATGTGACATGAGGGTCCTCCAGGATCCCAATGTGATTGGCTGAAGGCATCTGCACCTTCTGATTGGCTGCAATCTGATTGACAGTTACATAAGCCAATCAGAAGGTGCAGATGCTTGGAGCCAATCACAATATGATACACCCCGTGGGGGTGTATTCCATTCTGATTGGCTGAAAGGAATAGCGCCTTAAGATTGGATTAGAAATGATTGACAGGTCCATCAGCCAATCATAATGGGATATAGGGGTGTATCCCATTCTTTGGTTTACACCTTGAAGGATGGGGCATGTCAGAAAGGTAAGCCTAATATTTAGAATGTCTTGTTTTATATGTTGTGTTTAATTTTGTTATTAATTGTAATGTTTCTTTTTATCCTAGGGGTGTTGGACCTGTGGCAATGAAGGATGGGCCCTTATGCTAGGGACGAAGGCAAGAGAACCGTTGTTGCATTTGGGCAAGGTAAGTGGCCTTATTTACCCTATTGTAGGTTTAGTGAGGGGGGTGGTTTTATGTGAGATTTCGGGTTTACTACTGTTTGTAGTTAGGGGTTAAATGTATGTAGATGGGGGTATTCATGTATGTATTTAGGGGTAAAATGTATAAAGATAGGAGTATTAATGTATGTAGTTAGGGGTTAAATGTATGTAGATAGGTGTATTCATGTATGTATTTAGGGGTTAAATTATATGTTTGATTTTATATAATGTATGCTTATTTATTTGTTTTGTAACTTAAGTTTTTTTTATTTATTGTAATGTTCATTTTTTATTTTCTGTAGTGATGCGGTTTGTTATTTTCTGTAGTGGTGCTTTTTTATTTTTGTAATGTAGGTTTTTTTATTTTCTGTGATCTAGCTTTTTTATTTTGGTGCTTTTCTTATTTTGTGTATTCTAGGTTTTAATATTTTTGTAATTATTCTAGGTTTTAATATTTTTGTAATTAGTGGGGTGTGGGGGAGTTAATAGGGGGTTAGTAGGTAGGGAGGGTTAATAGGTTAGAGTAGAGGGGGATTAATAGGATAGGGAGGAGGGGGGTTCACTAATTAGAGGGGGGGTAATTTAGATGTATTGGTTTATTGGGGGGGATAGTGTAGTGTTTAGACTTAGTGTCATGAGGGTCCTAGATGACCCACATGCCACATGTGGGGTTACTGTTAGGGTTCTTATTGTACCATAAGGGTCTTTACAGACCCTTATGGGACTGATGGGGTTAAATAGAGGATTATTGGGGTCTGTATAGACCCCATAGGAGATGGTGTTACATGGAGACTTATAGAAGTATAGACACCCATAAGAGATTGGGGTTAAATGGAGGCTTATGGGGGTTTGTATAGACCCCCATAAGAGATGGGGTTAAATAGGTCCAGTTAGGGTTAAATAGGACTAAATAGTGTTACATAGGACTAGACAAGGTTAAGTAGGTCTGGATGGGGTTAAGTGGTTAGTGATAGGGTTAATTAGGTATGGTGAGGTTTAAATAGGGTTAATTACTTATATGGGCTTAGTTAGTTAGTTAGTTAGTTAGAGGGGGATTTATTACTTAGAGGGGTGGTTTATTACTTAGTTGGGGTTAATTTAGATTTGATTTTTTTAAATGGAGCAGGACTCCCAATTGGGTTAATATGGGGCACTGCAGGGTTCCCGATGGGGATCCCCAGCATAGGGGGGTTAATTTTAGGGGCTTGTGTTGGCAGGTTTTGTGTTTTTAACTGCAGCAGAGGTCCCAATCGGGACCACCGCGGCAAGGACTGATGTCGGGATCCTGCGTGTGGTCACGCAGGCTTTCATTAGCCATGATGCAATCTCTCCTGCCATTGGCTAATTCTGACCCATTGCTACGTAATTGATGTTAGCACGATCGACCGCACATCCAAAATGCAACTTCACAAACAGAGCATACAAATGGTCTTCATCTTGTGTGAATTTGCTGAGGTCTAACAATACATGAATATTGACTGAAACATTTCCCACATTCAGAATATGGGAAGGGTGGCCGGAAAAAAAAATCTCTTTTGTTTATAGGACCAATTAAACATATTTATATTATGCTCATCTCACAGTAAATACAGTCTTTATGTTTTACCTAATGCATTTAATTTTGCTTGAATAATGACATTTTGTCATTGTTCCTAAACATATTAGAAACCTGAGGAATGGGAGGATCAATGTATTGTGTTAAGATCTCTATTCACTTCTATTGAACTCACAACAGAGCTAAGTAGAAGAGTAAGCAGTCCCCTTCAAGCTACAGACTAGCAGTCCTAGATAGAATCTTTCATGACACAATTAGAGTAATCTAAAAATATATTTCTCTCTAATGCTTTTTTGATCCTTTCTTGCATATCTGCTAATATTTTCTTTTTTATATAATTTACAAGCATGCAACGTTTTTACGATGCTACAGTGATCCTTTAACAAGACATGACAGAACGTACAAAAAGTCTTTTTCCTGCGTGACTTCTCTGATGTCTGACAAGGGTTCCTTTTTGGCAGAAACTTTTCCCACAGTCAGAACATACAAATGGTTTTTCTCCTGTGTGAGTTTTCTTATGATCACTGAGATTTGAGGCCTGAATGAAACTTTTCCCACATATAGGACAGACATATGGTCTTACTTCTGCGTGCGTTTTCTTATGATACTGGAAATGTGAGGCAGTGCTGAAACATTTCCCACAGTCAGAACATACAAATGGTTTTTCTCCTGTGTGAATTCTTTTATGAGATTTGAGATATGAGGCCTGGCTGAAACTTTTACCACAGTCAGAACATGCATATGGTCTTTCACCTGTATGAACTCTCTTGTGTGTTACCAGATTTGCTTTCCTAGTAAATCCTTTGCCACACTCAGAACATGTAAATGTTTTTTCTCCTGTGTGTTCATCCAGGCCATCTTTGTTACTGGTAGATCCTTTCCCACAATCAGAAAGTACATTTGGCCTTTTTCTCCTTCGAACTTGCTTATGAGTATTAATAGATATATTCGGACTCTTGCTAGTTGCTTTTCTGCTAATCTCGTTTGTGTCCGGACCTCCATGTGAAATACTGAAATCTTCCACTGCACAATCCGATGAACCAATGGTAATTTGGCGTACTTCAGAGAAATTCCTAGTCATACATTCATCTTCTGGGAACAAAAAAACAGCCAGAAAAAAAGAAAATCACAATCATGTTAAAACAAGTGATAACGATGGAAATAATTATAGTAACTACATCTAAATATAACCAACTATGACTAACCTGCAGCCAATAAATAGCTTATTTTTTTTCCTTTTGCTTTATAGTCTGTTTATTCAGTGAAAGAGTTATTTAACTTATTGTAAACATACAACATATGTTGACAATGTACAAATAAGCCTAAAACATGAAGTGTTGGAATATTTACAGCGAAGTGTGATCATGTGCATTATCATTCAATGCACGATATCTTTGAATAGCATACAGATACATATGTACAATATATTAATGTGTGACTAAATATGTAATAATGTATCATAGACCAATATTGTCTCTACTGGTAAGAGCTATGTAGGTATCTCCTGTGATGTGAGATTATTTTGTAGTGTGGTTAATGAGTATTATTTTAAGGGCCGGTATAATACCCTATTAACAGGAGGTAGACATATTAAATAGCTATTGATCATTAACAATACTCCTATTCATGTCTTTAAATAATAATCTTAAATCACTTTTAAAACATTACCTTTTCAACTTACAGCCATCACTCTTTTATAGGACTCTTATGGGGGTGGAAGTGGCTGTAAGGCAAGTCTAAATTGCTTTTGTCTTTAAACAGTGTTCTGTATTATCTTGAAATATCCCATGTTTAAATGCTTTCCCTTTTTCAGCTTATCAAATTTTGAGTGGACGATCTAGGTACAAACTGGTATCTATCTACACACACATTAGATCTGTCTCCCAGCCACAGTTACTCCCACCCCTTGGTAATCTCATGGGATGGAGACAAGTAGCTTAAAAAAGTAAATGCTTAAAAATAACTTTAACACTAACTACTGATTTTTATATAATTAAACAGGCATTGTAATATTATCAAAAGCTAATAAGGTCACTTTAAATAACCACTTTAGTTTTTTTTAAAAAGACATGATATAAGGAAAATGCATTTAAATAGTAAATAATAACTGTGGCCATTAATTTACTATTATATGTAATTATTAAGTAGAGGGAGGTATATTTTCTCTTTATGTGGATGTACTACTAGTGGGGAAATTCTGAGATACATCTGCTTCAACTGAAATGTAGCAGTCTATAATGCCAATGAATCAATAGGAGAAAAGGAAATGTATCCGTTTACAAAGACCCTATCTGCAATGAGTTATTTCCACATCTTCATCTACTTGCTATAACTAAAAGTATCAGAACTGGAGAGCCAATGAAGAAGTCTTGTAAGGGTTGGTGGCCCCAGGAGCAGCTATCCCCCATCTCACTCACTGTTTCTTACAGATCTTCAATGGAGAAGAAGCTGTATGAAGATCCGGGGAGAGAATAACCAGCTCTCAAAGTAAAGACTTAGAGCACAAATTCCAGAAGATGTTGTATTTATATAGAGACAACGAATATAGCAATTTAGAGAATTATATTTCTCCAGATTCCCAGATATATAAAATACGTACTTGGTCCAATCACTATCACATATATAGTTGTGGATCTCACGATGTTCAAAACTTTGCAATGTTGGTCACGCAGTTGAACCGCAAGCCTCGCAAAGCAAGGCTAGCCAGCGGCGCTGTCACACATGCGAGCCTTGCGATGCAGCTGTGCAGCACTTAGGCTGCAATGAGCGCCAAAGGCACTCATTGCAGCCAGCAATGCCGTCACAAACACAAGCCTTGCAAAGTGAGTTGAAGCAGCCGTGCAGCACTTAGGCTGCATTGTGAGGGTCGCAACTGCGACCCAAGCGAGTAACTCTAAAAACAAAAAAAAAATGTTAACAAATATAAAAAACACACTCACAGACAGCACAGGGGGAGACCAGAAAGCCTGGGAGTGAGGTTGCAAGCGATTATGAGCCGTATTTGGGGTTTTTCGTCAATCCAAAATCGGCTAAGCAAGTAAAAAACGGAGGACGAAAAACGTAAAAAAAATCTGAAACTGGATGAAAACAAGGCTGACCAAAGCCAGGCACGCGGGAAAATACACAACGGCAAAGACAGTAACACTTACACCAACAACGGCAGGTACGCGGGACTTTGAAAATAAAACAAACGGCCGTCAGCAGACACATACAGTAGAAACACACAGGGAAGGGACGGGGGGAGATGGTGGAAAGAGACACATGGCATTCCCAAGCACAAAACTTGCAGGTTAACAAAACCTGCAATGAGCAGCCCGTACAGTAGGTGGGAGGAAAGGCTCTCAATGAGCGCCGAAGGTGCTCATTGTGAGCCATGAGATGATCACCGAAAGCACTCATCATGAGGCTCACGATGAGCATAGTGTGCAGGAGAGGCTTGCAATGAGCACTGAAGGCGCTCAGTGCGAGCCCCGCGATGACAACCAAAGGCACTCAGCATGGGGTTCGCAATGAGCGCCGAAGGTGCAATGCAGGAAAGTTGGAAGTACACGGGGGGGTTGCAATGAGCGCCAAAGTAGTTCATTGCGAGCCACGCGATGAGCGCCAAAGGCGCTCTTCGCAGGTCTCGCAATAAGCGCCGAAGGTGCTCAGAGGAGAAAATGCTTCACATTGTGTAGCAAACAGCATTGCCAGCCTTACAATTTTAATCCCTTAATTTTTGACAGGCAAGTTCCTAGTCACATATAATAGTTGTGGATATACGGCCGTTGGTCACGCAATGTTAAATATTGCGGGTCTGCAATGACCGCCAAAGCTTGCAAAGCACAACAGTTGCGGCTTGCCAAGGCATGCAATGAGCATCGAAGGTGTTCATCGCGAGGCCCGTACAGTAGAGAGGCACGCAATGAGCTCCAAAGGTGCTTAGCGCGGGGCTCGCAATGAGGGCCAAAGGTACAGAAAAATGTGACCATCATCATTACGGCAGTAAAACATGGAGGTTACATGTCAATCAATTAGGTTTGGGGCTCCGATATGCGATCAAACTCGCAAAAACGCGAAATACAGAAATATGAAAATGAATGCCAATGCTGTTCTAGTCCATATGGGTGGCCTGATATGTATTAACTCATTGATTCCCAAGATCGATATAACCCTGAAATGAAACATGAAAATACGTTTTATTTACTGCCATTTTGCGAGCTTAGGACTGTTGTGCAATTACTTATAATGTCTTTCATGGCTTTCCCCGTTATTTACAGTGCAGTATTGATTCATTATTTGCATTTACAGTGCTAAGAACAGGTGTTTAACCCCCTTGCGGGTCCTCACTAGTATTTGTAGGATTTTTTCCTTCATTTGCCATTTACGGGTGTGAAAACATTTGCGGCTTTGGAGAATTGGAGCAATTGAATAGCGATTTTAGCGATTGCAAGTCTTGCGGAATTGAAAGATCAAAGGCTTTGGGGAGGTTGTGTGTTCCGGGTTTAACCATCGCAATGTTTTCAAGGTCGTAACCCGTTTGGAGCCTGCAAAAAGACGGCAATTGAATAGCAAAATAACTTGTAACCACACTTACGGGCTGCAGTATCTTGCGAAAACTCAATGTTCGCCTTTTCATAATAATTGTATTCCCCCCCCCCCCCCCCATGAACTTATAAATGGTTGAGTGGTTAGGGGACTAGGCAAATGGAAAATTGAGGTAATACATAAGGATACCAAGAGATTGATCATTTGAAAGCCCCAGGTCAGATGGACTCATAGTGAATTATTAGAGAGGGTTTCATCAGATTTTCTATGCAAGGCTGAGACAGCAATTTAATTTTATTGTATATATTCCTCACCTACAAACGAATGTGTGTGAATTTCCACCTGCCGAATATTTTTTTCTTCACCGTCATCCTCTTCTTCCACTTTAACATTAAATTTATATAGATCTTCATCTTGTAACCCTGCTAGTCAAAAAGATATTTAAATTAATTTTTAAATCCATTTGGTTACTATATATATATATATATATATATATATATATATATATATATATATATATATATATATATATATATATATATATACACACACGCATACAGGGGTGGAAATTTCCTGGGAGCCTGGGTTTGTGTCAAATATTTTTCCAAAGTATAATGTACCTCTATAAAAGGCTTACTTCCAGGTTCTTAGAAACATCCTGTCTGGCTCCTATACATCTTTATGGCTCCTAAGTGTTAGATATTTTGTCCATGTGTGTATAAAAGACAGTGAATAAGGATTTGAACCCATACTATAGATCCATTGTCTGCAGCTTAACTTGTTGACTAGCTGTTTGATTTGTTGGCGTGGAAGCAATTTCCAGAACTTGGTTAGCTTTCTCATCAAAAAGACAGAGTTCATTACAAAATGCAGGTCCACAGACAAAGTTCTAGGTTCTGAACAAGGCTCTCTGAAAACATCCCGGTTCCAGAAGCATGCCATTTTAATTATAGAAAGCAAAATAACAATGATTGGTTAAAACATAAAGAGCAGTTTTCTTTCATATGTTAGCCCCTCCATTCCCCTTATTAGTTTTGTAGCACTTCTCTGTACCTTTTCCAGCTCTAAAATGTCCATTTTATGAAGTGGTGCCCAAAACTTTACTCTATATTCCAAATGAGGGCGTACTAGGAGTTGTATAGTAGCATATCATTATCTGATTTAATTACCT
This sequence comes from Discoglossus pictus, assembly GCA_027410445.1. NCBI lineage: Eukaryota > Metazoa > Chordata > Amphibia > Anura > Alytidae > Discoglossus > Discoglossus pictus. The sequence goes on along the minus strand of CM050169.1, from coordinate 118,189,137 downwards.
TTTACAACTTAGTGTCATTAGCAAAAATTGAGACAACACTTTTCAGTCCTACTTCAAAATCATTCATTTGTTAAAAAGGAGAGGGCCTAATACTGAACCCTGAGGAACCCTGTCATAACTCAAGTTGGCCACTAGTTGTGCCTACCAGGAGGCACTGTTATATACCAATCGCCTCCATCTGTATATTGTGTTATGGGGGATAATATGTTAGTGTTATATTGTATATTGTATTGTGGAGTGAGAGCTATGTGTTAATTAGTCAACCCTCCCCCATTGTATAAACTCTCAGTCAGGAGTTGGCCATATGGTCTTCAGTGTAAACAAAGAAGATAGCAGACCAAATAGATTTGCCAGACTGCCAGGCACCGCAGGGGTTTCCCAACCAACAGCCCAGGGTCATAGTTCAAGAGCCAATACAGGATGTTTCCAGTCTGAGGTCCAGACCAAAATGAACTAGTAGCCACGCCTGGGGAAGGCCCTGGGGGAGGAGACTAATAAGTTCCCACAAATTACTTCTGTGAGAATGGCCAGAGGGGAATGAGGGTTTGACTAAGAGTAGCCACTCCCTCCACTGTGTGTGTGTGAAATGTTTTAAATATCTGGTCCCAAAATAAAAGTTGTTCATAATTTTCATCAAGACGTGGTGTGTAGATGTATTATTTACCCGGGGACATATGCTTGCAGTAAGATTCATCAGACTTACTGTCAATATTGCTCAGTCTAAACCAAGGGCTGAGACATGATGTTCCTGTAATCCAAAAGTCCAGAGTCACCCAAATCCGATCAACAGACCCCAGCCAGAGAGTGGGTCTTGATAACTGGTGGCAGCGGTTGGAGACTCTAGAGGAAAGGACTGAGGATGGAACAGCAGTATGAGGACATGTCCTCAGCAGAACTGAGAAAGGCGCAGAAACTAAAAGGAATTCCCCGGAAGAAAAGGGACCAACCAGCAGATGTGATAGCAGCCTTGAGAAGGTATGATGCAGAACAGCTGGAACAAGAGGAGTTGGGTGAGGGGATAAGCACACTGCCAAGGACCCCAAGATCTCAGCAGGAAGAAGGACAGCCAGATGATATCCTAAAGGAGGCAAGACGCAGGTTCAGTGAAGCCAGGGAGTTTTGCCCCGGGGAGATAACGCTGGAAGAGACAATTAAAAGGACTGAACCTAATAAAGCAGCAAATACAGGAAGAACGTACAGGGGTGAGTGTCCAAGCTCAGCAAAGGCTTGGGGTCAACCCTGCAGAGATGCCAGTAAGAGTCAAACTGGCATATCAGAATTTTAAACAGTTCCAGGATGATAAAGACAGCATTGACGGATTTATCCAAGAGTTTGAGCAACAATGTAAGGTACAGGACATACCTCCTGAAGAATGGGCCAAGTTACTATTGACTAAGTTGACTGGAAAGGCCAGCGCAGCCTGTCGGGCCCTTCCTCCACATCTGGCCATGGATTACAACCATTTATGTACAGTGTTACTAGGCAGATATGCCGTAACCCCTGCAACTTTTTTGGCCAGATTCAGAGGCACTACCAAGGGACCAGAGGACACTCATGTTGAGGTAATGTGTAAACTAAGGCGTGCCTGCACTCAGTGGTGGTCTACACAAGGGGCCACCACAGCAGAACAAATTTTGGAGGTAGTGCTAATGGAGCAATTTTTGCAACTTTGCGCACCAGAATTGAGGGATTGGCTGCAGGATCAGAAGCCAGTAGATGGGGACCAGGCAGCTAGCCTGGCCGACCATTTTGTTAGTACCAGAACTAAGAGAGTTCCCCAGATTACCAACTCTAATGGGCATACAGACCGGGGCTCAAGAGACTTGGGGACAACACGACAGGCCCCTATTGCACGCAATGCGCCTAGCCATGTGGCCTGGGCGCAGCCCCAGAACGCATATGGACAGCGGGGTATCAAGTCAGGACCTGTTCCCAGAGCACACCCAGAGCCCAGATTTCCCAATAGAGAGTGCTTCAAGTGCAACCAGCAGGGCCACATAGCAAGAGATTGTCCTCAGCTTCAGAGGCATCAGAGAGGACAGCCTGCAGTGAATTACCTGGGGGAATGGGATGCTGGAGCAGGACCTCCCAACGCAGCTCCCTGGGAGCCAGAAGCAGAGGGATGGTGCCATGGGATCCACACGGTGAGGAGAGCACAGAAGGACTCCGGGGAACAGCACAGACAACCAGTCTGGGTGCGGGGTCACAGGGCTGTGGGTTACCGTGACTCAGGATCCGCAGTCACTGTAGTTCTACCTAAATGGGTGCGCACCTCAGACTGCATACAGAGGCAAATGTGGGTTATGGTTGCTGGGGGAAAACAATTTCCCATTCCCATGGCTCGCATTCAATTGGACTGGGGCACTGGAAGTAAATCTACAGAGGTAGGAGTTATGGATAACCTGCCTGCGGATGTTTTGCTAGGGAACGATTTGGGTCACATGGTGAGCCAGTATGTACAGCCCTTAACAAGAGCTCAAACCAGAGCCAATGGATGCAGGATGAACCAGGACCAGACGGAATACCCAGAACCCAGGGTAAGTGACTTGCTGGCTACGACATTGACCTTAGGCTGGGCAAAGGGGGAAGAACTTAGAATAGCATTGCAGGAAGATGAAACTTTAGCAGGGGTAAGGGACAGGGCCGCCCGGGGCAAATCAGTAGATGATCTAGACAGTTTTGTATGGGAACAGGGGTTGTTGTACAGAATCAAGGTGCCTGGGAAGGATGAGGTAGAAAGGGAACCACGAAAGCAGTTAGTGGTCCCACAACAGTATAGAGGCAAGGTATTACAAATAGCCCATGAGATTCCTCTGGGAGGGCATTTGGGGCAGAAGAAAACTCTGTGTAGGGTAGTGGAGGTATTTTTTTGGCCAGGATTAAATCAGGATGTAAAAGAGTACTGTCGATCCTGTGATGCGTGCCAAAGGACCCAGCCGTTTAAAAAAAATAGCAGAGCTCCCCTACAGTCACTCCCTGTGATGGAGATACCATTTCAAAGGGTAGCCATAGACATTGTTGGGCCACTAGCTAGGGTTAGCAAGACCGGCAAGAAATTTATTCTCACCATGGTAGATTATGCCACCAGGTATCCTGAGGCGGTGGTTTTATCCAGTATCTCAGCTCCTAAGGTGGCAGGGGCATTAATGACTATCTTTACAAGGACAGGGTTTCCTCAGGAAATTTTGTCTGACCGAGGGCCCCAATTTATGGCCAAAGTGACCGAACAGTTATGGTCCATGTGTGGCATAAGACACATTACAGCTTCCCCCTACCATCCCCAAACCAATGGCCTCTGTGAGCGCTTCAATGGGACACTCAAACACATGATCCGTACTTTTACTGATCAGGAGACAGACTGGGAACGATTGTTGCCTTGTCTGCTCTTTGCCTACCGAGAGGTACCTCAGGAATCTACAGGATATTCCCCTTTTGAACTTCTATATGGTAGGCCGGTGAGAGGACCCTTGAGCGTGATCAGGGAGACGTGGGAAGGGGAGTATAGTCACCACCCTGTACCAGTGGCTACCTATGTATTAGCTTTCAGGGAAAATATGGCTAGGTTGGCTGGAGTTGTGAGGAGCAATATGCGTAAAGCGCAAGAGAGAGATAGGAGATACTACAAGGCAGGAACCAGTGACAGGGAACTGGAGGAGGGGATGGAGGTGCTCATGTTGGAACCTCAGCCCCAGGATAAGTTACAGTTTTTGTGGAAGGGACCTTATACAATTAGCAAAAAACTGGGCAACAAGTCATATGTGGTTATGGTAGATCCAGAGAGAGTGGTTACCAGGGTGGCCCACATTAATCGCTTAAAAGCATATGTAAAGCGAGCAGCTCATATGTTAGCCATTTGCAGGGCCACAGAGGATGACCCAGAGGAAGGGCAGATACCAGACATGTTGCAAAAGGCAGAGCAGAAAACGCTAGAAGATGGCCTTCACCAGGCCAAAAACCTAAGCACAGAGCAGCAGGAGCAGCTTTTAGGCAAACTAAAACCCTTTAAACCCTTATTTACTACTGACCCTGGGTGTAACCCCCTAGCAGCTCATGTAGTGGTGACAGGGGAATGTGGCCCATTAAAACAACACCCATACCGAGTCCCTGAAGCTGTTAGGGCAAGCATACAAGCAGAATTACGCAAGATGTTACAACTAGGGGTTATTGAAGAATCCAGTAGTCCATGGGCATCTCCTGTCGTATTGGTACCCAAAAAAGATGGCACAACTCGCTTCTGCGTGGATTATCGTAGGCTGAATGATAAAACAAAAACGGATGCCTACCCTGTTCCACGCATGGACGAGTTGTTGGACCGATTAGGTACTGCCAAGTATTTAACCACGCTGGATCTCTCCAAGGGATATTGGCAGATCCCGTTGGAAGAGTCAGCTAGGGAGGAGTCCGCATTTGTCACCCCCTTTGGACTATACCAATTTAAGGTAATGCCTTTTGGGATGAAAAATGCCCCTTCTACCTTCTAGCGACTGGTAGACAAATTGTTACATGGGCACCAGGAGTATGCTCAGGCTTACTTGGACGATATAGCCATCTTTAGTCAGACCTGGGAGGAGCATATAGAACATATTGCTAGAATTATGCAGGCTATTAAGCAAGCCAAGTTGACCATAAGACCAGATAAGTGCCAGTGGGCAAAGGCAGAGGTGCAGTACTTGGGTCACTGGGTAGGTAGTGGGAAGTTAAGGCCAGAACCAGCCAAAGTAGAGGGTATTGCAGCTTGGCCTATCCCTAAGACTAAAAAGCAGGTACTAGCTTTCTTGGGCATCACTGGGTATTACCGCAAGTTCATTCCTGATTTCAGCACTACAGCCAAGCCACTGACCGATTTGACCAAAAAGAAATTGCCCAGGGAAGTGACATGGACTCCTGCGTGTCAAACTGCCTTCCAGAGCCTCAAGGAAGCTCTGACTTGTTCCCCAGTATTGGCTGCCCCGGACTATAACCGACCCTTTGTGGTCCAGACAGATGCCTCCATGTATGGCATAGGGGCTGTGCTAAGCCAGACAGATGATCAAGGAGTGGAGCATCCTGTTGCGTATTTGAGCAGGAAATTGTTGCAGCGTGAAACGGCCTATGCTACTGTGGAAAAGGAATGTTTGGCCGTAGTTTGGGCTTTGCGCAAACTTCAACATTATTTATATGGACGACCATTCACTGTGACCACCGACCATAACCCCTTGTGCTGGCTGTCTAAGGTAGCCGGAGAAAATGGACGTTTGCTAAGATGGAGCCTGGCACAATAGACATTCAATTTTCAAATACAGCATCGTAGGGGTAAACTCCATCAAAATGCAGATGGATTATCACGCCAACTGGAGCTATGAGTATCAGCGTAGCTGAGAAAATCATGGACCCTTGATGTTCTCAGGCTACACTTGGGGGGGCAGTTGTCATAACTCAAGTTGGCCAATAGTTGTGCCTACCAGGAGGCACTGTTATATACCAATCGCCTCCATCTGTATATTGTGTTATGGGGGATAATATGTTAGTGTTATATTGTATATTGTATTGTGGAGTGAGAGCTATGTGTTAATTAGTCAACCCTGCCCCATTGTATAAACTCTCAGTCAGGAGTTGGCCACATGGTCTTCAGTGTTAAACAAAGAAGATAGCAGACCAAATAGATTTGCCAGACTGCCAGGCACCGCAGGACAATAGTATAGTATGGGGTTTCCCAACCACCAGCCCAGGGTCATAGTTCAAGAGCCAATACAGGATGTTTCCAGTCTGAGGTCCAGACCAAAATGAACTAGTAGCCACGCCTGGGGAAGGCCCTGGGGGAGGAGACTAATAAGTTCCCACAAATTACTTCTGTGAGAATGGCCAGAGGGGAATGAGGGTTTGACTAAGAGTAGCCACTCCCTCCACTGTGTGTGTGTGAAATGTTTTAAATATCTGGTCCCAAAATAAAAGTTGTTCATAATTTTCATCAAGACGTGGTGTGTAGATGTATTATTTACCCGGGGACATATGCTTGCAGTAAGATTCATCAGACTTACTGTCAATATTGCTCAGTCTAAACCAAGGGCTGAGACATGATGTTCCTGTAATCCAAAAGTCCAGAGTCACCCAAATCCGATCAACAGACCCCAGCCAGAGAGTGGGTCTTGATAAACCCCACTTACCGTATTAGTCCAATCTGAGTATGTTCCATTTACAACAATCCTTTGCTTCCTGTCTTTCAGCCAGCTCTCAATCCATGAACAAACTTCTATGATTATATCTCCATGAATTCTACATTCATTTTAAAAAGGAAAACACCTTTACTACATGCCTTTCATCCTCTATCTAATTCTGCAGAGCACACACACAGAGGCCCTTTAAGCAAATTACAAAATATTTCCATTTTTGTGAATGGTCTGTATCTAAATTTGGTTAAAATATATTAGTTATATTATCATGTACATCCACAGCACATCTTTAGTGTTGTCACATTGTAAACAAATCAGTCTCTAACTTGAGAAAACAGATAGTACACAGACAATCTGGAAGGTGCAGGAATCAGCAGATACATTTGAACATATTGATTAAATAGCTACATGTTAAATACACAATCATTTAAAGATATTTAGGTGATTTTAGGATCTATTCAAACTAAGAAAGATTTTTTTTAACTAAATGGGGCATACATATCTACTTTACTTAAAAAAATATATACATGTGAAACAAAAAAATTATATCTAGCAAAGTGTGATTTCTCACTGGTATATTGAACACATTTAAAAAAAACATTCAAAAGTTAACTTTTTATTGAATCAAATTAATTTATATACATTTTTGTTATCTAGTATTTCTATTTATATATGTTCTTCTTATTTATTACTAACCTTCACTGATATTTACAGGGATTTCCTCCTCCTTCACTGGCTTGTTACCCCTCGTGTTCAGTTCTTCTTGTTCAACTTGTGAGATAGTTGAAGGCTTCCCATTGGAAGGTTCTATTGCAAAAAAACTTCAGTTTTAGTATCAATTTAATACTGAATATAAACGCAATGCTTGTAGCTTTGGAAGCTGTTTAAAAGGACCAGTGTCTTTCTGGAATAGTTTCAGCTTAAAAGCATTTGGGGTACATTATTTATTTTAACAAAAACTACTTATGCCGGAAGGATTCCATGTTTGTATGTTCCACATTTACTGCTGGCTTAGATCCTGATAGGGTGCATTTTTTAAGATTAATTCTGAATAGGAGGGGTAAAAAAGAGGGGAATTTGTTGACTCACTGGTTGTTACAGATACGCATTTGGAGTTTGATATCCTCCCCCACACATGCTCAGTAGAAGATAGCTTAACCTGCTTTTTAATCACCCCACTCATGCACTGAAAAGAAAGACCTACGATCATAGCAGCTTCCATACATAAACATGCATTATTCTCTGAAAATGCATTTATGTCTATGGCCTGTGTTTGCGTCATTCAGTCATATCTGACTCTCCATGACCTCATGGACCACAACACACCATGCTAATCCACTTGGTATTCATGGCAGAGATACTGGAGTGGGTTGCCGGTTCCTTCTCCAGTGGTCCACAGCATACAGCTCCTGGTATTCCTAGGTGACTGCTATTCACTGACCAGCCCCAAGCCCTGCATGACTTCAGGGTGATGTCACCTCTTGGTTCCCTGACTGGAGTCAAACCCAGGTTGCAGTGGTAAAAGCACCAAATCCTAACCACTGGACCACCAGGGAACCTGTCTATGGCTTACATAGCTGCTAATATTGATAGTAAAATACAAAATTGATGTTTCTCAACAGCCAGTCCTGGGACCTTTACTCGTCTTCAGGAACAAAAGGGAATGAAGAGTCAAACATTTTAAACATTAATAAAAGTTATAGATAATTACTTAAATATACTTTATTCAATTCTGTTAATACTAGATGAAAAAGTCTGTAAGGGTACAGCACATTACCCTTTTTAAAGGACCACTGTACAATGAAAACGTTGTGGCTGACTATGCAGGGAAAAAGTAATTAAGATAGTTTATAGTTAGAAAAAAAAAAAATGTTTATGTATCTGCTGGACTTTGGTAGCATCCATGATACAATTGTGGAAAATAGGTATGTGAAAGCAGAGTTTCACTTTTTTTTTTACCAGCAATACTTTCCTGACACAAGCTATCTACTAGGTTGTGCTCCACATATCTAAAAAAGTATTCTGCACCCTCACTGTTCGCTCCGCCCCACCCCTCCTACTACTGATATGTAGAAAAACACATCCCTACGATCCAGCTCTCCGGAAGTGATGTAAACAGACAAAATGGATTCCTGTCATTTACATTTATGATTTAACCCCCCCCAAAAAAAAAATTCTCCATCAAAGCTAATGTTACCAGTGTGTTACATACTTCACAAACAAGTGCCTTTTTTCTTGACCTACAAAGGTAGTCAACAAGGACCATCAACATGTTCAAGAAGTCCTCTAAAATACTCAACAATGTTTAAAACAAAATGACATATAAAACTAAATAAATGCAACTTATTATGTGTGTGTTTGCATCTCTCAGTTGTGTCTGACTCTGTGACCTCATGGACCTCAACACACCATGCTGATTCACTTGGTATCCATGGCAGAAATACTGGAGTGGGTTGCCAGTTCCTTCTCCAGTGGGCCACAAAATACATCTCCTAGTATTCCTAGGTGACTCCTAATCAAGTACTGACAAGGCATACCTTCAGAGTGGTGTGATCGCTTGGTTCACTGACTGGAATTGAACCCAGGTCACAGTGGTGAAAGCACCGAATCCTAACCACTGGACCACCAGGGAACCCATGCAACTTATTATAGATTTATTCAAAAGCCTAACAACAAATGCTTTTTCAGACTTACACAATGTGTGGAACATCTGGTTAAATTTAATGGGATCATTTACTTAAATATAGAAGTAAAATCACAACACCAATCTATTATTTATTTGTTTCTTATTAAACACCATAAACTAAACCCCTTTGCATTAGATAAATCTATTTACAGGTTTATCTGCAATCTAAAGCGTTAAAGTATGAATTGGATCCTAGACAGTTTTAAACAAATTAAACATTTTTGCAAGAAAGCAAAACTAAGCATGATGGCGCATCAATGAACAATGCATGAATTAACACAGAATGTAAAGGATTTGTAGAGTTTCATTACATATAATAAATGTAGTAATATATTAGAAGCTGTATTATATCATATTCAATCCTAAAAACATTTTACATATTTACAAGTTTTGCTCTATGTGATCATAGTGGTCCTTTAAGCGCCCTGGCGGTCCGGCCATGTCAGTACCCCCGAGTGTTAAAGCAGTACAGTCGGGGGTGCTGATGCGGCCAGACCGCCTTCGCCTACGCATGCACGGAAGGGAACCCAAGACGGATGCATGTGATCCCGAGCGTGGCTCGGGGTTGCTGCTTTAGCTACTGATGAATAACCCCGAGCCACGCTCGGGATTACTGCGAAAGGCGGTTAAAGGGGCGCTGCATAATGAAAATAAATATGTGTTTGGCAATTTTGAGTCCAACTATAATCATAATTAAGCAGGAAATAAGTCATATATTTTTTTGTAATTAAGCCTCTGCTAGGTTACGATACATAGGTGGAAGCTGTACTTTTGTGAGTAGAGTTATATACCATGAGAGATAGGGTTGCATTTCCTGAAGCAAGAAGTCTGCTTCTTAACCAGTGAGTGAGAAAGGGTGTGGTGTCAATTTCAATATTACCCAATTAAGACTCTCAGTTCCTTCCTTCCCCACCCCTCTCTCCACTAATGTCAAAACACACACCCAAAGGATTTAGATCTGATGAAGTGTGTAACAAACACTAAATGTATGCCTGTACTCATAAACAGAGTCTTTAGTAATTCAGATTTTCCTATGTCCATGGCTTATACAGCTGCTAATATTGTTAGTTTAATATATACTTGACAAACAATTTTTTTCTGAAACTGCAGATAAATCATAACATTACAATAAAATGGCGATGTCTACTAGTTGGTGGCAATGTTGCTTTTAAAAAGAAGGCTCAGAGATGTAACTCAGTACTTATTATTCAGACATGAGAAAAATTATGTATTAATCCTGCTCACATAAAAACAAGATTATGACTCACCTGCACAGAGCTCTGAATGGATGGTCACCTGCAGACTATCCTTTTCATCAATTTCATCATCTCCTTCCTCACTAGAATTGCCAACATTTTCATCTTGGAGACCTGTTAATTCCAACAGAATTCCACATGTTTGTAGGGATTTTACCCCATTAGTACAATCTAATTTTTAGATAACATTTAAAGTGTATGTGTTCTGCTAATACTGGAATGACTGACTACAGAATGTACTCATCACAGTTTTGTTCCAGAAATAAATCTCAGGTGGTATCATTTATTTAAGGTTAACATAGCATTACCTGAATTCCTGTTTGCCTCGATTTTCAGTGCCCGGTCAGCCTGGTGAGTCTTATCAATCTTCTCCCTGTGCCTATCTATATCACCCTGAAAACCACAGAAAGAGATTTAATTAGGTCCGTTATTGAAATATAGATACTTGCCATCAGATATGACCAAAGATTTTGCATAATCTCATATTTACCTAAAACTCTTAGCCTTAATCTAACAGAATATATTCCAGAAGTGTAGCAAAAAGAGTAGAGGTGATCATCTGAGAACAAACAACACCTAAGAAGGTTTGCTCTATAGGTTTGATTACCTACACAGAGAGCAGCCTGTTTTTGTTCACTTGTGCCCCTCACAGGGAGAAATATCCTGTAGTATATCAGTCTGATCTCATTCAAAATAGTGATCCCCCCCCAGAAATGCCAGGCAATTGCACACAGAGCAGGAGAAACCGTAAACCCCAGACATACATTTCGGTCTCTATGGGCCTCGTCAGTGAGGTGCAGCTGTAGTCCGTAAGGCACAATGAGTAAGGCGTCAACGTCTGGTTCCCCCTATCACCCTTAAAATGAGAAAACTAATAGAGGTGCTCATCTGAGAATGAACAACACTGAAGTAGGCATGTCCCAGAAATGTCCATAAAAATTCTGAAAGGAGATTTAGTATATCTACTACAATGTGTATATAGTAGTGTTTCCACAAATAATGTCTGCATGTTCTCACCCTCAACCAATGGTCTCTTATGGTGTTCCTCATGTTCTGAAAAAAGATATTCCTTTCTATTAAGTCCCTTAAATGTACATGGAAGGTTTCTATTTTTATTAGTATTCTTTACTTTTATGTACGTTATTGTATTAAAAAGTGCTTAAACATCCTGTTATTACTGCCTAAAATCGTACAAATAGTGTCTACATGGGCCTTCCCTATGCAGCATATGCAGACACAGACTGTGTAGTGCCAGATGTGCAGTGTAATGTACTAGTATATTAGGGTTCACATCTCAGAAAACATGCTGCTGTGATACAGTCTCTGATAGGCTAGGTACTACACTGCACATCCAGCACTACATGTCTGTATCAGCATAAAAAGCAGTGGACACACGTGTGCAGGTAATATGTGTATGACTTTAGGCAGTAAAAACAGAGCTTATAAGCAATTCTTAAAATCATCAAAGTACCAAAAGTAAAATAAATACATAGGTAAATTACTTAAAAAGTGTTATCCAGAGATTCTTTTAAAATGTTGACAGGTTTCCATCATTCAACCCATAATTATTTTCTTCTGCTACATGTTTAATTTGGTTACAATAAAAATGTAAGTTTTACTATTATAATATTTAACATCTCACAAATAATGTATTTACAAGAGTTTTATGAACCCTGGATTCTAAGCTCATAAGCAGGGCCCTCCATCCTTTGTAAGGTGCTAATTTTACTATTGTTTTTGCCTTGAACTTAACCATGTACAGTGATATGGAATATGTTGGAGCATTACAAATAAACAAAATAAGTTATAATAGTTACATTTTAAAATGAGCTACCATAGTAAGTGTAGTCAGTTTGTATCTCTGCACATGCTCCTAGTTGAGGCCTTCAGCTGAAATGTTTCGGCTCACCCACGAAGATACCAATACTATTCAATGTATCCTTTACTTTTTGTGCAATAGATTGGAATTAGCTATCTTCATGTGCTCAGGGTGGAATTCTACCATTTCTAATTAAATTGATTATGTGGAGAGAAGGCGCCATCCTGATGCAAGTTACTCATGGCCATTGTGATGTGATTTTGTAGCGCAGTAACAAGCATAGACCATACATTTACTACAGTATTCTATTGTCCTATTGTCCAGCAGTGCTCACCTCTCCAGCCAGCTGATGAATGCTACTGTGGGGGGAATTCTTCTTCACAATGGTGTATTCCTACAAGATGATAGAGGAAAATGTTAGACTCAATTTATTATATGATATAAGATGGAATTGCCCATAATACAATTAGTCATCTAAACATAAGTGTTTTTCTAAAATTTGTTGGTCTTGAATACCTACTAATGGAGTTATTTTATGACATACTTCGCAAGTATGTAACTTTTTTCCAAACTACAGTGATCTTTAAGTTATTTCCTCAGTGCCCTCAACATGAGTATTATCTGGCATGCTCCAGGTTTTCCCTTTTTTTTCCATTGTGCAGTAGTTCTTTAATGTCAGTTGGACAAGAGGAACCATTGCAGTTAATGAGATAAGAGCGGTGTCATTATGACTGTCCAGCAGCTTTCACCTCTCCAGTCAGCAGGTAGATGATCTCCAGGGTGTGATTCAAGATGCTCTCAATCTTCTTCTTATCTTTGTTCATCTCAGTTATGGTAGGTGAATTAGTCGGATGCTGCAATATAAAGACCTATGAGATTCAGATAGAAATGTAAGAAAATAAGAGTATTTTTATTGTGTCATTTTATTGAGACACATAGAACTATTATTATTACTATTTTTACTAGCGACTTGCCCGTCAAAAAATGACCGCAATTAAATGGTAAGGCAGGTAATGCTGTTTGGTGTAGACGCGCGGTGAATGGGTTTTGTGTTTATTGTGATTTTTTGTTGTTGTTTTTGTGTATATTTGTTTTTGTATGGTAATAAAATAATTAATACATTAATAAATGAATATACTTTACCTATTTGGAAGTAATATATGCAGGAAACATTGTGCTGAAGAGCTGACAATCTGTTTGATGTTCGTGCAGCATATAATGTAGGTTTGCATAGTTGTGGAACTGAGGTGTAAGCATCAGCAATGTTTGCAGTGTGTAGTGTAAATAGGCTGCGTGCGCGAGGGAAAGCCATTAGGGTAGCTGTGTACTTCCGCATTGTGTAAGTTAGTGTTGTAAAATGGCGGCTAATGTGTATGTGCTATGCGGCTGTGTATGATGTAGAGTCCTTGCTAATGGTGTATCTTGTACCTCGTACGGCTTTTTGGAAAATCCGTATGTGCTTGGTGGTGTTTTGCGTATTTAGGGTCCTGTAGCCTCGTTTTAGTTTTTTTCGGATGCCATTTTTTCTCTCGCTTAGGGGATTTTCGTGTATGTAAACTCTGTAATTTGGACTTAAATTGAGGTATAACTTCACTTGCAGAGGTCCTGGGTGACCCACCCTTGCTGTGGGTAAGGTTTGTATGTATTTGTTGTGTGTATTTATTGGGTTTTTAATGTTTTTATGTGCGCCCAGTTCGGGCGTTAAGGTCGTATTTTTGCGAGCTCGTAATGGTTTTTTTCTAAGTCCCGCGGCTCGTATTTTTGGATGCTAAGTCCGTAAATTTTCCATTGTAAGTCCCGCCTGAGGCTCATTGCAGCCGACGTGGGAGCCTCCACCTCCACAAATGCGCAGTCATAGGGGGTCGTAGGGATGAGCGGCCAGCGCAAGGAGCGCCTTTGCCACTCCTTGCCAGCAACTGCGGCCCTCGCTTCACGATGGCCGCAGTTGCAGCAGGCTTGCTGCGCGAGCCCGCAAGCGTTAGCAACAACCCGCATGCTCACAACTATATATGTGATTATTATTATTATTTATCTTTATTTGTAATGTTATAGAAGAAAATGACTGTAACTGGTAACATTCCCTAGCAACTCTCACCTCTCCCGTCAGCAGGCTGAGTATTTCCAGGACGTGATTCAAAATTTTCTTATCTTTGTTCATCATTAGTAAATTAGTGAGATGCCGAGTTGTGATCTACAAGAATGGGAATGATGTCAGAATGAGGCAGTCCGGGGCTGTGAGGTGAGGTACCTAACAAAGTTCAAAAGGTATAGAAGTGTATTGTGCAGTTATTACAAATATTCATCACATTATGAGATCAAACCTTTCATTTAGAAGCAAGTCAAAAGCCCACTGAGAGAGCCACTGGCTTCCTAAAGTTCCCTCAAATGCCATTACAGGGCTAAGATAAGAAAGGCCAGACAATTACATTTCATGACTAATGATGAGGTAAAATTCTTTGTCTGCTGTTACAATTTTAAACTATGTGCCTTTTGTCAACAATCTATTTAAATGAACACTGCAGCCATTTTTTCCCTCCATGTTCTTTTGAATACATAAACTTTATAAAGGGCAAAATGTTTTTATAATGTAGACTAAACCAAAACGAAAGATTCCACAGAAGTAAATCTGTTTGCAAAATGTAAAATAGAGGTCGTGTTACTTTATTAAATTCTAAAACATTTTAAATAACTGGAGTGTAGTTCTTCAAAAGAATATATTTTATATAAATGACTACTGTGGTCTTTTAATTTTTTTAGACATTCTGACTGGCAGCAATTATACACTGTACCAAAGGACAGCTAACAACAGCATCCTCATATGTAAAAACTGCTAATATTCTGATCTGTACTTAGAACAATCCAATGGAGAATAATTTAGATAAATTACTCTATGCAGATCTCTGTACTGTTCATATGTTTGAATCGGACTGATTACATCTCTCTCTGTGTCTGTCTGTGTGTGTGCCTCTCTGGGTCCCCTCTCTCTCTCTTGTCTCTCTCTCCAATTTCCCTCTCTCTCTCCTGACTTCCCTCTAACCTGTCTCTCTCTCTGCTGTCTCTCTCTCTCTCTGCTGTCTCTCTATATATATTTACTACTTGAGACTGCTAGTCATATAATGTATCAAATGTATTAATGATAAAAAAATACTGTGTGTAAAAATAAATTATACAGTGTACAATGTGAACCAATATGTACGATATGCATATAGTGTGCAAGAGATAAAGCCTCCCCTCGATAGATAGATAGATAGATAGATAGATAGATAGATAGATAGATAGATAGATAGATAGATAGATAGATAGATAGATAGATAGATAGATAGATGTTTCTACCTCTCGTTTCTGCTCTTTGTTCAGATTGTACTTCCGTGTCCGATAGTTCCGGTTGCTAAACGGAAATGAAGACGTCACGGTTCAGCATTATATAAAAGCCGACACATAGATCCACCATATTTGTTATGGGCAATCTCTGAAACAAGTCTCACGGACAAAATGATCATTTGCATTATACGATTGAAAGGCTATGTCAAAATGAGTTGTTATCTTATAATTATAATTAACTGGATACGAAAAATGAATCGTCTTTGCGCTCATTGAGTATGTAATCACAGCAAGGGATTCTGGGAGTTGTAGTCTCTCCATTCACTTCTGGACAGTGAAAGCACGTCCCGTGGCTCTAGTTCTTTATTTATATATAAATATGTATTTATCTGAATGTTAATAATATATTAATCTTGTTAGCACATGATCAGCGTTTGTAAGAGGAGGATTGTGAGATACATTTTTGTCTGTATGAGGGAGAAAATGCATATTTAGAGAAAGGACTGATGGAATAAAAAGGACTGGTCACAGGGAAATTCAAGTGAATGCTAAAAACCTTACCTTTCTGAAGAGCCATTACCCAGCACACACTTTTATAATATTTGTACTATTTGCAGCAATAGGATGACAAGGAATTAATTACTGTTTTATACAGACATTGCAATGGTCTTTGGAGCAGGAGTAGATTGGGGGAATGTGCCCACGCCCTCTACTCACACTGAACATTGTCCTTCCATTTTATATTAGAGTAATATTTCCCAAATTAGACCAGTGTTTCACAATCCTTGTTATTTTTATCCTGGTGGTTCAAGGGGTTCCACAAGATGATTTACCCAAAATATTTCTCTGTGTTTTGTTTTGTTTTGGTTATGATCCGAATAAGAGATGAATAGGTCCTGTTTAGAGATTCTGGGGCAGATAAGTACCAGAATATTTTATGTAGTTCACCTAACCTATCCAGTAAAGACCTTGGATTAATTAAATGGTCACTTAAGTCAACACAATTTGGAGCAAACCACTGAAAAAATGAAATACTGAAAATGTTGAAATACTTTTTGAATTTTTGAAATATGTGCATTTTTAACTGAGAAATCAGTTAAGTAAAGTCTGTGTTTACATGTCTGCCATCTTCCAGATCCACAGCTATAGCTCTGTATAGTCAGCAAAAGACGAAATAGAGTTAATCCTTAACAAATCAATCTGTACAGAGTATGGAATGCTGGAATCAGCTAAACAGGTCAGTTATTATTATTATTGTTTATTTGTAATGCGCAACATATTCCGTAGCACCATGTATAAATTAAGCTCCAGGCAAAGACAAATGCAATATTAACACATTGCAAAGAATGGAGGTCCCTGTCTTTGAGCTTGGAATTCCGGTGTCCATAGTGCTTTCCCCAAAGCACCTTGCAGGAATAAAACTCGCATGGGTTAAATGGTTGGTGCATTCTTGAGTTCTGAAAGAAATGTTTTTAATCACTGTCCTCACTGCATGCCTCAGCTATCTGTTATTAATCATGTAACAGTCAGTAGGTATGATACGTTGTTTTTGGAAACTGTTAAAACTTTATATTTTTTAGCTGTTGTTAGTGTAATTAAAAAATAGATCATTTTAACATACAATATTGTGCTCTTTTACACCATGAAGAGCACTTACAGTAAGGTAAATGACCCTTTAAGTCTTAGCATTGTCTTATGCTTATCACAGGCATGTTTAATGTCTTTAATTGTGTTTCTCCTCCTCCCGCCATAAAATGCCACTAGAAAGCTGGTTCACCTATCAACTACCCAATCTCTAAATTAGTAAAATTATGACTTCAAATCTCGCATTCCAGAAGTTCCATTTCTGGGTCCTGTGTTTCTTGATTATTATCCTGAAAAGGAATCCATGGCTAAATTAATTTTTGATTTTATTTTGTATTATTTTTTAATAATACTTTTTATTTTTCAATACAAAACATGAACATAAAGATAGCAGATCACTTAAGCATAAGACTACATTTACTACAATATTTTCTTATTTATTTACATATTAATGTCTTCCTTTTTCCTCTCTATATACCTGTCCCATATATACCATTGGGTTGCAAACCCTTCATTTTAACTGAATATCTTTGATTTAATTGGTCAAATTCTCTATTTCTGCTAATATATCTAATAATTTCTAGAATTTATGGCCTTGTATATAATTTCAAGAATTTGCAAATCAATCCCTTAGTTACCAATAGGATAAGAGAAGGTAGAATTTCGTAAATAATTTCTTAAGATGTAAATGTAATATTATAATTTCCAAGTAATAGGGGATTTCCTCCTCAAATACATATGTTAACCAGACAATACATTTCCTCCAAAAAGATCTTAATTTGGTGCATTCCCACCAGACATGTATGGTATCAGCCCTTAACCCACATTCTTTCCAACATAATATGGCATCCTTTTTTAGAAGTTATTCATATAATGAATACCATTCTTTTTCCATGTTTCAATACAAACTTTCTCTTGGCTTACTTTCAATTTTTCTATAGGAGTACCTAAAGAGGGGTATTCTGATAGTTTCATTTTTGTCTTAATTTTCATCCAAAATTTTAGCAGGGACCTTGGAATTAAGCTATTTTTCACTTCCTCCAAATTTGGAATCCATAATAATAAATGGATAGGAATCTTCTCAAATAATTCTTCCTCCATTCATTTCCAATTAGTAACTGGTGACAATGTACCCCACTGTATAAATGTCCTTTATGCATGGGGATGCCAGGCCCCCGGTCTCAATCCTACGCTTAGTAATCTCTCCTGAGATTCTGGCTTTTTCGCCAATTCATTTTGGATTTGATTAAATAAAGTAAAATATCTGTCACTATCAGCACATGATCCTTTTCTTCCAACCCTCACAATAACATGAGTGAAGGAAAGGACATTTCTCACATCTCTAAGTTCTTTTATCTTTACCATTTTCTTTTCTTTTTTGTTTAAAATTTTTCTTTATTTGCGTCATTAGAGCATGTAATATTTTAAATGCATATAAACCAGTTGTGATGCATGATACATACACAGAACACAATGGAATCAGTCTGTTTTTGTTTTCACTATCAGCATTTAACTAACTTACTGATGATAAACAAGATAAAAAAGGATAAACATAAAATTGAGAAGGTGAAATATAAAGATAAGGAAGTATAAAGTGTCCATGAGTATTCAAGCAAAAGTTAATAGTTAAAATTAAAGGCATGTGTCGATCAGGTATGGTGCATGAGGATATATGTTTGTATGAAGAGTGAAGGAGCTATGCGAAGATGGTGGCCATTTGGTGGTCATTTGGTAGAGACTACTGAGTAACAGTCAGGTGTACTATTTCTTTCTTTTACAGTTATACACAATAGTTGTATGATATTGATCTTAAAGGTATATATAAGTTTCCTGGGTTTCAAATGTTTGGTAAGAAACAGGCAGTGATTATCAGAAAAATATGTGTTATATAAAAATGTTCATTGTACTAACAAAGTTATAGGCAGGAAAGTAAAATCCAGCTACAAGTACACTGAGGAAAGACAGCCAGGTACCGAGTATGACCTTTCTGGTAGAAACCGAAGGAAGTACTTGCTGCAGGGTGGAATCACATGGTTGGGTGGGGTCTGAGCTCACAGCTAAATCAGAGCACAAGAACAGAGAGAGAGAGAGACTACATATCCCAGACTGCTTTGCAACACAGGACCCCAGAGTTTAATACAAAGGTTTCAGCTAACCTCTGCTTTCTCCTGATTGGGCAAAACTAATCTGAAAAGATTTAGCTAACATCAGGGTGAGTTTGTAAATGTTTATTTTGGTATTTTTTCCCCCTGCAAAAATGTTTGCATACACTACTGATTCTTCTCTATCAGATGCATTCGTAATCCAGAAAATGTAGATATGCCTTTACTTAAAAATTCTACCCCATAAAAGAAAAATGCATCATATAGTCAGTGTTGGAGTGCTATGCTATTGTTAGCCCCTCCATGGATTAGGTCAGTTGTCAGACTCACCGGGGAAGAGGAAACCCAATACCCACAATATTGGGTTTGATGGAATCAGTGGGTTGATGACCATAATCTAGAATATTTTGTGGCAGGGTAGTGAGGCTACAACAAAGAGATAGTGTTGCGTGCAGTCCCCCCACCCCCCCTCCCCCTTTTTTTTTGTTTGTCATCCACCATGAGATGGCAAATCCCTTTTATTTAGACATAATCACATAGTCTGGACCATCATACAAACATGGAGCAGTATCTCCAATGTATGAAAAAACAAATAATAATAGAAAGGTAGCACTGTGAACATGGAGGATACAGAGACACAGCACAGAGTTGTTATAGATTAATTATATAAAGTAGAATTGTGATGGCTTGATAGTTCCCACATTAGCTGTAGAGCAGTTTCTCTAAAGCATGTTTCCTTCCATTGTGATTTATAGTTACAAATCATTTTATAAAGTCGTAACTCCGGGAATATATTTTTAAGAAATTATGCTTCATATTTTTTTTATATTCCCCTCTACCCTCATTTAATTTTCTAATACCTCCTTTCTCTCTTCATCCTATGTGTACACGTACACGTGCCTTCTCCGACTGTTTGTTTAACTTTCAATTTTTTATTAGAAGAGAGTGTGATTTACAATAGACATGTAAAATATATTGATACAAATGTTAGATAATTGTAAAGACCACATGTAATAAGCAGACAATCCATTACTGTAAGCTATTCAAACAAATAAAGAATTACCTACCCATTGTGTCAAAGCAGCTCTCCTCTGTTGTTTTTCTTGTCTTTTATATCCAAATGTAAACAGGACCAAATTAACACAAACTGCTCAAAATTTTAATAAATTCCAGTTAAAAAAAACATCTGTGCATACATACTCATCACAATTAATTAAACAAGCCTTGCCTCATTGCTATTTAACAGCCTAGAGCCAGTACTGAGTCCCAAGCTGCCACTTCACATCACCTCCCAAATATCCAGAATCAAACTTAGGGCCCTATTAAATTCTCCCTCGTAGTTCTCTCGGTGCTCGCAAAAGGCAGTTTTCCTGCTGTTTGCGAGAACCGAATCTCTCGCAACCTGCTTTACGATATGACTGCGAGAAAATGGCCGAGAATAGGCTCCGAGAGAGCTACGTAGCCTTAAATCTATGCACGAGTCTCGCATATCGTAAGAATCCCTACGTGGAGAAAAAGTCCACGCAAGGGATCCGAAAGCCTCTACGTGCTGCCTTGGAAGAGCCCGAGACAGCAGTGTGAGGCTCCCCCCTGCACCCTATACACATCCCCATGCTGCAGGGGTCTCTATCAGGACCCCTGCAGCACCCCCACATTAACCCCTTGCAGCGGGGGTCCCCGATCTGCATAGATCAGGCCCCCCGCTGCCTTTAAAACTTTTAAATTCCCCCGCCGCGGCTCCTTAAAGGTACCGCGGCACACTATTACCCAATCCCGGCCGCGGCACTTAAAATTAACCCCCCTCTATGCTGGGGGTCCCCATCGGGACCCCCGAAGTGTCCCCACATAAACCCATTGCAGGGGGGTGCCCCGATCTGCATAGATCAGGCCCCCCGCTGCATTTAAAACTTTTAAATTCCCCGCCGCGGCTCCTTAAAGGGACCGCGGCACACTATTACCCAATCCCGGCCGCGGCACTTAAAATTAACCCCCCTCTATGCTGGGGGTCCCCATCGGGACCCCCGAAGTGTCCCCACATAAACCCATTGCAGGGGGGGGCCCCGATCTGCATAGATCAGGCCCCCCGCTGCATTTAAAACTTTTAAATTCCCCGCCGCGGCTCCTTAAAGGGACCGCGGCACACTATTACCCAATCCCGGCCGCGGCACTTAAAATTAACCCCCCTCTATGCTGGGGGTCCCCATCGTGACCCCCGAAGTGTCCCCACATAAACCCATTGTAGGGGGGGGCCCCGATCTGCATAGATCAGGCCCCCCGCTGCATTTAAAACTTTTAAATTCCCCGCCGCGGCTCCTTAAAGGGACCGCGGCAAACTATTACCCAATCCCGGCCGCGGCACTTAAAATTAACCCCCCTCTATGCTGGGGGTCCCCATCGGGACCCCCGAAGTGTCCCCACATAAACCCCCTGCAGCGGGGGGCCCCGATCGGCACCGATCGTGACCCTGCTGCAATTGAATTTTAAATTTCCTGCCTCGTGGGTCCTCAAAGGACCGTAAAGGTCCTGAAAGGACTCGCACTAAAAATATTAACCCCAGGCAACTATAATTACCCCATTAACTCATGATGGTCAATACAGACCACCATAAGGCTCTATTTAACCCATTAACTCATGGTGGTCAATACAGACCACCATAAGGCCTAAATTAACCCATTAACTCATGATGGTCAATACAGACCACTATAAGGCTCTATTTAACCCATTAACTCATGGTGGTCAATACAGACCACCATAAGGCCTAAATTAACCCATTAACTCATGGTGGTCAATACAGACCACCATAAGGCCTAAATTAACCCATTAACTCATGGTGGTCAATACAGACCACCATAAGGCCTAAATTAACCCATTAACTCATGATGGTCAATACAGACCACCATAAGGCTCTATTTAACCCATTAACTCATGGTGGTCAATACAGACCACCATAAGGCCTAAATTAACCCACTAACTCATGATGGTCAATACAGACCACCATAAGGCCTAAATTAACCCATTAACTCATGATGGTCAATACAGACCACCATAAGGCTCTATTTAACCCATTAACTCATGGTGGTCAATACAGACCACCATAAGGCCTAAATTAACCCATTAACTCATGGTGGTCAATACAGACCACCATAAGGCTCTATTTAACCCCATCAGTCCCATAAGGGTATATTATTACCATTATGGGCCTGTTACAACCCAACATTAACCACATAAGTGCCATGATGGTCCTCAAGGACCATCATGACACTAACTACAAACACTACACTATAACCCCCAATAAACCATTTAATCTAAACTAACCCCCCTCTACACTAATCTATTAACACTTACACTACCTACCTACACTACCTACCCCCTAATAAACCTCCACAACGCTCTAATTACAAAAAACAAAAAACCTACAGCACAGAAAACAAAAAACCTTCAGTACAAAAAACAAAAAAACCTACAGTACAGAAAAAAAAAAACAATTACAACCCCACCCCCCACTACAGAAAACAAAAAAATACATTACAACCCCACCCCCCACTACAGAAAATAAAAAAATTACACACCTGAAAAGGAAAGACAGATAAACACAATACAATACATACATATAATACATTACATACATTACATACAATACATGACATTACATATAATATATTACATATAATATATTACATATAATATCTTACATATAATATATTACATATAATACATTACATACATTACATACAATACATGACATTACATATAATATATTACATATAATATATTACATATAATACATTACATACATTACATACAATACATGACATTACATACATTACATATAATATATTACATATAATATATTACATATAATATATTACATATAGTCCTAATCAAATACCCCCTATCTATCTAACATACAATCTATTTAATTTAAAATAAATCCTAACTATATCAAATACATCCCCCTATCTATCTAATATACAAAAAATCCTAACTACATACACAGACCCTTATTCTAAAATAAAATAAAGGGACCGCGGCACACTATTACCCAATCCCGGCCGCGGCACTTAAAATTAACCCCCCTCTATGCTGGGGGTCCCCATCGGGACCCCCGAAGTGTCCCCACATAAACCCATTGCAGGGGGGGGCCCCGATCTGCATAGATCAGGCCCCCCGCTGCATTTAAAACTTTTAAATTCCCAGCCGCGGCTCCTTAAAGGGACCGCGGCACACTATTACCCAATCCCGGCCGCGGCACTTAAAATTAACCCCCCTCTATGCGGGGGGTCCCCATCGGGACCCCCGAAGTGTCCCCACATAAACCCATTGCAGGGGGGGGCCCCGATCTGCATAGATCAGGCCCCCCGCTGCATTTAAAACTTTTAAATTCACAAATCACAAGCCGCCAATGCAAATTTCCTCCCGGAAACGACTCCGGGAGGTTCATTAGCGTCGGGGAGGTCTGCCAGTGCAGACCTCCGTTATTTTTTTTTCTTTTTTTTTTTTTAGAGCGCGGATGGTTCCGCGGCCCAGCCGGGGCTGAAGGAGAGAAGGCCGGGGACATCGCGGGGAGTTAAGTTAAATGTATATTTAGATGTTTATTTGTGTATTTTATTTATTGTTTATATATTGTATTCATGTATTCATGTATTGTGTTTTTTTTTTTAACAGGGCCGCGCCGGAAGAGCTAAACAGTGACTGGACATGCTGTAAAGGTGAGTTGAATATTTAGAATGTATAGAATGTTTATTTATTTGATGTTAATGTTTTGTACTAATTTTTATTTTTTGTTTGACCCATAGGTTAGTGATCTGAAGCAACATCTTAAAGGTAAGTGGTCTTAATTTATTGATTTTAGCTTAGAATTAGGGTCTGTGTATGTAGTTAGGACTGTAATTATTTTATTTTATTTTAGAATAAGGGTCTGTGTATGTAGTTAGGATTTTTTGTATATTAGATAGATAGGGGGATGTATTTGATATAGTTAGGATTTATTTTAAATTAAATAGATTGTATGTTAGATAGATAGGGGGTATTTGATTTGGACTATATGTAATATATTATATGTAATATATTATATGTAATATATTATATTTAATATATTATATGTAATGTCATGTATTGTATGTAATGTATGTAATGTATTATATGTAATATATTATATGTAATATATTATATGTAATGTCATGTATTGTATGTAATGTATGTAATGTATTATATGTATGTATTGTATTGTGTTTATCTGTCTTTCTTTTTCAGGTGTGTAATTTTTTTATTTTCTGTAGTGGGGGGTGGGTTTGTAATGTATTTTTTTGTTTTCTGTAGTGGGGGGTGGGGTTGTAATGTATTTTTTTGTTTTCTGTAGTGGGGGGTGGGGTTGTAATTGTTTTTTTTCTGTACTGTAGGTTTTTTTATTTTTTGTACTGTAGGTTTTTTGTTTTCTGTACTGTAGGTTTTTTGTTTTTTGTAATTAGAGTGTTGGGGAGGTTTATTAGGGGGTAGGTAGTGTAGGTAGGTAGTGTAAGTGTTAATAGATTAGTGTAGAGGGGGGTTAGTTTAGATTAAATGGTTTATTGGGGGTTATAGTGTAGTGTTTGTAGTTAGTGTCATGATGGTCCTTGAGGACCATCATGACACATATGTGGTTAATGTTGGGTTGTAACAGGCCCATAATGGTAATAATATACCCTTATGGGACTGATGGGGTTAAATAGAGCCTTATGGTGGTCTGTATTGACCATCATGAGTTAATGGGTTAATTTAGGCCTTATGGTGGTCTGTATTGACCATCATGAGTTAATGGGTTAATTTAGGCCTTATGGTGGTCTGGATTGACCATCATGAGTTAATGGGTTAATTTAGGCCTTATGGTGGTCTGGATTGACCATCATGAGTTAATGGGTTAATTTAGGCCTTATGGTGGTCTGGATTGACCATCATGAGTTAATGGGGTAATTATAGTTGCCTGGGGTTAATATATTTAGTGCGAGTCCTTTCAGGACCTTTACGGTACTTTGAGGACCTGCGAGGCGGGAAATTTAAAATTGAATTGCAGCTGGGTCACGATCGGTGCCGATCGGGGCCCCCCGCTGTAGGGGGTTTATATGGGGACACTTCGGGGGTCCCGATGGGGACCCCCAGCATAGAGGGGGGTTAATTTTAAGTCTCGCGACTGGGATTGGGTATTAGTGTGCCGCGGCCCCTTTAAGGAGCCGCGGCAAGGAATTTAAAAGTTTGAAATGCAGCGGGGGGCCTGATCTATGCAGATCGGGGACCCCCGCTGCAAGGGGTTAATGTGTGGGGGCTGCGGGGGTTCCTATGGACCCCTGCAGCAAGGTGTTCATGTGAGGACACTTCGGGGGTCCCTATGGGGACCCCCGCATTGAGGGGGGGTTAATTTTAGGTGCCGGGGGGGGGTATTCGGAGTACCCCCACGGCAGGGCTTATGTGGGGGACTGCCGCGGAGGTCCCTTTTAGGACCCCCGCAGCAATTGATGAGGAGTGGGAGCCTGCGATATCATCTCGCAGGCTGTCACTCCTCATGTACATTTACGCAGTGTAGATACGTACGGCCCTGCTGCGTAGCTCATACGTTGCTCGCAGCAGGGCTAAATTAATAGCATTGTAAGTTAGAGAAACTTTGCAGTACGTAGGGCTTAAGTAGAAGCCTCTTATTTACGAGGCTGGAATTTAATAGGGCCCTTAATTAGTATGTTAAAGAATACACAACATTCCCTCATTCTTCTTCTAACTTTTTTATATCTATAGGCTGACATAAAAAAAGATGGATCTGTTGTGGCTAAACAGGGATCCCAAACTTCATTAAAAAAAAGCACCACTCAAAATGCAAGCATTTGTGAAAGCTTTTCATTGATAAGAATGTAGTTTAATGTATTCTTTACTGTTATGATACTGAGTGAAGCAGACTTACGTTGTCTAGCAATATGACTCTTGTTAGCTAGCATTATAAAACACTGTAAAAGTCTATTGGAAAGACCAGGAACCAAGAAGCCCAAAAGACAAATCCTAATATTAGGTTGCAAGTCAGAGTCCAGTGCGTCAGAGTCCAGCCTCTCTACAAAGTTGCTGGACCAGTGGACACATCCATCAAACATGAAGAAAATAACCAGTGACAGGGCAATCCAAAAAACACACCAGACTCATGGTAGGATTTCAGATTTGTAGTCTGTCTGTAATATAGACAAGTTTAGTTAGGGATCAAAACTAAAAGTAGAGGATGAAAAAGAGAGACAATATAACAGTATCCAACTTATGGGGGCATGAGGGAATTTTCCAGTGGCGGCTGGTGAACTTTCAAGTTGGAGGGGCACCAGGGCGAAACATAGCCACTCCCCCTTTTTCAAACCCACACCCATTTTATAACTCCTCCCCCTGATGTCATAATGACCTTTATAAGCCCCGCCCAATGACCTTATACTTGTAAAGCCCATTGAAATACATGATCAGCAATGCAGAAATGTCAAGAAGTAAAGTAACAATGTGTTAAATTCATTGGTATACAATATAGATTGAAAAAACTCATGTGACAAGACTACAGCAATATCATAATTGCACCTATACGCATTAACAGAAAAATTAAAGGTATGACACCTACCATTAGTCGGCTCTTCTTCTCAGGGTATTCACGTTCAGTAAGTTGACCAACAACAAATCTGCAGCCACATAGGGTTTGCACCTGGGGTTGAAAGAAAACAAGCAAATCAATCAGACCATTCAAGAACAAAACCATACTTAAAAAACATTAAAAGACCAAGTGGAACCATATAGGCCCCAAACATACCTTAGAAGACCAAGTGTGACCATATAGGCCCCAAACATACCTTAGAAGACCAAGTGTGACCATAGGCCCCAAACATACCTTAGAAGACCAAGTGTGACCATAGGCCCAAAACATACCTTAGAAGACCTAGTGGAACTATATAGGCCCCAAACATACCTTAGAAGACCAAGTGTGACCATATAGACCCCAAACATACCTTAAAAGACCAAGTGTGACCATAGGCCCCAAACATACTTTAGAAGACCAAGTGTGACCATAGGCCCCAAACATACCTTAGAAGACCAAGTGGAACTATATAGACCCCAAACATACCTTAGAAGACCAAGTGGAACTATATAGGCCCCAAACATACCTTAAAAGACCAAGTGTGACCATAGGCCCCAAACATACCTTGGAAGACCAAGTGTGACCATATAGGCCCCAAACATACCTTAAAAGACCAATCAGCACTGTATAGGCCCAAACCAGTGGATCTTGGGATTCAAGAAAACAACAAAATTTCACTTCTGTTTAGACAACACAATAATCAATGTCAAACAAACACGTTGAATTAGCATATGGATAACCATATGAGCAGTAACGCCACGCCAAGGCTTCAACAATTGTTACTGACCATTCACACACCTTTCATATCTCCTTCCATATGCATACCCACACACCATTCATACTTTACTTACCACTAGTTATTTTTGGTAGTTTGGTGGTGCCATTTCTGAGAACTTTACGTACCCTTGAAGGTGCCTCCAATTCCTTCAAACCAATGCATTCAACCGCTCCAGGGCCATGGTGCTTCTTAAATACCTTTTTATCCTCTTCAATGTGGAGAAACATCTTTCTGATTCTGCAGTCGTCTTCGATGTTGTAAGGAGGATTCCTTATAGCTTCACTGTCTCTGTGAAATCATTATGCAGATTAAATTGATGGTAAAGTTGGTGCAGAGCAACAGCACTCATACAGACATGAAATTCTGGCTTACCGTACAGAAGTGACAGCTACCCTTGGAAGTGCCTCCTATTCCTTTAAACCAATGCATTCAACCGCTCCAGGGCCATGGTGCTTCTTAAATACCTTTTTATCCTCTTCAATGTGGAGAAGCATCTTTCTGATTCTGCAGTAGTCTTCGGTGTTGTAAGCAGGATTCCTTATAGCTTCACTCTCTCTGTGAAATCATTATGCAGATTAAATTGATGGTAAAGTTGGTGCAGAGCAACAGCACTCGTACAGACATGAAATTCTGGCTTCCCGTACACAAGTGACAGCTACCCTTGGAAGTGCCTCCAATTCCTTCAAACCACGCCAAGGCTTCAACAATTGTTACTGACCATGCACACACCTTTCATAGCTCCTTCCATATGCACACCCACACACCGTTCATACTTTACTTACCACTAGTTATGTTTGGTAGTGAGGTGGTGCTGCTTAACGCAGTTTATCTTTGCACACCCTGGGGGTATGCATTCTTCTTTGCTTCAATCACTTGTATTTAAATGTTGCACGGCGATCTTTCAAATGTTTTTTTCATTGAAGTCTGGGATCTCGGATATCAGTTGCTTTTCCATTGAGAGCATCGCCAATGCATTCAACCGCTCCAGGGACATGGTGCTTCTTAAAAAGGTTTTTATCCTCTTCAATGTGGAGAAGCATCTTTCTGATTCTGCAGTGGTCATCGGTGTTGTAATCAGGATTCTTAATAATTTCACTGTCTCTGTGAAATCATTCTGCAGATTAAATTGATGTAAAAGTTTGTGCAGAGCAACAGCACTTGTAGAAGCATAAAAATCTGTCTTCCCATACAGAAGTGACAGCTCAGTGCGTAATTGTTCCTTCTTCAGCAAGTGTCATGGGTTTTATACAAGTCACTCTGAACAAGTTTGGCACTGACTAGGTGATTTGAAAATGAAAAACGTTCTTTTGCATGAACCACCACTATGTCACATACCTCTCTTGAAAGTTGTCTCAAGGTTGAGATCTCTGCACTCCGTCTGTGGACTGTTACATCGCTCGGCAAACTTGCTTCTATCTCGTCAACAGAATTACGGATTTTCTGGATGCTGGCGACAAAGTCTTCTGTGACTTTTTTGATATAAACAGTATCCGTGTCTCGCTTCTGAAGCTGACTATAGAGGATGTCAACATGTGGCATTATTAAATGAAATAATTTAAGGAAGTAAAGGAACTCCCTGTCTTCCAGCATTCCAATGAAACCGGCGGCTTCACGTATAGATGTTGGATCAAAGTTTAGACATGCTTCAATTGTCTGGAAACACTCAAGTAGCGCATCTCTGTTCTCGTAGATGACGTTCACGGTCCTAACGTTGAAGTTCCATCGTGTCGGTGCACCTCTTGGAAGTCTTCTACCAACTACCTCATCCAGAACTCCAGTCCTTTTTGGAGAGCGTGAAAAAAAAGACGGTTTGCCGCCTATGTTGGGTTCAGTTGGTGATCATTGCAATGGACGTAGTGTGCGTTCTGGTACACGTCTTTTATTTTTCTTTGAACTCCTCCTTGATCTCCACGCATCCCACTGGCACCATTGTAGCTTTGAGCTATGAGTTTCTTCTTGTCTTCTGGCTCTGGGAGAACAGTATTCAGACTTTCCAGCACAACAGCAGCAATCGAGTCTGCCTCCGTTGATTTAATTTCCGTGAAGCCATCAAATCTTTTCACCACTTGATGCTTCTTGTCAATGTAGCGATAGACTACAACGCACTGTGTCCTAGCGGAAATATCGGTTGTTTCATCCGCTTGGATTGCCACAAACTGGGCTTCCTTAAGCTCTTGGTGAATCACTTCCTTAATAACTTCATGCATGCAGTCCAGTAGCTCATTCTGCACGTTTTTGGACGTGCCCTTAAACACAGTTGCAGTCTTCAAATGCTGTTCCATTACACTATCGATACTGCCAACCAAATCCACCAGGCCTCGAAACACTCCTGGATTTAGCGATGTTTCACTCTCGTTGTGTCCTCTTAATGCCAGTTCAAAAGCGCCACAAAAGCGAACACAATCAATTATCTTGGAAAGGATGTACCGGTTCTTAGCCACTTCTTCGTTGTGTTTTTAAATACTGACTTGGTATCCTTGGTCCAGTTGAACTGCAATGTTCGCCTGTCCAAGCATCTCAAACTTGATCCTGTTATCCAAGTGAGCTTTAGAACTTTTGTGTTTCGCCAATTTATCAGCTAGATGTTTTACGTCAGTCACTCCAGTTTTGGTCCAAGCAGCGTCACCACCAAATAGGATGCATGGGAAACAATATAAGGACTTCCTAGAAACGCTTCCACAAAGCCAGTCATTCTTCTTGTACCATTCAGTATTGAAAGTACGGATATATTGCTTCCCTCTATCTCTTGCGATTTGCTGCAGATCTATCTCTGGTTGGTCAGGTCCTAACCGTTTTACTACCACCTTCTCCTCATAGGTTAGGGTGCCGAAAGGCTTCACAAGTAGAGAGTCAATAGTATTCATTTCTGATACAAATAGAAGAAAGAGATCACGGTATATTAAATGTATATTATGTCACAAAATTACTTTAAAATAACAGTGTGTTGAATTCATTGGTATACATTACAGATTGCAAACCCTCATGTGACAAGACTACATCAACATCAAATTTGCACCTATACGCATGGACAAAAAATTAAAAGCAATGATACTCACCTACAGTTGACTCTCCTTCTCGGGGTATTCACGTCCAGTAAGTCAACCAACGAGTCCAAACAAATCTGCTTCCACAGATAGTTTGCACCTGGGGGGTGATAGAAAACAACAAAAAAATCATTAGAAAGTTCAAACCGTAACTTTTAAAACCTTAAAAGACCAAGTGTGACCATATAGGCCCCAACCGCACCTTAAAAACCCTAAATAACAAATTGGGACCATATAGGCCCCAACCGCACCTTAAAAACCCTAAATAACAAATTGGGACCATATAGGCCACAACCGCACTTTAAAAACCATAAATAACCAATTGGGACCATATAGGCCCCAACCGCACCTTAAAAACCCTAAATAACAAATTGGGACCATATAGGCCCCAACCGCACCTTAAAAACCTTAAAAGACCAAGTGTGACCATATAGGCCCAAACTGTACATGAAAAAAAAAAAAAACAATATATATCAATTGATATCAATATATATATATATATATATATATATATATATATATATATATCAATCAATAATCAATATATAAATTATATATATATATATATATATATATATATATCTCAATATATATATATATATATATATATCTCAATATATATATATATATATCAATCAATAATCAATATATAAATCAATCAATACATATATATAAATATATATATATATATATATATCAATATATATATATATATATATATATATCAATATATATATATATATATATATATATATCACACACACCCACATAAAAAATATACATAAATATACATAAACATATACATAAAAAAAAATATATTAATTGATATTTATTATTTGATTAATTGATGTATTTTATTACTTATTTGATTATATTGTTCATGTATTTCTATTAGACATTATTTTTTATACATATTACAGTGCTATTTATTTGCTATACATGTTACAGGATATTATCCTGTAACATGTATATCACATAAATAGCCCTGTAATATGTATAATACCTACAGGGTCACACAAGTTCACACTAACCTTTTTTTCCCTTACAGGCTTCCATACCTGCTTTGCTGATTTGCTAATTTTTTAAAGACTCTCATTGGTTGAAATCGATGTCAATCAAAAATTTCAGCCAATCAGAGTCCTTCAAAAATTAGTATATAAGGCAGAGCGTGGGGAAAAAACAATTACTCGCGGGTGGAGCTCCTTGTAGGAGGAGCTCTGTTAGTTTTTTTTTTGTTTTTTTTAGAGCGTCGTTTTTTTTTTTTGGGTGGAGGCCTCTTGCAATGGGCCAGAACGGATGGACAATGGCTTCAATCAAGATTGGATTATTTTTTGACATGGGCTTCAATCAACATTGGATTATTTATTTGACATGGGCTTCAATCAACATTGGATTATTTATTTGACATGGGCTTCAATCAACATTGGATTATTTATTTGACATGGGCTTCAATCAACATTGGATTATTTATTTGACATGGGCTTCAATCAACATTGGATTATTATGACTATCCAGGGCACTGAGGGCAGAAGGCCAACGCTGGAGGGGTAAATTTGACAGGTAAGTATGTGCTGTTGTTTATTTTATTTTTATTATTGTTTGTTTATTATGTATGTGCTGTTTACTTTATTTTTATTATTGTTTGTTTAGTATGTGTGCTGTTTACTGTATTTTTATTATTGTTTTTCCCTTACCTTATTTTTATTTTATCTTTAAAAGTGACAGGCACATGCATGTGCCTGTTACTTCTAAAAATGGAATAAAAATAGGGGGAGGGGGGGTGGTAGTTGGATCAGGGTGGGGTCAGTGGCCGCGTAGGCCACATGGAGGCCATGATCAGGGGTGGCACAGGCCTCATGGGGGTGATCATCCACCCCCATGTGGCCTGTGCAACCCCGCTCACCGCCCGATTACCCCGATCACCGTGATCGGGGTAATCGGGCGGTGGCATAGCATAGGCGACATCGGGGTGATGATCGGGCCTTGGGGTGGCACAGGCCACATGGAGGTAATCAGGGGTGGCACAGGCCTCATGGGGGTGATCCGATCACCCCCATGTGGCCTGTGCCACCCCGCTCACCACCCGATTACCCCGATCACCGTGATCACCGTGATCAGGGTAATTGGGCGGTGGCATAGCATAGGGCAGGCCACATCGGGGTGATCGGGGGTGGCACAGGCCACATGGGGGTGATGGCTGGGGGTGGCACCAGGCATTGCAGGCCTAGGTCGGTCGTCGGCGATAGGTAAGTTGGTGGGTGGCTGGATAGGTGGCAGGCCAGGCAGGCATAGTGGGGTAGCTGGGGGGACCCTACCTTTTATTAGGGGCACTAGGGGGTTGGTTTGGGCCAGGGGCAGGGCAGGTGCCAGGTAGACTTACTGTTAGGTTGGGCAGAGCAGATGTGAGTAGTTTCAGCCAGGGAGGTCTCTCTCAGTCTCAGCGTGAGCAGGGTCAGAGAAAGAGGGAAGGGACAGGCAACTGGTGGTTTTATTGACTGTAGATGTCAATCAAAAAGTAAACTCGAGGCCCTATTAGCTGGCGGGCGCTCGGAGCTAACGGTCTGGGTGGGTTTACATTGTTCTCTTGACAACTGTACAGCCTTCCATCATTGATTGGTCAATGATGGAAGACTGTCAGTCATGAAATTTATACATTTATGACCGCCCATGCATATCGTCATTGTGCTGGTGGGCAGAATGCATTAACGGTCAGGGGGCCAGGTCAGGCCTAAAGGTTAGTGTACTTTACTAGTGTAATATGATCACACAGGAATGCAGGGGGCTACAATAGAAACACAGCAGCATTAGTTAATATATACACACAAGGGCAAGGGGTTATCTTAAAGTGACAGTGTCCCTGGGAATAGTTTGCTTTATTTATTACTGTATTAACACTTGAATGATGATGTACACATTATAGTTAATTGTTTTTGGGTTATTACTAAAAAATTATTGTGTTTTTTTATTGCAGGGTCACGAAAATATTTGGGGGGGCGTTTGCCCTGACGCCCCAATGGACGGGCCGCCCCTGGAATTTTCCAAAGAAACTCAAAATGGTTTATGAATTGAGAATCAGCCTTTTATAAGAATGCTAATTGGGATGCTTTAAGGCAGAGTTTAAAGTTGGGGTATGATAATCATCCTCTGGCTTTATGGGGGTAGATGATAGATCTTGCAATCCTAGGTAGTTCATTCGACGAAATTAATTTTAAGATTTGTTTCTGAAACCTGTCCAAACCTGTCAAATTTAAATGAGATAGGTAGACTATGAAATAAATAAAGCAAATGAGGGAGTAAGTTCATTTTAATATAATTGATACAGCCTGTCCAGGAAATGTGAACTCGCGACCAGGTTTGTAGGCTAGAGAGTAATTATTTATATAAAGGGGGATATGGATTACTCCAATGGGAAGTAATGTTAACTACTATATATCTTATGGAGGATTTAGGCGTATTATAAATTTATAAAGAACTTAGGTCAAGTGAAGCTGTAGTTGAGTTGAAGTGATCTAACAAGGCCTCTGTTTTATCAACATTTACTTTTAAACCAGAAAATAGTTCAAAGGTGGTTAAAGTGTGAATAAGATGGGGAATTGAAATGAGTGGCCTAGTGAGAATACTTAGTAAGATCATCAGCAAAGAGGCAGCACTTAAATTGATGTGATCCCATTTGTACCCCATGAATGTCAGCATTATCTCTTATGGCCTGGGCAAGAGGTTCCATTGCCAGGGCAAAAGAAGGGTCACAAGAGTGCACCCCTGCCTCATACCCTGTTGAATTTAAATGTTGAGAGGCACATGACCAGGTAATTTTAAGGTAGCTTTGGGATAATAGGTGTGTATCATGTTTAAAAACTCCTGTGTAATCTTAAATTTCATGAGAGCATTGTTCAGACAAAGCAATTCAATAGAATCAAAAGCTTTTTCTATGTTAAGGACAAGTACAAGAATGCAGAAATATCTAATTATCAATTTTTTTTTATATATTAATGACTCTCCTAATATTGTTTGTTGCCTATTTGTATGTAATGAAGCCCACTTGATCTTTATGTATAAGTCTTGGGAGGAATTTAGGCATGCTGTTATCCATTACTTTAGCCTGGATTTTGATATCTCCATTAAGCAGTCAAATTGGTCTATCCTTCACTTGTCTTTTCATTATTTAGGGAAAGCAACATCTCAGCCTGGTGCTTTACCGGGAGTACCGGATGTCCTTCTTGTATAAAATTGTAAAAAATAGTTAAATGTGGAGATAGAGTCACATTTCTTATAATAAAAATTGGTTAGATCATCTAGGCCCCAAGATTTGCCAAATTTTGGCCTTGTATTGCTGCCCTGACCTCCTCAATTGTGACTCATGTGCTAAGGAGACATAGATCATCCCCAGATAGAGTGGGTGATTTACAGGATTTAAGAATGGAACATGTCTGTTGATCTGTACTTTGATTGGTATATTTTGGATTTGGAGGTTTTAGATCTTAATCTACAGGACAAAATGGAGTCAGTTTTTTTTCTTTAGAAAAAAAATCATGTTATGTCAAGCACAAAGCTTTCTCAGTATGTCTGAAAATGAAGTTTAGTTTGAATCTTGTTAATATTTTGTTGCAACTGAGAAGAAGGTTTGACTTGATTTGCTTTCTCTAAATGTAGTGATTTAGATTGTAACTCCTTTTGGTTAAGAATTTGTTGTTTCTTACTATTAGAAGATAATTTAATACAAGAGCCCCTGATAAACAACTTGTGCTCTACCCAAACCATTCAATGTCAGAATCAGGCATGCTGTTTGTATTAAAGTAGAATTCTGTGTATTGAGATACCATGTCCCGAATTCGTGAATCAGCAAGTAACAATTCATTCTGGACCTGTGAGAACAGCTGAGGAGTTAAATCAAGGAAGATCTTAACAACGGGGGTGTGAAGATCCCAAAAAGGGAGTCTATTTAGCTACAGACAAGCCCTGCCTTTGGCCAAAGGAATTCCCCTCTAAATAGGCGATCTTCGTTGAAGAAATGGGCTGCTCGTTATCTGGCTAACAGATCAGGAACATGTACATGTGCTTTAGCTCAGAAAAATAATAAAATCCTTCCCGTTAAATGAAACATACCATCTTACATGCGTTCCAAATAACAACAACCTTTATTTCTTACAGAAGTCTCAATATCACATTTTTCATGTGGGTGGGAGGTCCTATTCAAAATCCCCTCTCCGATCAGAATCATCCAGTAAAAGAACGGCAGCTGGGGGTATGGGCAGACTTGGGTAATAAGAGACAATCAGGGCAGATAGATATGGGGGGTTGGCTTGGGGGGAGGTGGGTCATTGGGCCACATCCACAGAGAATCAGAGCGGCAAACAGAACAAAGGGCCTGTAATTACTGCAACGTCCTGCAGTGACATCTTGTGGACAAGAATTGGAATTATGTGTCCTTTTCTACAACTATCTTTTAAAACATGGCAGTATATTAGTTAAGGGCAAACTAATCTTCACAGGGGGCAAGACCAAGAACAAGGGATTATTTTTGCAAGATTTATATTTTTCTAAAAAGGAGCATCTCTACCGGAATGACTACAATGTGGAGGAGAAAAAAATATTCTCTAACAAAAGCATGAAGTGTCCTCCACACATCCACTAGGTGCAAACTGGCAAAAAGTATACTAATTTGGCTACGTATTCATGATCTAAATTTAGTGAAGAGTGATCTAATTTAGGGTACAAAACTAAAATTTAGATTCCCTCCCCCCAATTATTATCTTACCCAAGTCCATTGTCTCTAAACTTTGCAGCACATATAAAAGTCTGTCATGGGCAGTTGATTAGATGTATCTGTAGAGGTATGATTTAAAACAGCTCATGGGTGTGGCTATGGGTGGTGCTTATGATGAACTTTGTGTTTGCAGATTTTCTGAGCTGGAAAAAAACACACAGAGAGAAGTGTATGCAGTTGGTCCGAGCTGAAGAAAGTCACACAGATAGCAGTTGATCTGAGCTAGGAAATGATACACACAGAAAGAAGTATGTGTGCAGTTTGTATGAAAGTAGAGAAAGGCACAGGCAGAGAGACAGCAGCTTGTAGCTTATGATTGTTTGGAGCAGAGTGAAGATGTGGAAATTTGAAGAAAGATACAGGCCAGTTATTAACAAACTAGTGGATTTTCTTGCTTTTTTCTCCACTCAGGTTTAGCTGGATGAGGACTGATGTGAAGGAGCTGTTATCAGTTAAGGTAGAGCTCAGTGGAAGCCATGCCGATTAATTTCTTTGATTTATTTTGGTTTATAGCCTCCATATTCTTCAACAAAAATGTAAGTATATAGAGGAGTTTGTGAAGAAGGATGTGGAAGGGCGATTTATCTTATGGATGGGCAAAATTAATAATGAGAAGTATACAATTAAGAATATATATGTTCCTAATGATAAAATGATTTGGAGAAAACCAAAGTAGTTCTCGGAGATATCTGTCCCTGGCCAAATTACCAATATATATATATAGTGTGCACACCTTAGAGAAATTATATACCAACACAGAGTTCTGGTATAAAGCTATCTCTCGCCTACTGTTTATTGAATCAGCTGCTATATATAACATTTAACAATCAGATAAAAGTTGCAACTAAGCAAAACATCAGGTTTATTCGATAATTAATTGGTTCTGAGGTGTCCGCTTTTACAGAATCTCAGCAAGGCATTGGGTTAAATGCATTAAGGAGTCTCTAGGTGTCATCCCACAGTGGGATGAGTCTTTCTCTCATTGGTCAGAAAGTTAGAACAAAGGAAAGATGGCGTTCTCCTTCTTGTGTCCAAGGTGTGGTCGTCATCGTCATCCTTAACAGACCGAAAATAGTGCTGCCTACATCTTGTATGCAGGGAAGTATTAAATCCTCCATCTTAGAGTCTCCAATAATCAACATTGTTAATAAGATTACGTAATACTGAAAAGAGAAAGTGTATGAGTAGGGCAAACATAAAATGCATTTTCTTCTAGATCCTGATCGATAACAATAATATGCAGAGACATTAACATGGACTCTAAATCCAGTCTTGGATAAAAATACAGCAAAGTCTAATCTAGAGTAAATGAAAACGTGTTTTACAATAGCTTATTAAAGTATAATCTATATGACTCTTGGAGAGTCTTTCACCTTGAACAGAGATGCTTTACATTTTATTCACATAGACACGAGTCATACTCAAGAGTTGACTATATCTTTGTAAATCCAGATACTCTGAATATAATTTTGGTGTAAATTTCTTCAGGGGTTACCGCCATGACTTCTGGACATCCCTTTATAGTCTCCAGTTGTCATGGAGATCGTGTCTGATTTAAAAACAACTAAATACTGAGTTAAAAGCATTAAATAAGTCTTTACTCTTATTATGAAGTTGCAACTACCCAATTTATGGCATCTCATATTATATTAAATTAATATGATTTAAATTAAATTACTATGATTTAAATTGAATGTATGATAATACATATTATTTTTGAATGTTCAATTTTAAAACCTCCACATTGTCATATAATGTTGCAATTTTTAGTATTTACTGTTTATTAAATTGGTAATATCCTTTTTATCTTTACTGATTTTATTATATTATATACCAATATTATAGCAAAATGGACAAAGTGTCATTTATTTGCACCTGTCATGTGTGGATATAGGAATTGGAAAATAGCATATTTTAAATTATCTTCTTTATTGATATCCTATATTTTGATGTCTTTAAGTAAATTGGGATTTAACTTTAGTTACATAGTTACATAGGGCCTCATTCTATTACCGGCCGTAAATCGGCCGTAAGGCTGCGATTCCTTGCGGGGGTTCTGTTAACTCGCGATTCTATTATACGGCCCCGCAAGGATCTCCTCTTACGGCCGGCCGCATATCTTGGAACCGGCCGTAAGCTCAGAAATCTAAAAATGCAAAAATAAATTCAAGCCTGCACTGTACAGCTCTGTAAATGCTAGGGATCATATTGGGGGACATGATGATTGAAAGTAACCCACTCTCAAGCTTGCACATCAGCCCAAACCCGAGTTCAAATTAACTGTTTATTTGCCGGCTGCGGCGTGGGCGGGTCTGAGGTGCTCCAAGCCCTCTGGACTTTTTACATGTATATTTTACGGATATTAAAAAAAAAATATTTTACGGATTTGAGTATAGGGTAATTATGTGCTATTTTTGCTAACACCGAATATCACTTTATAGACTCTGCAAAGTGCAGGGTGGCTTTATTTGGGCTATTTTATGTGCTTAATTGGTGCTAGCGGGACCTCTTTCCTGCAAGTAAGCTGCGGCTCGCTTTT
This sequence comes from Discoglossus pictus, assembly GCA_027410445.1. Classification (NCBI taxonomy): domain Eukaryota; kingdom Metazoa; phylum Chordata; class Amphibia; order Anura; family Alytidae; genus Discoglossus; species Discoglossus pictus. The sequence goes on along the minus strand of CM050169.1, from coordinate 118,150,474 downwards.
AGCCTTGCAGAGAGGGTTCCCGGAGCAATTGAATTGCAAATAGGAATTTCTTACGGCCGATTTCCTTGCGGCCGTTTAAGATCAAAGGATTTCCTCCGGCGCGAGCGGCCGCAAGAGATAGCAAGGCACCGGCCGCAAGCCTGCCGGAATCCCCGGCGGGAGGGGAATAGAATAGCAGAATAGCTTGCGGCCGGTCCCTGCGGCCCCGCAACGGCTGCGGCCGCTAATAGAATGAGGCCCATAGTATTTAAGGTCGAAAAAAGACTTTCAGTTCATCAAGTTCAACCTTTTAAGATCTCCTCTGATCTGCAATATGCGGATTAACTATTAATTAATTAGTTGTATAAAAAAAAAAAAATCAGTTCCCTCCCGATCCCAGACACCGGCGACCGGACCTCTCCCTGGATCAATACTGCCCCTCCAATTATCCATGATAACCCTGAATTCCCTTTTTAATTAGAAATAAATCTAGTCTCCTTTCAAAGTTATCTATCGAACCCTTTTCCTTCTTTAAGGTGGAATCTTTTTACTTCTAACCTCAAGGGATGTCCTCTTGTCAGTTGAAAACCTCTTGGCACAAAAAGCTCCCTTGACAAACCTTTATACTGACCCTGGATGTATTTATATAAGGTAATCATATCTCCTCTTAGACGCCTTTTTTTTTTAGAGAAAATAAGTTTAATTTGGTTAGTCCTTCTTCATAACTTAGCCCCTCCATTCCCCTTATTAGTTTTGTTGCCCTCCTCTGTACCTTTTCCAGCTCTAAAATATCCTTTTTATGAAGTAGTGCCCAAAATTGTACTTCATGTTCCAAATGAGGGCGTACTAGAGATTTGTATAGTGGCAGAATTATAGTTGCTTCCCTGGCTTCTATACCCTCTTAATACATGCTAATATTTTATTTGCCTTTGCAGCTGCTGCTTGTCTTTGAGCACTGTTACTTAGGTGGTTGTCCACAAGCACTCCCAAATCCCTTTCAATATCTGATACACCTAGATTTGCTCCATTAAGATTATAAATTGCATGGCTATTTTTCCTTCCCAGATGCATAACTTTACATTTATTCGTATTAAATATCATCTGCCATTTAGATGCCCATTCCTCAATTTTATGTAAATCCCTTTGGAGGGAAAGCACATCACTATCTGATTTAATTACCTTGCACAACTTCGTGTCATCAGCGAAAATGGAGACACCACACTCCAATCCTACCTCTAAGTCATTAATAAATATGTTAGGAGGGGCGTGTCCAGCCAGCAGAGAGAGCAGACGTGTTTCTCTGCTGCTCTGCACTACAGTGCAAAAAAAGGGTTTTTTTCCACCCAAAGTCTTGGCAATTTAGCCAGTGGCACTTTGTGCTTGGCTCCAGGAGCTGCATGGGTTTATCGGGCAACGAGGAGTACCCGGAAAAGAGCCCCCGGGGTACCCGTTGAGTGCAGCCCGCCACGAGGGAGAGGCCTCTGCGGGAACGCCATCTTCCCCCAGCCTGTGTGTGACCCCTCTGCCTGAGCATCAGCTACTGGGGAGGGCTCTCTCCTTGTCTGCCCCTGCGCCGGCGGTGCAGGAGAGATCAGGCGCAGCACCGGAGTGTGGCGCCAGAGAGGACCGAGCTGCCCGGGGGGGCATCCAGCAAGGAGAACGGCACAGTGAAGGAGGCCGCGGAGCGACGGAGGCGCCTAGGAGGGTGAGTGGGGTAAAAGACACAGAGGCCCCCGAGGGGAGGAAAGGCTACGTCGCAGGAGGCCAGGTCCCAACCCCCAGTACCGCACAAGGCACAGTACAGGCCTGATAGGCTTCTCGCCCATCATAAGGGCCCGAGATAGGGCTGAAAAGAAACAAAAAAGAAAAGAAAAACGAAACAACTCACATCCCCCCCCCCCCGCGACCAAGGGACCCTGAACAGGCAGCTTGTGCTGCAGTGACATATGCACAACCCTATATAGGTGCCAGAGGATCAGAGTGGCGTGGGGGGTTACAATAGAGCTGCCAAGAAGCTTTCCCCTTTATCTAGCCCAGAGCAGCCATTTTCTCCTTCCTTCCCTGCCTATTTGGCGCCAAAAATATCCCCAGAAGAAGGGAGGCCATATTGGTTCCCTAAAGTGTAGGGGGATCACCCTAGGCTCCTAATTGGCCTCAAGGCATACAGCCATTCACAAAGGACCAATAAAAAAATAAAAAAAGACAAAAAAAAAGAGTAAAAGGAAAATAATTAAATAAATACGAAAAAATAAAAAGGAAAAGAGGAAAAGAACAGAAAAATATTCTACAAAAAAGGGAAGACCAAAGTTACGGGCTAAGAACAAATAGAGACCTGCATAAAATGCATACTTAGGAGGTTTTATTGGAACACAGAAGTAGCAGATGGACTTTGGCCTAACAGGCACACGGTTCCTGAATTACCAAGGAGAGAATCCCACCATGAGAGTGAGCGCCCACCCCACTGTCTTTGCTCTTTTTTTTTATTCTGCAAGGGTCTCACGGATGGAATCTAGAAGATAGAGCAACAGGGGGAGCAACAGGCAGAAAGTCTTGAGTCTTAGACAATGCAAGACTAAACAAAGATGAAACTATAAATTACCCCAACTCAAGCAGCACCTTCCATAACATTTTTACATAGGCACTTCCCAGAACAGTACTTAGTGTTCTTTTAAGGGGTGCCAAGACAACTATCAGGGGAAAGATACCCTTCTACCAGGGGGACCGCCTAAGAGACAAGAGAGCCAGGGAGGAAACTGAGCGAAAGATGAAGAAGGCTAAGAGAAGCACATCCTCCAGAGGCATCCCTGAGCATTTCCAGGCAGCATCCAGCTTGACCACCAAAGCAGGGGAAAGCTCCCCAGAAAGATCTGAGATGTCGGAGAATGAAGGGGAAAGGCCCAACACCATCACTGACGTGGATTTCTCTGTCTCGGCAATGGCGAAATTTGAACTAATGTTGAAAACTCAACTTGCAATAGCACTAAAGGAGATGAGAGAAGAGATCAGTGCAATAGGTCAGAGAACACACGAGTTAGAAAAAAGAACCAAGATGATTATTTCCACACAAGAGGATGATAAAATTGATATCAGCTCCAACTCTACTCGTATAGAGGCTCTTGAAAATAAATTGGAAGATCTGGAAAATAGATCCAGAAGACACAACGTACGGCTGAGAGGTGTCCCTAAAAATGTACAGGATCTTGTACCCTATCTAGAAGCGGTATTTACCACCATTCTACCGAATCAAGCAGAGGAGGTGCTGCTCATTGAAAGAGCCCACAGGGCCCTTGGAGGTCCAATCAATTCAGAGAAACCTAAGGACATAGTCGTTCGTTTTGTGAGACAGAGCTCCAGAGATCTGCTAATGGCAGCGGCCAGGAAATTGCCTAGAATAGTTGGCCCGGACGGAACACAATTACAATTGTTTATTGACTTAGCTCCATCTACCTTGGCGAAAAGGAGAGAAATGAGACCGGCTTTGGAAATTCTAATAAAAAACAGAATTCAGTATCGTTGGGGATTCCCCTTTAGCCTACAATTTCGCTGGAATGAGCAAACACATGTAGCACACTCATTGGGCGCGCTCCAAAAAAAGCTTATTCACCTACAATTGCTCCCAGAAGGCTCCAATCTAATGGGCCAACTCCCGAAGCCGAGGGAGAGACCAACTAGAGATTGGATAGAAGTCTCTGCCAAGAAAAAGCAAAGGAATGACAGTAACAAGGGGCTTAGGGACCGGAGTGATGGAACAGTAAGAATCGATCAAGGGAATGCCTCAGGAGAGGGTTGACTTTCTCTAAAGATGATTTCCAAGGTTGCAGAGACTATAAGGTTATTCTATACAAATGGACTCTATTGTAAAACGCAGGAATTTCTATTATTAGACTTAGGTATGAGGTGGGGTAAGGTTTCCCAAAATATCCACGATATCTGATTCATATAAGAGAATACTAGTTACAGTTTATAGTACTTGTTGCTCCTTCCAATGTAGTGGGGGCTAGCAATCCAGTTCAGTACTTTTTGACTCGCTCAGTTTTAGGAACGGGTTAGATCACGATAGAGAATTTCCTCATTCTAGGGAAGTATCCGGGATTTTTTAGTGGTTACTCCCTAGGCACGATAGGTGCAAGATGGAAGGAAGTATGAGGAAGAAGAAAGGGGGGGGGAAGGATCAAAGGTTCGAAAAGTTTTATTTGTATATGTTTGGTCATCAACTTGTCTCTCTTCATACTATCCACAATCAGATTAGCGGATGGAGGACTGCGGGGCTTTCTCGCCGGCTTTCCTACTCCTCGGGCGCTGACTCCGAATCCTCTCTTCCTAAGGGTAAGTCTCGGCAGACATTAGCTACACACGTTACTCTAGACCATGGGTGAAGCTGAACACGTCTTTATTACACATAACGTTAAAGGATTTAATTCCCCCACTAAAAGGAACAAGGCGTTTCAATTTTACAAAACACTTAACCCTGCTGTAATTTTTATTCAAGAAACCCACTTTAAGCATCAGCAAATTCCGACATTTATGAACAGAAATTTCCCTACGTTCCACGCTACAAGTAGCAGTACCAAAAGGGAGGGGGTGGCAATTCTTCTCCACAAAAACTTTCCCTTCACCCTGGACAAAAAAGTTACAGATAGACAGGGAAGCTATCTTTTTTTGATGGGAAGGGTTCTAGACATCCCGGTCACGCTAGCAGTAATATATGCTCCTACCATCTCTCCTCATAAAAATCTCATCAGGGCATTGAAACATTTGTCTTTGGTAAAACAGGGTAGGATTATTCTAGGGGGAGACCTTAACTTGGTACTAGATGCCAAAAAGGATAGAACTGGGAAAGACCTGGGAGACAAGTTCACTAAAAGATTGAAACAAATCAACAGACTGCTAAGAGAGCTTGAGTTAGCGGATCTCTGGAGGGAAAGACATTTAGGACACAGGGAATTTACTTTCTATTCCTACCCCCATAAAACATACTCCAGAATAGACTACTTGTTAACCGACCCTTCCTTTATACCTGACTCTCAAAACGTGGACATAATACCGTGTGCCTGGTCAGACCATAGTTTGGTGAAGGCGACCATAAACCTGGGATCCCTGACTAAACCTCCTTATCAATGGAGACTGAATGAAAGAATACTGACGATCCCGACAGTTAAAAAACGAATAGCCCAAGAATTGGAATTTTTCTTTGAAAGAAATGAGACACCTGGGGTGGGGACCGGCTGGGTATGGGCAGCCCATAAGGCGTACATTCGGGGCATTTGTATGAAAGAGACATCCAAGTTCAGACGAGAACAGAGAGCCCAGGAAATAAAACTCACAGAGGAACTAGGAAGATTAGAAAAATTAAATCAACAAAACCCTACAACTCAGATTAGGCGAGAAATAGAAAGCGTGAGGGTGGAACTAGATAAGATTTATTCGGAAGGGGCGGAGAAAATTCTTAGGAGAACCCAACACAAATTTTACCTCCAAGCAAACAAACCGGATAAGATGTTAGCGAAAAAATTAAGATCTAAGCAAGCTCTCTCGAGAATCTATTGCATAAAAAATAACGAAAATATCAAAACAGCAGATCCTTCCAAAATACAAGAATTGTTCCATAATTTCTACCAAAAACTTTACTCTGCTTCAAGTAAAGAAACAGTATACTGTATCAGAGCTTGGCTAGATAGACTTGACTTGCCCTGTTTGGAGGAATCGGAGGTAAATTCTCTTAATGCGAGGATTACACAGGAGGAAGTAGGAAAGGGAATCCAGGCAATGAAACTGGGAAAGGCACCGGGTATAGACGGGTTCACGAACATGTACTATAAAACCTTTACGGATATATTGACACCTAGACTGACTAAATTATATAATCATATTCTGGAGGGTCAGGAGATCCCCTCCGAAATGAACTTAGCGGAAATCACCCTATTTCCTAAAGAAGGGAAGGACAGCTCAGAGATTAAAAACTATAGACCCATATCCCTTCTAAATGGGGATATTAAATTACTGGCAAAAATAATAGCGGACAGAATTTCAAAATTTCTCCCAAGGATTATACATAGGGACCAGGTGGGATTTATCCCACATAGGCAAGCCAGAGATAATATCAGGAGGGTGGTGAACTTAATACACCACGCTAATAGTACAAAAACCCCAGCCTGCATGTTAGCACTAGACATTGAAAAGGCCTTTGATTCATTGGAATGGCCATACCTGAAAGAGGTCTTAAATACATTTGGATTTAATGGGAGTTTCTTAAATTTAATAAATACGTACTATAAAAACCCAGTAGCCCGACTTAAACTACCTGGCAAATACAATCGGACTATTAAAATAGAGAGGGGAACTAGACAGGGGTGCCCTCTTTCCCCACTGCTGTTCGCCATTGCGATAGAACCTCTCGCTCAGGCGATCCGGTCGAACTCAGGAATTAAGGGGCTTAAAATAGGGCAGCAACATTTTAAAATCAACCTATTTGCGGACGACATGTTATGCACAATCACAGACCCTTGCAAATCAATCCCACTACTATTTGACACCCTAACAGAATTTGGCCAGAGATCAGGTTTACTTGTAAATGTCGAGAAAACAGAAGCATTAGCATTAAACGTAGAGGCCAAAACAAAGGAAATAATAACGGAAAGGTACAAATTGAATTGGGCTAAAACCTACATCCAATACCTTGGGATAAAATTAACGTCGTCTACAAACTCCATATATAGGGCTAATTACCCCCCGATTTATAAAAAACTAAGCGAGGATATGCTGAAATGGACTAGATATCCTATTTCCTGGCTGGGCAGAATTAATGCCTTCAAAATGACGATTCTTCCGAAGCTCTTGTACCTGTTCAGGACCTTGCCGGTCCCCATCATTCAGCTCGAACTGAAAGGATTCCAAAGAAAGGTGTCACATTTCATTTGGAAGGGTAAACCCCCCAGAATTAAAAAGGAAATAATGTTTAAACACAAAGATAAAGGCGGACTCTCATGCCCAGACTTAAAGAAATATTATAGAGCAGCGCAGTTGGCTTTCATCCCTATAAGCCACTCAGGGATACACCACCCTTTATGGAAGATTATGGAGGATCAAATACTACACCCTTACTCCTGGGATACATTGGTATGGCTAGACAAAGTTCCAGATACAATAGGAGGGATTAGACATCCGGTTATCTCCACCACAGTGCAAAGCTTGAAATGGGCACTAAAGCATACATCCCTTTTCAAACATCCCTCCCCAATGTTATCGGTCCTTTGTCACCCATGGATGCCGCAGGGACTAGGTTCAGAAGCTAACTGGTGGTGGAAATCTAGAAAACTGGATAGACTGGGAGCTTGGTTGGGCTCCGAGACCCCTTTGACTTTTGAATTTTTAAGAGACCACCATAACATTCCCATTAGCCAACATTTCAACTTTTGTAGAATCAGACACCTGGTTAACAAGATATCTAGAACATGGGGGACTCCCAAAAAAACCTGGTTATCGGTAATATGCCAGAGGGCCCCTTTAACTAAGGGAATTATTGGGGGGATCTATGATATATACAATGAACCACCAGAGGGAACAAGGGATAGATATATGGAGGAGTGGGAGAGGGATCTAGGCGAACAATGGGATGAGGAGAGATGGGGGGAAGCATGGAAAAGCATATACAAAGGCTCCCTAAACCAAACACTCCTAGAAACTGCTATTAAAGTTTTGCATAGAACATACTTGACCCCGGAGAGATTGACAAAATGGAGCAAGTCAGGGGAGAGAATGTGTACCAGAGGGTGCCTCACTCTAGGAACTTTTAAGCATATGTGGTGGGACTGCCCCATAGTTTCACAGATGTGGAAAGAGGTGTCAGATCTTGCCTCGGAAACACGAGTAGGGGGCACAATAGAAACCTGTTTATTAGGAATCCCAGATTTGGGGTTATCCTACGCTCAAAACAAGCTTCTCCAATATATCCACTTAGCCACTAAATCACACATTGCAAGGCAATGGAAGTCAGCCACACTTGAACTACAGGCAATCAGGAACAAAATAAATTATATAGCGGTGAACGAACACATGACTCATATACTAGCAGATGCTATTCAGAAGTATAGGGACATTTGGGATCCCTGGCTTGTTAACAAGGGCCCTAACATTGGAAACAGGGATAGAGAGGAACCCATGGGAATCAATTAAGATAACAAAGGGTTGGGTAAACCTAGACAAAAAAACAAAAACAAAAAAAATCAAGGATAAAGAGGAAACAAGAAGAGATGGAGGAGGAGGAGGCGGTGATGGGGAGGCGGGGGAGCCGGCGAGGAGCCTGGGCGCAGCAAGGAGGTAAGATAACAAGCCTATGTTAAAAGGGCAATTCGGTCTTTCCCTCCACTCAGATCGATTCAAATGACCAAACTGAGTTAAGTTTTTGTGTTTTTTACAGGGATTTGATTAATTGAAAAGGGGAGGGAAAAAGGCAAGAAAGACAAGGGTTAAGTTTAAAGCTACTATAAGTTTAGGCCTTTAATACAGGAGCTTCCTGAGAAGCCCATTAAAGAAGACCCTAGACCCCACATAGAGTATCCTACTCTAAAGAAATAAAAAGGATAACATTCCCCTAACTTTAGACAATATTACACCCAGTTATATGTTTAGTTAATTTCAACAAGGTGCCTTAGCTCCAGGAGGATAGAATTAGTACATGTATAGGAGGAAAGGGGGAGGAGAGGTCATAGCAGAGAAGGCCTGGTGGGTTTGGGCATTGATTTATCAATTGAAACATAGGCCTCATATTCCTAGCCTGCGAGCTAAGGATTACTGTGATAGATACTGAACAGTTTAAAAAAAAAAAAAAAAAACGACAGTTATAAATGTTTAATGTTTAGAAAACGGAAAAAGTTGTTAAGGAGGTCTCAGGACTGGTTAAATTAAAATTTCCACCTATACAAGATGTGAAATAGCATGTTGCTGCCTGATCTGTGTATCATGGCTTACTGATATACCGTGGAATATATATATATTTTTTTTCCCTTTCTTTAAGGGACCAATAAAAAGGAATATGGAAAAAAAAAAAAAAAATATGTTAAAAAGGAGAGGACCTAATACTGAACCCTGAGGAACCCCACTTACCACATTAGTCCAATCGGAGTATGTTCCATTTACAACAACCCTTTGCTTCCTGTCTTTTAGCCAGCTCTCAATCCATGAGCAGATATTTACTGCAATTCCTGCATCTCTTAGTTTGCACAATAGTCTCCCATGTGGTACTGTATCAAAAGCCTTTGCAAAATCCAAAAAGACTACATCCACTGAGTTGCCTTGATCCAGGTTCCTACTAACCTCCTCATAGAAACTAATTAGATTTGTTTGACATGACCTATCCCTCTTAAATCCATGTTGACTCCTACTTATAATCCTGTTCAAATAGACATATTCTTGTATATTATCCCTTATTAACCCTTCTAAAAGCTTCCCCACTACAGAAGTGAGGCTCACTGGTCTATAATTCCCCAGATTTGCTCTTGCTCCCTTTTTAAATATAGGTATCACATCAGCTTTTCTCCAGTCATCTGGTAGAGACCCTGTGTTGAGCGAATCTTGAAAAATTAAATATAATGGTTTGGCTATTACAGAACCCAGTTCCTTTAGTACCCTTGGATGTATTCCATCAGGACCCGGGGCTTTATTAACATTTATTTTTTTCCAACCTCTTTTGGATTACTTCCTGTGATAACCAATTATTTGGCAAAGGTAGTGTAGCCCCATTATGTTGCTGTGTCCCAACCACTGGTACCTCCCTTGTGTATACCGAAGAAAATAACCTATTTAGCTCATCTGTCTTTTCTTAGTCACTATCAGACGGCCTGTGTTACATTGTAATGTTCCTATATATGTTCCTATATACTGAAAAAATATTTTAGGGTTAGTCTTACTCTCTTTTGCAATTAATTTTTCATTTTCTTTTTTAGCCAGTCTAATCACCCTTTTGCAAGCCTTGTTGATTTCCTTGTATTCCTGTAAAGCAGTCTCTGTCCACTCTTGTTTATATAATTTAAATGACTGTTTTTTACTCCGTATTTTGATCTTTAAATCATTGTTAAGCCACATTGGATGGGATTTACTCCTTTTACTTTTATTCCCACACGGTATATGTCGATGTGTATGTATATTTAGTAAGGATTTAAATGTATTCCACTTGTGGTCAGTGTTTTTACCTGCCAGTTCTCTGTCCCAGTCTATACTTTGTATTGTTGCCCTTAGACAGTTAAAATCTGCCCTTTTGAAAGTAAGAGTTTTTGTTGGCCCCTTCAAATTTTGTTTTTTTAATTCAATCTCAAACGAGACTGTGTTGTGATCACTGTTTCCCAAAGGTTGCCCTATTCCAACATTAGATACTATATTAATATTATTTGTGATGAGTAAATCTAAGATAGCTTCATTTCCAGTAGGCTCTTGTACAACCTGGGCCAGCTAATGATCTCTGAGTGTACTCAAGAACCTGCTCCCCTTAGATGAACTGCTGGTCTCATTTATCCAGTTTATTTCAGGGTAATTAAAATCTCCCATTTAGTGATGTCGCGAACATCAAATTTTCGGTTCGCGAACAGCGGACCCGAACTTCCATCAAATGTTCACGAACGGGCGAACCCGGCGAACCGCCATAGACTTCAATGGGCAGGCGAATTTCAAATCCCACAGGGACTCTTTCTGGCCACAATAGTGATGGGAAAGTTGTTTCAAGGGGACTAACACCTGGACTGTGGCATGCCGGAGGGGGATCCATGGCAAAACTCCCACGGAAAATTACATAATTGATGCAGAGTCTGGTTTTAAGCCATAAAGGGCATAAATCACCTAACATTCCTAAATTGTTTGGAATAACATGCTTTAAAACATCAGGTATGATGTTGTATCGATCAGGTAGTGTAAGGGTTACACCCGCTTCACAGTAACAGACCAATCTCCCCGTTTAATGCACCGCACACAACCGCAAACAGTCCCTTTGCACAACCTTAAACTCCCCATTTGCACAAGGTTGGATACCAAGCTAGCCATGTCCCGTTCCTTGTCCTCACTGATGTCATTGAAGGTCTCTTCCTCCACCCAGCCACCAAGGGTCCCCGAAAGGTGACAACAAGCCCCCTGGGACGCCTACTGTGTTTGGTCTTCCACCTCCTCAAAGCCACCTTCCTCCTCTGACTCCTCTTCTTCAGACTCCCAGAGTCTGGGGGCTTCCACTGCACAGCATGGAATATTATACACAGGTCAGAGTCTGGGGGCTTCCACTGCCCAGCATGAAATATTATACACAGGTCAGAGTCTGGGGGCTTCCACTGCACAGCATGGAATATTATACACAGGTCAGAGTCTGGGGGCTTCCACTGCACAGCATGGAAGATTATACACAGGTCAGAGTCTGGGGGCTTCCACTGCACAGCATGGAAGATTATACACAGGTCAGAGTCTGGGGGCTTCCACTGCACAGCATGGAAGATTATACACAGGTCAGAGTCTGGGGGCTTCCACTGCACAGCATGGAAGATTATACACAGGTCAGAGTCTGGGGGCTTCCACTGCCCAGCATGGAAGATTATACACAGGTCAGAGTCTGGGGGCTTCCACTGCACAGCATGGAAGATTATTATAAGGTGTGTACTGTTAAGTAGTACTATTCCTATCGGTTAAATCCCTGTTACGTCCACTATCAGGGGATGTGTATATGGCATGGATTTTTGGAAGCGGGAGATGGAAAAAGATGCATGGTCGGTCCTCCCACTTCAAATTTGGGGCAATGCGCGTGCAATCTAAGGTGCCACCAGATATGAGTGTCACTGTGCACTGGCAAAAGTTGGCAGAGTAGATGCAATAGGCTTCACACACACGCCTGTAGGCAGGCAATTGCTATTCAATCTATTACAGTCAAAAAAGTGTTGTTTTATGTCACTGAGCACAATATAAGCTGTGAGCCTTACACAGGCAGGCAACTGAAATTAGATTACAGGAAAAAAATGGTTGTTTTACACCACCAGGTATGAGTAGTGAAAATAAGCACAATATAAGCTGTTAGGTGTTAGCCTGTCACACACACACGCTGGCAGGCAGGCATAGATTACACACAAAAAATTATAAAATAAAATAAATGATGGTTAAAGTTTCCTCAATGATAAAGTATAGGGAGCGAACCAAAAAGCGCATGTGTTTGCCGTTCGCGGCGGACGCGAACATGCGAAAATCGCCGCGAATAGTTCTCCGGCTAACTGTTGGGGACCTCACTACTCCCATTATTAGAACTTGACCATGATTAGCTGCATTTTCAATCTGTAACAATAATTGTATTTCTTCACTTTCAGCTATATTTGGGGGTTTATAGCATACTCCTACTAATATTCTTATGGAATTTGCTGCTCCGCTATTTAACTCTACCCACAAACATTCAGCTTTATCACTAGGTCCACCATAAATATCTTCTCTGACTATAGGCTTAAATTCAGGCTTAACATACAGACAAATCCCTCCTCCTCGTTTACCATTGCCTCTATCTTTCCTAAATAGGTTATAACCATCCAGATTAACAGTCCAGTCATGAGATTCATCCCACCACATTTCAGTAATGCCTATTAAATCCCATTTTTCATTAATTGCTAAAAATTCTATCTCTCCCATTTTTCCTGACAAGCTTCTGGCATTAGCAAGCATACACCTTATGTTATGAGTCTGTAGTTCTGAAGTGCCTGCCACTGTACTTGAATTACTTAGTACTACCTCCCTATTGACTATACTACCCCTCCCCACATCTCCTCCCCTATGAGTTGTTAATTCATCCCTTATACCCTCTACACTTTTTACCCCATTACTTATATCTAGTCCCTCTCCCCCACCTACTAGTTTAAAAACTCCTCCAGCCTTTCTACCATCCTATCCCCTAGTACAAAAGCTCCCTCATCATTAAGGTGCAATCCATCTCTACTGTAGAGATTGTACCAAAGTGAGAAGTCAGCCCAGTGCTCTAAAAACCCAAACCCCTCCTTAGTGCACCACATCTTTAGCCACGCATTAACCTCTCTAAGCTCCTTCTGCCTCCCTGGGCTAGCACGTGGCACTGGTAGTATCTCAGAAAATACTACCTTGGAGGTCCTTGCCTTCAGCTTATTACCTAGTTCTCTAAAATCATTCTTTAGGACACTCCATCTTCCACTAACTTTGTCATTGGTACCAATATGTACCAAGACCGCCGGTTCATTTCCAGCCCCTCCCAATAATTTGTCTACCCGATCCACAACATGATGAACCCGAGTACCCGGGAGACAGCAAACTGTTCGATTGCTGGGATCTGGGTGACAAATCACCCTGTCTACCTTCCTAATAATAGAGTCCCCTACAACCAAAACCTGTCTGTTGCTCTGCCTATGCTGCCCTCCCACTCCTTCAGTAGAACTGTTCTCCCAGCCTCCTCCTGTTCCCCCTGCTTCCCCATGTAACTGTAACCCAGCTACCTCCCTGGACATCCTCACTAGCCCCAGCTCCGCCCTCCATGCTAGGCCCAGCTAAACTGTGCTCAGTGAGCACCAACCCCCTTTCCAGTGAAGCAATATCACTAAGTGCTGCAATTCTCTGCTCCAGATCTCCAATTTGAGCTTCCAGAGAGGCAACATGCTCACACCTGTCACAGAGGTATGGACCCTGTGATCATCTGTTCCAGTATTGCATACATATGACAGGCTGTACACTGAGTGAGGTTGCCACTGGACTGACTCATAATTATTATTATTGTCTACAAAATTTCAGTGGGAAAAATAAAGAATATAAAATAATATATTTGTATAAAGTTTTCCTCCTTTGCACTATAAATCTGCCCTCCCTTTTCTTTGAAGTCACTACCCTATTTAAACTCCTACAGTTCACTAGAACTGCACCTGATACCGAAAATGTTCACAAGCTCACAAGTTCGCCCCTTCTCCCGTTTATACTAACTTCTGCCTTCTCACCTGGGCACAATTAGTGCACTCTGCAATTTAGCAGCCTTTTTCTGTAAACGAAAATCCACTTGTAAACAGGCCCCAAAACAGCTCACAAACCTTTTATGTTAGTTAAACAGTCAAGCCACACCCCTCTCACCTGGGCACAATTAGTGCACTCTGCAATTTATCAGTCTTTATCTGCAAAGGAAAATCCACTTGTAAACAGGCCCCAAAACAGCTCACAAACCTTTTATGTTAGTTAAACAGTCAAGCCACACCCCTCTCACCTGGGCACAATTAGTGCACTCTGCAATTTATCAGTCTTTATCTGTAAAGGAAAATCCACTTGTAAACCATTTAGTCAGTTTCATATTTTATAGAACAATTAAAAATGTATATATTTGTATATTAAATGTAGGGTGAAAAGGTAAAACCATCATTAAGGCCATATGTTTTCTAGTTTTCAGTAGATAAATCCATCTTGCCTCCATCTTTAGTAATTCATTATCTATATGGCCCCTTCTGATGTTTTTTTCAATGTGGTCAATAGCCATAAATGAAAGTACTTTAACATCCCCTTTATGTTTCGTATTGACATGAACTGCCACTGGTGTATCATATTCTCTATTGATACTATAGATGTGTTCTAGAATTCTGCTTCTGAATTCTCTGTAGGTTTTACCTACGTATCTCATTCCACATTTGCAAGATGTTAGGTAGATAACTCTCTCAGTTTTACATGTTATAAGATAATTCACTAAATAAGTCTGTGTCTTATCTTTTGAAGTGAATATCTTTGCTGGTTTTATAAACTGTCAGGGCTTACAGGATTGGCATTTAAAACAGCCTATTATTTCCTTGAGCCAAGTAGTCTTTTTTGGAGTCTCCAGATGACTTTTAGATAACATATCTTTTAAATTTGTAGATCTTCTACTTGTTAATTGGCATGAGCATTTAAGAATGGTCTAAGATCTTTATCATGTCTTAGTATTTGCCAGTGTTTATTGAAAATCGTTTTTTTACATCAAACCACTTGTCATTATAAATTCCAATACATCTGACGTTGTTGTCTTCATTGATGGATTTTTCCATAAGTAGAGTATGTCTACTAAAATTTTGGGCTCTACAGTAGGCCTTCTTTAAGATTTTATTATATCCCTGTTCTTGGAACCTTTTTTGCAGATCTTTTGCCTCCAACTCAAAATTTTGTTCATTTGAGCACTTTCTTTTAATTCTCAAATATTGTCCAATTGGGATTCCAGAAATTAAAGATTTTAGATGACTACTTTTGGCATGTAAAAGGCTATTTGTTGCTGTCGGTTTCCTGTAAGTATTAGTTGTTAGTTTGCCATCTTGTTTCTTGCAAATTTTTAAATCCCAAAAAGTTATAGATGTATCAATAATTTCTGAGGTCAAGTAGAGACCCATGTCATTGTTATTCAATTTACTTATAAAATTCTGCAAATGTTGATGTGTGCCATTCCACAAAATCATCACATCATCTATATAGCGAATCCATAAATCCACATCCTTAGTATAGTTTTCAATCTCATCATTGAACACTATTTGTTCCTCCCACCATCCCAGGTATACATTTGCATATGTAGGGGCACATGCTGTCCCCATAGCCGTACCTTGGGTTTGGTGGTAATAATTTAGCAAAAAAACAAAATAATTGTGTTTCAACACATATTCTAGTAATTCCATTAAGAACTCATTATGTTTGTCATAGAGGTTGCCTTTCTTTTGCAAAAAGTATTTTACAGCATACAAGCCTCTATGATGTTGAATATTAGTGTATAATGAAACAAGATGGCAAACTAACAACTAATACTTACAGGAAACCGACAGCAACAAATAGCCTTTTACATGCCAAAAGTAGTCATCCAAAATCTTTAATTTCTGGAATCCCAATTGGACAATATTTGAGAATTAAAAGAAACTGCTCAGATGAACAAAATGTTGAGTTGGAGGTAAAAGATCTGCAAAAAAGGTTCCAACAACGGGGATATAATAAAAGGATTTTAAAGAAGGCCTACTGTAGTGCCAAAAATGTTAGTAGAGATACTCTACTTATGGAAAAATCCATCAATGAAGATAACAACATCAGATGTATTGGAACTTATAATGACAAGTGGTTTGATGTAAAAAAAAGATTTTCAATAAACACTGGCAAATACTGAGAGATGATAAAGATCTTAGAACATTCTTAAATGCTCATGCACAATTAAGTAGAAGATCTACACATTTAAAAAAGATATGTTATCTACAACCTACAGAGAATTCAGAAGAAGAATTCTAGAACACATCTATAGTATCAATAGAGAATATGATACACCAGTGGCAGTTCATGTCAATACGAAACATAAAGGGGATGTTAAAGTACTTTCATTTATGGCTATTGACCACATTGAAAAAAACATCAGAAGGGGCAAT
The DNA here is from genome assembly GCA_027410445.1 of Discoglossus pictus. Taxonomy (NCBI): domain Eukaryota; kingdom Metazoa; phylum Chordata; class Amphibia; order Anura; family Alytidae; genus Discoglossus; species Discoglossus pictus. Next base: position 118,134,128 of record CM050169.1, on the reverse strand, counting down.
ATAGATAATGAATTACTAAAGATGGAGGCAAGATGGATTTATCTATTGAAAAATAGAAAACCATATGGCCTCAATGATGGTTTTATCTTTTCACTCTACATTTAATATACCAATTTAACAAACAGTAAATACTAAAAATTGCAACATTATATGACAATGTGGAGGTTTTAAAATTGAACATTCAGAAATAATATGTATTATCATACATTCAATTTAAATCATAAATTGTCACAAATTGGGTAGTTGCAACTTCATAATAAGAGTAAAGACTTATTTAATGCTTTTAAGTATTTAATTGTTTTTAAATCACAGACACGATCTCCATGACAACTGGAGACTATAAAGGGATGTCCAGAAGTCATGGCGATAACACCTGAACACAGCGCTATACTAATCATTAAGATATACATCTAGAAATCAATCCATGAGTCACTCAGCACTATTAACAGGCTCTAATGATAAGAGTACATTTAAATCTGTATAGATATCCTAGATTTAGAAGAAATAGCACTTTTATAGTAAAATGAAAAGATAAAGCATTTCAATAAGACTGTTTGAAATTGAGCCAGACACTAAACTGGCTCTATATAAGTACTTTTAGATCTACTAACTACAGCACTGGCACTTTTAGATCTATTAACTGCAGCACTGGCACTTTTTGATGGCACCTAATACAGTATATGCACCTTATATCTAATTTGCCTCAGTAAAGAATATCTATTCAATTCCTGTTAAAATATATTTAGACATAGCATAATTTAAGGTTTTTAATGAAGTTATTAAAAGTTAAGTTTTACTAAGTATTTAGGTCTTTCAAATAAAATTGGTATTAATAGGTGTGCACTATAAAAGGGAACTTTTTTTCTACAAGTTTTCCAAAGTTCAGAATTAAACTGAAGAAAAGAGGGTAAATCATCAGACCAAGTAGATATGAAATAAATAATATCCCTTGGAAGTAAAGAATACATTTGAGGGACTAGACATGGAAGATAAAATGCCTGAAGAGGTGGCATGAATGCACTGAATATTTATATAGGAAGGAGCCTAATAGCAGTGATGACGTCAATAGTTTATTCAATGAGCTGGAGCTAAACATCTTGGAGAGTGAAGTGAGATGGGCCCTAGGATGTCTTGGTGATAATAAGGCGGCAGGAGGTGATGGAATCTTAATTGAACAATTCAAAATTCGACAAAATGGTGCTGTAAAAGTGTTGCTTGTCTTATACCAACACATTTGGAAAACTCAACAATAGACTGCAAAAGGTCAGTCTACATCCCAATCCCCCACAAAGGCAGTGCAAAGAGTGCTCCAATTATAGAGCAATTGCACTCATTTCACATTCCAGCAAAGTAATGCTTAAGATTCTACATGCTCGACTCCAACAATATATGGAACGGGAACTACCAGATGTTAAAGACAGTTCCATAGATGAAGAGGCACAAGAGATCAAATTGCCAATGTCCGATGGATAATAGAGAAAGCAAGAGAGTTCCAGAAAAGCATTTACAGTACTTCTGCTTCATAGACTATTCTAAAGCCTTTGACTTTGTGGATCATAACAAAATGTGGCATACTCTTAAAGATTTAATCTCATCCTCCTTCTAAAGAATCTGTATATGGACCAAGAAGCCACGGTCAGAACTGAACATGGAACAACAGAATGGTTCAAGTTTGGAAAAGGTGTGGGACTAGGTTGTATACTGTAACCTTATTTATTAAACTTATATGCAGAGTACATCATACATAAGGCCGGACTGGATGAAACCAAAGCCGGAATCAATATTGCTGGAAGAAATATCAACAGATACGACGATGACACTACTCTTGATGGCTGAAAGTTAGGAGGAACTAAAGGACCCATTGATGAGGGTAAAAGAAGAGAGTGCAAAAGTTGGCCTGCTGCTTAACGTTAAAGAGACGAAGATCATGGAAAACGGCAATATCAGTTCCTGGCAAATAGACGGGGAAGAAGTGGAGGCTGTGACAGATTTTGTTTTCCTGGGAAACAAGATCTCTTTAGATGGTGACTGTAGTCATGAAATTAAAAGACGTTTGCTTCTGGGGAAGAAAGCTATGACAAGCTTGGACAAGCTTGTAAAAAGTAAAAATATTAAACTATCAACAAAGGTTGCATAGTCAGAACTATGGTATTCCCTGTAGTAACTTACGGATGTGAGAGCTGGACCATAAAGAAGTCTGTGCACCGTAGAATTGACGCCTTTGAATTGTGGTGTTGGCGAAAACTACTTAGAGTCCCTTGGACTGCAAGTGGATCCAATAAATTAGTACTTCAGGAAATCAAGACAAACTGTTCACTAAAAGGTATGATCATGAGGCTGAAGCTCAAATATTTTGTCCATATCATGAGACGGCAGGATTCCCTAGAGGAAACTCTGATGATGGGAAAGATTGAAGGCACAAGAAGAAGGGGACAACAGAGACAGAGATGGATAGATGAGGTCGCAGAAGCAATGAACATGAACTTGATGGAGCTCAGAGGGGCAGTGACTGAGAGATGTACCTGGCATGCTGAAGTCCATAGATTTCTATCTTAATTAAATTACCTTCTGTTACTCTGCACTATTAATAAGGACCTGTGTGGTTTAATAAAGGGCATAACCCCATTTGAAAGTATACAAACGTGTCAAATGTGTTTTTGAGGGTCGTGATAGAGCTTTTTTTATTACTTTACTCGAGTCCAACTACCAAGGAATACTGCATCTATGTTCCAGAACTGCGTTCACACTCTCTACTGATCCTGGATAAAATGTAGTGCAAATACAAGCTTTGGGGAGACAAAAAAAAAAAAAAAAAAAAAAAAAAAAAAAAAATATATATATATATATATATATATATATATATATATATATATATATATATATATATATATATATATATATATATATATATATATATATATATATAAAAAGATAGGTAGATAAATAAATAAATAGATAGATATTTTCTGTCTAGAAGAGTCCCAAATCAAATACTAGCATGTCTGCATGGGGAGATTTAAAACTTAGCAGGGGGATTGATGTTTTATTTATTACTGTAGATAATATCTGTGCAAAGAGATCTTGCTCTTGGACCTGGCAGATGCACTCTAAAGAAATAATAATAATATGAACACTAGAGCACAACTCCTATATATTTTCACGTCCCATGTAAGATGAAGGCTGATTTCCTAGGACTAACCAGTAGAATAAATATGATACCAAAGACATCACTAGTTACCGGGCAAAGTCTTGCATTAATGAAAACTCAAGTCTTAAAGTTGTACTTGCTGAGAATGAACCACATTTATTATATACATGTAAGCCGGGTTATTTCCGGGGACCTGCCCCTCCACACTGCTGATTGGCTGCTGCTTTTATACTGCAGATAATTATGGGACTTGTAGTTCGTATTGATCACATCCGGATAATGCTAGTCCCTTTTTTTTTTGTTTTAAAGATGGCGGCACAGTGCTGATATTTGTGTTTCCTTGTTTTCAACAGGTAAACAGATTAATATTCCAATTAATCAATTAATTGTATAAATAGAGAATTTAGGTTTGATGTTAAGCAAAGCATTTGTTTGCAGCTTAATACTAGCCTTGCCTACTCCTGCGTTGCATCTAGAACTTTAGACTTGTTGAAGTGTGTGCTTATTTATTATATATATATGTATATATATATATATATATATATATATATATATATATATATATATATATATATATATATTATCCATAGGGTGTCCAAGTATATATTTACTTTGTGACAAAGACGACCACTTTGTGTAAGCTTAGGAATGCAGAGAGATCAAAATCTAATTAGTTTTCCTTTGATTTGAGATTACTATTGAGACCTAACTGCTGCTTTTTCTGTTTTTTAGTGTATTAGTGATGTACACTGAGTGATAATAGATGAAAATCACCAGGACTGTATGCCAGGAAACATGAGCTCAGGTAATTTAAGAGTTTATTTTAAATACATAACTGCACCTTTTATTTGTTGTTTCACTGATTTATATTCATTTTATACAGACATTTGGATCTGAAAAGTAATTTTTATGCTCCCAAAAGAATATATTTCCCAGATAGCTCAATCAAACACATAAGTGGCTAGGCACAGTAAATAATAATAATACACTAATGTCTGTATTTCTGTTTTATCTTCTAGAAGCATTTGTCTTATTATCAGAACAAGTTCTTCAAAATACTTTAATTTATCTTTTGTCTTAGTAAAGTACTGATTTTTGTGCAATGTAATCAGCAACTAAAATACATTCATTTTTATGAGTATAATCCTACTTTTGTTTGCATTGTCACCTGTAATCACCCCTAATTAATGATTTGTAAGAATTATGTTTGTTCAATCTTGCAATGTGCTTTCGAGAAATCACTATGGACACTGGATTCTAAGCTCAAAGACAGGGCCCTCCATTTTTTGTAATGTGTTATTTTGCCTTGAACAAAACACATGTGTAGTGCTATGGAATATGTTGGCAAATAAACTTTAATAATAAACAATAATAATATAAATATATTTACATTTACATATACTGTAACCGGCCCCACACTGATGAGAGGCAGTAACCTTGTGTGGGATTCCTAGCTTGTGTATAATCCAACCTTAGCTTTGCTCAAAGCTGTTTGATACTGCAGGCATATGCTTAAGGGAAGCCATGTTTGAAATGGTTATGGATTGCAAGAGTGAAGCCTTTGAAACTTGCTTTAGATGTGCAAATGTGAACACAAATGTACTATATATATATATATATATATATATATATATATATATATATAAATAAAATATAATAATGTATGCTCTACTGAAGTAACTGGACTATTAAAGACACGTAGGGAATCTTGTACAGTAAAAAACTAACTAATCTAACATACAGTTGCATATAATTGACATATGTATAACATACGTTTGCATATAATTGACATATGTATATGAAAAGAGAAAAAAACAACTGATAATGTAGACTAACAACTAATATAAATTAGGCAAAGAGCATGTCTGACAAACAAAGGAATATATACTGAACACCAAGCCCAGTCAAAACACAAGGGCCTTCATTCAATTGCAATTTGGCCAATTGAATAGGGGTCTAAATAAGCACATAACATATTTTTTTAAAGAAGTTTTTAGTTATTAAACATCTATTCAAAAGCAAGGATTTCACTAACTAAAAACGTATTTAAAAAAAATATGTTATGTGCTTATTTAGAGTCCTATTCAATTGGCCAAATCGCAATTGAATGAGGCCCATAGGATCTATATAAGGAAAACTCCATCCACATGTCAACAATAACAATCATCATACGCATTAGGCAAATACTCCCAGGACCATATATAGACAATCCCTGCATAACCAAGTTAAACTCCCACAATAGGGACACAATGGAGAGACACATACCCTCCTAAGGTGTTGCAGTATGCAGAGTACACAACAGAGCCCAATAATAATGGGATCAATAATGCAGGAAAAGGTGGACTGTATTGATCAAATAGCCACCATGGATCACTTAGTCTAGAGAAATAAAGGTAAGGTCATGTTATGTTTCCAATTATACTTTACTTAGGTTGTAGTTATGACAATCAATTCAACCTTAACAATCACTTGTACATGGGACAGAGTTTCATGTTCCCCCCTGGTTTTTAAAATGTTTAACCACTGAGAGGGTTAATGGGAATTTCATTATAAATAGATGCAGCTACTGGTGTTTTGTCCACCCCAGTAGAAGCACTGCGTTGCGATACGCGCATTGGGTCCTAATGCGCATGCGCCAGGTCCTTCACATCTGTTGACCTAGTTATGTGCATGCACAGGGCGTTTATAGCGTGCGGGTGATGTCACGCCCCCTTTTCGTTTTTATTTTTGTATATTTGATATAGAACTTCCCCTTTTTTTTTTATATATATAGTGATTTTTAGTGAAGTTATATTTTAGGTTTTCATCACATTTAACCCTGGTATCAGCTCTGATTTCATATGTCCTTGCCCAGGAATGGGCTGTCTTTATAGATAGCCGATGTGGTCATATATATGAGCTGATTGATATATCCACATTGCCATGTGGATGGAGTTTTCCTTATATAGATCCTATGTGTTTAGACGGGGCTTGATGTTCAGTATATATTCCTTTGTTTGTCTGACATGCTATTTGCCTAATTTATATTAGTTGTTAGTCTACATTATCAGTTGTTTTTTTATCTTTTCGTATATATATATATATATATATATATACATATATATTAGCAACTTGCCCGTCAAAAATTACGGCAATAAAAGTTGAAGCCTAGCAATGCTGTATGCCACACATTGCGAGCCTCTCCCCCCTCTACTTGACAGGAGGCGCTCATTGCGAGTCTCCCCCCCCCCTACTTTACTGGCCTTTGGAGCTCATTGCAAGTTTCTCCCCCTGTCTACTTCCTCCCTTGTGTCTCATTTCCCCCCTCCTCTTCCCCCCTGTGTGTCTTCCCCCTCTCCCTCCCCTGTGTCTCTTTGCCCCTCCCCTCTGTCTTTTCCCCCCTCCCTCCCCTGTTTCTCTTTCCCCCTCCCCTGTGTCTCTTTCCCCCCTCTCCCTCCCCTGTGTCCCTTTTGACCCCCTGTCCCTCCCATGTATCAGTTCCCCCCCCTTCCCAGTGTCTCCCCCCCCCCTCCCTCGTGTCTCTTCCCCCTCTTTCCCTCCCCTGTTCCCCCCCCCCTTACCGGCCTCTTCTCTCCCCTCTCCCTTCCCTGTGTCTCTTTCCTCCCCCTCTCCCTCCCCTGTGTCTCTTCCTCCTCCTCCTCCCTCCTTCCCCCTTGTCCTCCTCTCTCCTTCCCCCTTATCCTCATCCTCCTCCTCCCTCCTCCTCCTCCGTCATCCTCCGCTAACATCCTCCTCTTCCCTCATCCACCCTCACCCTTCTTCTCCCTCCTCCTCCCTCACCCTCCTCCTCCCTCATCCTCATCCTCCTCCTCCCTCATTTTCCTCCTCCCTCATTCTCCCCCCCCCTCATTCTTCCCCCCCCCTCATTCTTCCCCCCCTCTCATTCTTCCCCCCCTCATTCTCCTCCCCCCTCATTCTCCTCCCCCTCATTCTCCTACTTCGTCATTCTCCTCCCCCTCATTCTCCTACTCCCTTATTCTCCTCCCCCCTCATCCTCTTCCCTTATCCTCCTCCCTCATCCTCCTCCCTAGTCCTCGTCCTCCCTTTCACCTCTCTTCTTACCATCATGCTATCAGCTCCTGCTGCTCTGTCCCCCGGCAATGTCGGCTCCTGGCTGTGTTCCAACTGTCATATGCTAATGACCTGATGTCACGCCATTAGCATATGTCGATTGGGACACAGCCAGAAGACGCAATGCAGAGTAGAGAGCAGCTGTAGCTGAGCTGATGAAGGGGGGGGCACACCGACTTTAGCGCGATGCAGACTTCCGCAACGTCATGTCCACGCCGCCAAATGCGCGCACCCATCGCAGCGTGCACTCACCCTCCTTCTCCAGCTCAACAACTCATCTCCCTGTGTGCCAGAAGGGTGGCACGACTAATCATCCTCCCCCCCCCCCCCCCAGTATTCACCTGCATCTCCCAGCCTGCATCTGCCATCAGCATCTGCCATCAGCCAGCCTGCATTTCACATCTAACCAAGGAAATATATAATTTAAAATGAGTTACTTACAGACTAGGGTAAGCCGATTTATATTAGTAACTGTCACACAGCGAGTTGGAGAGCTGGAGAAGGAGGGTGAGTGCGCTCTGGTGTGGGTGTGCTCATTTCTCAGGCATTTTTCGGCGAGCACATAACGTCGCGGAAGTGTGCTTCCCTCAAAAGTCGTGCCACCAGAGAGGTGAAAGGGAGGGTAATGGGAGATATGGGCCGCAAGTTTGACGACAACTCGCCAAATGGCAATATGTGATATATATTGTATGTGTGTGTGTGTGTGTGTATATATATATATATATATATAAAATAATGACGTAGCTTTGAATGTCCAGTAATCCAGTTTAATAATCAGAGTATTGCAGTGAATAGTGATACCTTTTTTATTGGAGAAACGTATTCATAATAAAGCGACGAGCTTTCAAGAGATAATGACTCTCTTTATCAAGTCAAAAAGCGATACTGTGACAAGTGTGAACTAAAAACAGTAAACAGAAAGAGAAGAAAAATAAAAAAAAAAATGGAAAAACAAGAAAGACAAATTATATTTGCTGGAGTTAAGTGAGAAATAGACCAGCATTGTGAATAATGTCCTGATAGATCAGTAAATAAGGTTGTAGATAAGAACACAGCAGAGTAAAATAAAGAGCAATACATTTCAGCATAGCATGTAGCTTTACAAAAACAGTAATAGAAGGGGGGGAGATAAGTGGAGTGTGTTAGCTATAAAACATTAAGATAATGGGCCAGAAAGCCTAAGTCGATGTTAATGCCCATATCCTTTGCATTAAAAATGTAATCATTTTTAATTCAAAAGTTTTCCGCTGTTGGATAGTTGTGAAGTTCTGAAATATATATATATATATATATATATATATATTGGATATAAAAAGTCTACACACCCCTGTTAAAATGTCAGGTTTCTGTGCTATAAACAATGAGACAAAGATAAATCATTTCAGAACTTTTTCCACCTTTAATGTGACCTATAAACTGTCCAACTCAATTGAAAAACAAACTGAAATCTTTTAGGTGGAGGGAAGAAAAAAAATAAAAGAAAAATAATGTGGTTGCATAAGTCTGTACACCCTCTTATAACAGGGAATGTAGCTGTGTTCAGAATTAAGCAATCACATTCCAAATCGTGTTAAATAGGAGTCATCATACACCTGCCATCATTTAAAGTGCCTCTGATTAACCCCAAATAAAGTTCAGCTGCTCTAGTTGGTCTTTCCTGAAATTTTCTTAGTCGCATCCCACAGCAAAAGCCACGGTCCACAGAGAGCTTCCAAAGCATCAGAGGCATCTCATTGTTAAAAGGTATCAGTCAGGAGAAGGGTACAAAATAATTTCCAAGGCATTAGATATACCATGGAACACAGTGAAGACAGTCATCATCAAGTGGAGAAAATATGGCACAACAGTGACATTACCAAGAACTGGAGCTCCCTCCAAAATTGATGAAAAGACGAGAAGAAAACTGGTCTGGGAGGCTACCAAGAGGCCTACAGCAACATTAAAGGAGCTTCAGGAATATTTGGCAAGTACTGGCTGTGTGGTACATGTGACAACAATCATCCCGTATTCTTCATATGTCTGGGCTATGGGGTAGAGTGGCAAGACGAAAGCCTTTTCTTACGAAGAAAAACATCCAAGCCAGGCTATATTTTGCAAAAACACATCTGAAGTCTCTCAAAAGAATGTGGGAAAAGGTGTTATGGTCTGATGAAACCAAGGTTGAATTTTTTGGCCATAATTTCATATGTTTGGCGCAAAAACAACACTGCACATCACCAAAAGAACGCCATACCCACAGTGAAGCATGGTGGTGGCAGCATCATGCTTTGGGGCTGTTTTTCTTCAGCTGGAACTGGGGCCTTAGTTAAGATAGAGGGAATTATGAACAGTTCCAAATACCAGTCAATATTGGCACAAAACCTTCAGGCTTCTGCTAGCAAGCTGAACATGAAGAGGAACTTCATCTTTCAGCATGACAACGACCCAAAGCATACATCCAAATCAACAAAGGAATGGCTTCATCAGAAGAAGATTAAAGTTTTGGAATGGCCCAGCCAGAGCCCAGACCTGAATCTGATTGAAAATCTGTGGGGTGATCTGAAGAGGGCTGTGCACAGGAGATGCCTTCGCAATCTGACAGATTTGGAGTTTTTTTTTTGTTGCAAAGAAGAGTGGGAAAATCTTGCCAAGTCAAAATGTGCCATGCTGATAGACTCATACCCAAAAAGACTGAGGGCTGTAATAAAATCAAAAGATGCTTAAACAAAGTATTAGTTTAAGGGTGTGCAGGGTTTATAGGTCATAATAAAGGTGGAAAAAGTTCTGAAATGATTTATCTTTGTCTAATTTTTTTACAGCACAGAAACCTGACATTTTAACAGGGGTGTGTAGACTTTTTATATCAACTGTATAGTACCATAATAAGTTATTTATCCATCTATCATGCTAGTTGATTACAGAATAGTGGTACTTATTTATTATTTTTTGTAGCACAATTACATTTTTTTTTCTCATGTCAATAACCTGGCCCTATAAGAAATCTGATTTTAATTTTTATGCACAGCCTTGGAAAAAACAGCCAGTTTTTTTTTTTGTTTCTAACAGGACCCGATGGGGAAAATCTGTATCCTGAATTAATTAATGAGGAAGGAAAATATGAGATTGCTGAAAATAATATTCAGCAGCTGAAAATCCATTCAGGTTAGTGATATAGATGATAATTTATGTTTGTGATATTGCTTTCATCCGGTCAGTGAATTACTTGCTTGGAGAAAATGGATGTTTCCTCTTTGCCTTGCTGTAAGTGTGCATTAATCAGTCAGTAGGTAAGTAGTCCTCTTCTAATTTAAGCAGGTGCAGGAGTAAACTTGCGAATAGTTCTAGTGTAACTGCAGATATAGTACAAGTGTGGGAGTTTAATTAAAAGGAGGAAGTTCAAAGAAAGGGTTTATAGTGTAGCCCTAAAGTGATTTTTTTTTTTTTTTTTTGATTAAGGTATAGAAGAACACTTTTTATACAAATGTAATGATTTGTTTTCTCACTGTATTTTTGTAATCATGAATCACGCCAGTGGCAACCTCACCCAGTGTACATCCTGCACTGCTGGATCAGTGTGGCAAGTGTGAGCATGTTGCCTCTCTTGAAGCTCAAATTGGAGAACTGAAGAGGAGTTATCACCCACTACTTCATACAAAATGAAACTCCTAAAACCATTTCTGCAGGCGATTACAAAGCATTGATTCAAGTATACTTGAATCAATGAACATATCAAAAGAAGGGAGACATCATTCTATTCATACTCCAGAGGAAGGAGAAGAGATGCTTCATTTGTGGAACCTACCAATTCTGAGTAACCTGCAACAAAATCAAAACTTCCTACCACAAGGTGGGCCAAAAGATTGTCGATGCTCAAAAAACTTGTATAATTGGAAACAAAGAAACTTCAGAGTAGAACTAGGTGAAAGAAAAATGTAGACATCTTAATCAAAATAGAGTATTCAGAAAACCATAGGGACTCCTGTAAGTTCTAAAAGTCTTTATAGAAACAGAAACTATCTATAAGCAGAATCTAACTAAAAATAAAAAAATTGTTTGCCTCTTTTAATATTCCAAAACTCATATGGTTTTAGTGCTGTAAATGTAGCTACTGCTTAAGGATTTCTAGTTTATTTGTATCAAAACTAATTATTTTTAAACGTTTGAGAGGACAAGGAGAAAATAATTTAAAGATAAGTCTAAATAACTTTTTGTCTCTACATTAAAACTACTTTAAAAAGTATTATGCCACTGCTAATTGGGAAAACCGTCTCTGTATCCAATTTTGGTATCCAATTAGTTATACCATAAAGAGAACAGTGATTTGTTCTCTGAATTAATGGTTTTTATTTCAATATCATAAAAATATGTTAAAGTAAGTCAGAGAGTTTATTAACTCTTGTAAATTTACTAAAAATCATTAAGCTTTAATTCTGATTATAAACAAAAATGATAAGAAAAAGGAGGAATAGAAATTTTATATGAGTAATATGTTATTTAATTACTATATATAGGGTTTAATGTTAGATTTAATAATATGATAGATATTTAACTGATTTATATAAAAAGCAGAAGAAAAAGATAAGTACAATAGGGAGAAATAATATTCAGTTACTATAAAAAATGTTTATAATCATACATTTGTTATTTCTAGAGTTAGGAAAAGGTAAAAAAAGAAACCAGAAAATAAATATAGAAAAATCATATTTTAACACGAAAATAATGTGTTAATGTGTTATATTATAAAGATGTAATTGTGTTTTCTTTTCTGTTTCCATTTATATTGAAAATTATTTACAGTACTGGTGTATTTGTATTCTCTTTTGCTACACTAAAAACATTTAAAAAAATATTTTAGGGTTAGTCTTTTAATTTTCAATTTTAGCCAGTCTAATTGCACTTTTGCAAGCCTTGTTAAATTCCTTGTACTCCTGTTAAGCTGCCTTTGTTCCCCTTTCTAAAAGGAAAATTCCAAGTATACTTGAATCCATGCTTTGTAATCGCTTTCAGAAATAGTTTTAGGAGTGTCCTTTTGTATGAAGTAGTGGGTGATAAGTCTGAAAAGATAGCTGGTTCAATCTCATTTAATTTCAGGGACACCAAGTCTAGCTACTCTCATGAATAAGACCTTTGTAGTGAAATAATGAAATCTAAAAATCACATCTCTAGGAGCCCGATTCAGTTGAGCAATCATAAGTTACTGGAGCCCGTAAGTGAGGCCATAAGTTAATTTGCTATTCAATTGGCGTCTTTTTGTGGGCTCCGGACGGTTTACGGGTTATAGCCTTGAAAACCTTGCTGTTGTTAAGCACGGAATTAACAGACTCCCGATGCCTTTGATCTTTCCCGTCTGCAAATTGCTATTCAGTTGCTACAATTCCCCAAGCCCGCAAATGTTTTCACACCCATAAACAGCAAATGTAGGAGAAAATCCTATGAGTACTAGAGAGACCCGCAATGGGGATTAACCCCTGTCCACAGCACTGTAAATGCAAATAAAAAATTAATACTGCACTGTAACTGACGGCGAAAGCGATAAAAGACATTAGAATTAATTGCACAACAGTCTCAAACTCGCAAATCGGCAATAAAAAAAAATCATAATTTTTTATGTGTCATTTCGATGTTATATCAATCTCAGGAATCAATGAGTTAAATACATATCAGGCCACCCATATGGACTAGAACAGGATTGGCATTAATTTTTATTATTTTGAGGTTTTCCGTGTCCTATTCCATATCGGACCCCTGAAACTAATTGATTGACATGTAACCTCCATGTTTTACTGCCATAATGATGGCGGTCTCATTTTATTGGCTGTTTTGAAATGCGTGCATACGGCCTTGCTTAATTGATCAAGGTTCTGCCCTGAACTGGTACGCACAAGTGCATGGTTTACGGCTTCAGCATTCGGGCCATAACTTGCAGGTTTGTTCAATAGAATAGCACTGGAACCGGAAACGAACAGGAGCCAGCAGACATACCGCCTCTATCCCGCAAGATGCAGGCTTGCAATTGAATCAGGCTCTTGGTCTCTCATTAGAGGATAGCAGAGCTCTAAGAACTCTATGAACCCTGTCTGTTTTATATTCTTCTTCATTTAGATTTGGTAGAAGGTTGGCACAAAACTCTTTCATGTATAGAGAAAGATCTAGTACTGATTCCAGTAGATTGAGGATGCATATATTTTCTTTTCTTGATCTATTTTCTAGACCCTTTTGTGTAATTTTAAGTTGGTTTTGTTTCTCTTTAAACAGAAACAAAAACTTTTTCATTTCTGAATGTGGTTTGAGAAGATTGTCATACTTATCCTTGAATTCTGAAACTTTGGTATCCAATGCGTTTATTTACTTTCTGTACTTAAGCTTTGATTTCTGATATGAAAGAGGAAATGAATTCTTCAAAAGTCTTGGATATCTGCTTTCGTGCTGGGGGCAGAGGTCTCTATTCCAAATTTCAGAGATTTTTTAGCTGGAGTAGAGGAATGTTGATAAGAGTGTATAGTTCGATTTGTAGCTTAAAAAATCTTCAGTCTTTGTTTAGTTTTTAACTAAATTGTAAATTTGCCACTTGTAGCTTTAGACGCCCTTTTAGGTGTGGGGGTAGTATATTTACATATCAATGTGAGAATATAAATTATATTCTCACAAAGTAATATAGACCTATTTTAGGCTTTGTTAAAATTGTAATCGTGGTCTTCTGATTTAAATATAATATACAGGAAATATTTCAGATATGATCTGTGTTATACCGGATCGTTATAGGAGCTTTGTTCATTTTTCTAAGTTGAGAACTAAGCAACTCTGCTGTTTACAAACGTTTTTTCAATATAGAATCAGATTATTCAAGTTATTGTTTTGTACTTCTGTCCAGATTTCTTAGGTAATTATACCAATCATTTTGTTCTAAAAACATGGGTGTACAGGAGGGGTTAGCCAGGCTGTGTCTGATCTCTTGTGTGACACCATTATTTATACCCCAGGCTAGTTTATAAGTGCTTCATGCTGCACAGGCTCTAATAATCTCCCAAACAAAAATATTTATCCATAGGATTCTGGCCATCAAGTATAAACAATGAATCTTAGATATGTAGGAGCTCAAGTAGAGCATGTCTGCCTTGTCCAGTGGTTAGCTACGCCGCTCCATTTTTAAAATATATTAATGGCAAGAAGGCCAGGAAGGAAGCTATAGGAACATTACACTGTGACACAGGCAGACTGATAAATAGTGACAGATCACCTGAATACATTATTTTAGTCTATATACAGAAGGAGGTACCAGTGGTTGGGACACTGCAACTAAATGGTGCTACACTACCTACACCAAATAATTGGTTAACGCTGGAACAAATCCAAATGAGACTGAAAAAATAAATGTTAATAAAGTACAAAGTCCTGATGGAATACCTCCAGTGGATGTTTTTTGCAAAGGCTTTAATACAGTGGCACTTGGGGGACTATTGTGCAAACTGAGACAGAAATTGCAGTAAATATCTGCTCATGGATTGAGAGCTGGCTAAAAGACAGAAAGAAAAGGGTAGTTGTAAAAGGGACATAGTTTCAGTGCCTTGCAAAAATATTCACCCCCCTTGACTTTTTACCTATTTCGTTACATTACAGCCTTAGGTTCAATGTTTTGTTAATCTGATTTTTTTGTGATGGATCAGAACACAATAGTCTAAATTGGTGGAGTGAAATGAGCAAAAATATATATAGAAAATTATTTTTTAGATATAGAAAACAGAAAATTTGTATGTGCATTCAACCCCTTTGTTATGAAGCCCATAAAAAACTCTGGTGCAACCAATTACCTTCAGAAGTCACATAATTAGTGAAATGATGTCTACCTGTGTGCAATCTAAGTGTCACATGATCTGTCATTACATAAACACACCTTTTTTGAAAGGCCCCAAAGGGCTGCAACACCTAAGCAAGAGGCACCACTAACCAAACACTGCCATGAAGACCAAGGAACTCTCCAAACCAGTAAGGGACTATGTTGTTGAGAAGTACAAGTCAGGGTTGGGTTATAAACCATATCCAAATCTTTGATGATCCCCGGGAGCACCATCAAATCTATCATCACCAAATGGAAAGAACATGGCACAACAGCAAACCTGCCAAGAGACGGCCGCCCACCAAAACTCACGGACTGGGCAAGGAGGGCATTAATCAGAGAGGCAGCAACGAGACCTAAGGTAACGCTGGAGGAGCTGCAGAGTTCCACAGTAGAGACTGGAGTATCTGTACATAGGACAACAATAAGCTGTACCCTCCATAGAGTTTGGCTTTATGGCAGAGTGGCCAGAAGAAAGCCATTACTTTCAGCAAAAAACTAAATGGCACGTTTTGAGTTTGCAAAAAGGCATGTGGGAGACTCCCAAAATGAATGGAGGAAGGTGCTCTGGTCTGATGAGACTAAAAAACATGGGTGTACAGGAGGGGTTAGCCAGGCTGTGTCTGATCTCTTGTGTGACACCATTATTTATACCCCAGGCTAGTTTATAAGTGCTTCATGCTGCACAGGCTCTAATAATCTCCCAAACAAAAATATTTATCCATAGGATTCTGGCCATCAAGTATAAACAATGAATCTTAGATATGTAGGAGCTCAAGTAGAGCATGTCTGCCTTGTCCAGTGGTTAGCTACGCCGCTCCATTTTTAAAATATATTAATGGCAAGAAGGCCAGGAAGGAAGCTATAGGAACATTACACTGTGACACAGGCAGACTGATAAATAGTGACAGATCACCTGAATACATTATTTTAGTCTATATACAGAAGGAGGTACCAGTGGTTGGGACACTGCAACTAAATGGTGCTACACTACCTACACCAAATAATTGGTTAACGCTGGAACAAATCCAAATGAGACTGAAAAAATAAATGTTAATAAAGTACAAAGTCCTGATGGAATACCTCCAGTGGATGTTTTTTGCAAAGGCTTTAATACAGTGGCACTTGGGGGACTATTGTGCAAACTGAGACAGAAATTGCAGTAAATATCTGCTCATGGATTGAGAGCTGGCTAAAAGACAGAAAGAAAAGGGTAGTTGTAAAAGGGACATAGTTTCAGTGCCTTGCAAAAATATTCACCCCCCTTGACTTTTTACCTATTTCGTTACATTACAGCCTTAGGTTCAATGTTTTGTTAATCTGATTTTTTTGTGATGGATCAGAACACAATAGTCTAAATTGGTGGAGTGAAATGAGCATAAATATATATAGAAAATTATTTTTTAGATATAGAAAACAGAAAATTTGTATGTGCATTCAACCCCTTTGTTATGAAGCCCATAAAAAACTCTGGTGCAACCAATTACCTTCAGAAGTCACATAATTAGTGAAATGATGTCTACCTGTGTGCAATCTAAGTGTCACATGATCTGTCATTACATAAACACACCTTTTTTGAAAGGCCCCAAAGGGCTGCAACACCTAAGCAAGAGGCACCACTAACCAAACACTGCCATGAAGACCAAGGAACTCTCCAAACCAGTAAGGGACTATGTTGTTGAGAAGTACAAGTCAGGGTTGGGTTATAAACCATATCCAAATCTTTGATGATCCCCGGGAGCACCATCAAATCTATCATCACCAAATGGAAAGAACATGGCACAACAGCAAACCTGCCAAGAGACGGCCGCCCACCAAAACTCACGGACTGGGCAAGGAGGGCATTAATCAGAGAGGCAGCAACGAGACCTAAGGTAACGCTGGAGGAGCTGCAGAGTTCCACAGTAGAGACTGGAGTATCTGTACATAGGACAACAAAAAGGCTGTACCCTCCATAGAGTTTGGCTTTATGGCAGAGTGGCCAGAAGAAAGCCATTACTTTCAGCAAAAAACTAAATGGCACGTTTTGAGTTTGCAAAAAGGCATGTGGGAGACTCCCAAAATGAATGGAGGAAGGTGCTCTGGTCTGATGAGACTAAAATTTAACTTTTCGACCATTAAAGAAAACGCTATGTCTGACGCAAACCCAACACATCACATCACCCAAAGAACACCATCCCCACAGTGAAACATGGTGGTGGCAGCATCATGCTGTGGGGATGTTCTTCAGCAGCTGGGACCGGGAAACTGATCAGAGTTGAGGGAAAGATGGATGGTGCTAAACACAGGTATATTCTTGAGCAAAACCTGTACCACTCACTGCTAAAGCAACACTTGAGTGGAGAAATGGGCAACTAAATTGCAGATGAGATTTAATACAGTAAATAATGCTTTTGCGAAGGACAAATAATGATGCAATTTATAATTTTTATGGTGCAGAGCTATAGGTATCAGAGATAGATAGGGGGTTTGAAGTGCTAAATGCTAAGCAACATCTGCAAAGGCAAGTAAAATATTAGCATGTATTAAAAAGGATATAAAAGCTAAGGAAGTAAATATAATTTTGTCTCTATACAAATTTCTAGTACTCCTGAATTTGGAATATGGAGTCCAATTTTTGGCACCCTTCATAGAAAGGACATTCTAGAGCTGGAAAAAGTGCAGAGAAGGACAACAAAAATATAAGGGAAATGGATGGGGCTAAGTTATGAGAAAAGACTAACCTAATGAATCCTTTTTTAACTAGAAAAGTCATCTAAGAGGGGATATAATTACCTTATATAAAATGTCCAGGGTCAATATAAGGCTTTGTCAAGTGAACTTTTTATGCCAAGAGGTTCTCAACTGACAAGAGGACATCCCTTGAGGGTATAAGAAAAAAGACTGCACATTAAAAGAAAATAGTTCTTTACAGTAAGGGTAGTTAAACTGTAATATTATATACCAAAGGATGTTGTGACATTTGATTGATCAATATCTTTAAAAAGGGATTGGATATATTTTTAAATAAAAAGGGCATTCATGGTTATCCTGAATAACTAGAAATGGAGTGCAGGGGGGAATTCACTTTCCAGTATCTGGGGTCAGGAAGGAATTTTACTTTTTCCCCTGTACTACGTATCTATGTATATTTAATGATTATTTTATGTAGGAATATTTCATGAATAATATTTTCAATAATATGTAGTTTAATAAAAAAAGTAATATACAAATACTGTGTGATATATTTATTGAGTTAAACGCTCCAGAGTAACTTTGATTTTGTTGACCTTTGAGCTATGTCTTTGTTATAAAAACAGTTAAATTAATGAATTACAATATTTTTATTCATAATCATATTAATTATGATTCTAATAATTATTCTAATCTTATCCTATGAGATTCTTGCCTTCCACGGAAAACACTTATAAAATATATATATTCAAGAGGCGTTACAGATTTATGGTTACAAAATGTGCATTTATTAGAACACAATAATTAATACAAATACATTAGTAATACATGATAATAGTATGGAAACAACATCTCCTAACTTAGCAGAAAGGCATTCTAAAGCTACCAATTATGTCCATGTGTGTGTATGAGAGTAAGATACTTTACCAGGCCTTCACAGTTTAGTGAAGAGAGAATAGCTCCAGAGAGTTGTAGATTGCAATAGAAAAAGACAGAAACAACCTGGTATGCTACCTATCTACTCTATATTTAAATCCCACCCGCATACTCATATCCTTAGTTCTTACTGGTCGGTTAGGTCACATGTCCTTCACAAAGTCCCCTCACTGGTCAGCTGTCCACACAAAGGATTCCTTCGGCCACATGTAAAACTAGACATTTCCGGTTCTCAAAGTTACACACACCCATGCGTTTAAGAATACCATATATGGTCTTCTGCTAATTCTCTGGATTAAACTGTGCTAGTGAAATCCATCGCCATCATGTGGTCATTCTGCAAATCCATCCACTACTCAGACGTGTACTCTCCAAGTGAGTGAGAAAAAGAATGAATATAGATAGCCTTCCAGCCTTATATTAAAGCTGGTAATTATTCCCTACTTCTGACGCTAGGTGTGTGTTACAGTCTTTAATATGTAGCATATTTATTTTTCTGTAAAAAATATCTGTTTCTTGTATCTTATGATAGTCTAGCTGATTGTAAAAAAAACAAACATATAAAAACAAAAGATCAGTGCAAGCATATTCCAAAAGACAAAAAGAGAAAGGAAGAGAAGGGAAGCGCACCACCCGCTAGTTCAGACCAGACTCTGCTGAAACAGACAAAGATCAGCTCCAGGCTACTGTCTTTTTCCAAGATGGTGGCCTGGAGCTGATTTTTGTCTGTTTCCAAGTCCTCAGCAGAGTTCTATACATAACTTTAAATACAATTTTTTTACACACCACTGGCCAAGACTTACGGAAGGATGCTGGGCCAAAGCAGAGGCCACGTTAGGATATTTGAAGATTCCAGATGAGGGGGAACTCCTGTGATGCGAGTATTATATCTCATATTTTTGGGGTTATGAAATGTTAGTGTTTTTTATATATTTTTGATTGGCATCATCATATGCGGTGTGACCAGGATGGCCGCGTATAGCGGTGGTTTCTTGAATAAAGGGCTGATACCGACTTCAAGTGCAGCAAATTGGTTTATTTGCAAAAAGAAAGTAACAGCGGAAGCAGTAGCTCTGCTTAAAATAACGGAACATAAATAACTACGTCTCTGCGACGTGGGAGACTGCCACCTTGTGGCCAGGATACCAATAGTCCCTTCGACTTGTGATAGTGCCACCTAGTGGCCAGGATACAAATAGTCCCTTTAACTTGTGATAGTGCCACCTTGTGGCCAGGATACAAATAGTCCCTTTAACTTGGGAGACTCTTTTCCGCTCTTTATCTTTGTAGCCGCGGATGAAGCATTGGGCCCGCCCGTCTCTCCCGCATGCTTCACCCCAGGGACCCTGGGATATCACAACAATAACTGGTGTTACCTTCCTTCGGTAATCTCTCAGTGTCTTCCCTGGGGCATACAAGGTCTTGGAACCTTCATTCGGTGCCTCTGTCAGCAAACCAAACAGCCTTTTTACTCCTGTCTGTAAACTTTCAGGCTCCTCTCAGCCTGGTACAATTTCTGTTTCCAGCAGACTGCGTGAAAGTACTGCGTTCCTATATATGGCAGATAGCTACAAGCGTCCTTCTTTGGCTTGCTTCAGACTGAGGCCTTCACTCACTGGCCTCCCTCTGCTAGGCCAAAACAGGGCCTAACTACAGGGGATCTTCAATAATCCCTTCACTTACTTGGCTTCCTTGTACTTTCACCTCCTGAGTCTGTAGTCACTCTTTCATCTCAATTCGTCCTGCGACTGCAAACAGCACACTCTTCTCACTGTTGACCAATACTCGCAGCCCCAGTAAATCAGGCTTCACAAAGCCCACTGTATTTCCACACAGGATCAGTCTTCACTCTGTGGCTGGCTTCTGTCAGCAGCACACAACCTGCACAGAGCCTAGCCGGCCACACCCCCCTTTCCAGGTCTGCTTTCCAGGCTTTTAAAGGGCAGTCGCACTAATTAGGAGTTCTCCAGAAGTTTTAACTCCCTCACTTCTGTCCAGAACTCCGTACTCCACTTGCTTTTATAACTTCTAAGGGGCAAACGATCACAGGGTTTGATATGCACTAGGGGGTAGTCTGCTTCTCTTCGCCTTCCTTTCTTATTTTGTCTTTCGGAATCACTGCATGGGCACCAAATGAATGGTGCCCTATGAGGGAGCAGCACCCCCCAGAGCAGCAGAGATAATTTGCACAATTGAGTTTACAAATGGCACTATACTGAAGGTGCCTATGTCTTTTTTCAGGATATAAGGTCTTAAATATTGAGATATCTTTTTTTCCGCTGCATGGACTCAAATCATTGGACTCTAAATTGGGACTTTTTCTTGTATTTCTGATACTTATTCCTTTTTTTGATATTTATATATTTTTATACTCTCAGACCCATTGGGGTTTGTCGGTTGGGCCATCGTATAGTCCATAGCACTGCAGACCTATGTCAGAACTTAAGGTGTAGTATACTGTGTGTTTTTCATTTGTCTATTTATATTATTTCCATTTATACAAACATTGAAACAGCAAAGACATTAATATTCTCAATGTTTGATTCAGAAAAAGAGCCAAATGTGAGGAGTCACCAGCAGTTTAAGGAAGATGAAATTCCTGAAAATAACAGTGAAGGTGAGTAATACATTATTTTTACAAATGCACTGTGGTAAATGTTTTGTTGAAAAAAATAAGATTTTTCTTTTTCATGTGTTCATAGATTATCAAAGCAATATTTAGAGTACAGTAAGTCATTGATGGTAGGATCAAAAGGGTTAATCAAAAGCTAAATATTGTAAACGTCAATTTTAAGGTTACTGTAAAAAAGGGAATTTATTTCAATACGTTTTATTGATAGGTTCAGGCAAGTAAAAAAAAAGGGCATTTTTAAATAACATTCAATTGAGAAAGTACTTGTTATTACATATAATAGTTGTCAAACTGCGAGACGTCGTCATGCTTTGGAGGCGCGTAGGACTTAGCCGATGAGCCCCCAAGGCGCTCATTTCTGCGGGCCTTGCGAAGCGAGCTGTTAAACCGTAGCACTTAGCCGATGCGAGCCTCGCTTTGCGAGGTGAGCCGTTAAAATAGGAGGCGCGGGACTTAGAAAAAAAAAATAGGAGGCGCGGGACTTAGAAAAAAAAATAGGAGGCGCGGGACTTAGAAAAAAAAATAGGAGGCGCAGGACTTACTTTACGAGATTAGCGGACGAACAAAAAAAAACGAAAAACACACTAAATACACCCCTAAAAATTATAAAAACATCAGACAGCATGGGGCAACAGCCAGGACGTCTGTGAGTGGGTTGGAACGCAAATTTAACTCCATTTAGACTATTTTCTCCACACGAAAATCGCCTAAGCGAGAAAAAAATGGCCGCCCCCAAAAAATGAAAACAAGGCTACACGACCCCGGACCGCGCAAAACACTGCAAAACGCGTAGCACTTTACACATCACACTACAACCTACAAGATACACTATTACAAAAGCCGGAAAATGCTCACGAGACACGTACCACATTAATAACATTACGAGTATACAATGCCACTTTACACAATAAACCAACGGCTTTACCTAGCGCACGCAGCCTATTTAGAATGCACAGTTCAAACATTCATTACACTTTATAAGCAGGGCACTAACACTCAAAATGGATATTCTATGCAGACGCAAACTACATACAGATTGTTAGCTCTTCAGCCTATTGCTCTCTGCATATATCAATTATAAATAATAAAAGTATATTAATTGATTTAAGAAATCATTCATTATTCCTTAACTACATATACATAGAAATATATATCTCTCTCAGAGGACCAAAAGTACACAACAGAAGAGGCTTGCAACGAGCGTTGAAGGTGCTCATTGCGAGGCATGCGATGAGCGCAAGCCTCGCAATGAGTGCCGAAGGTCCTCACAGTACAAAACGGTTTCAATTATGTCTCAAACAGCATTCCCATGGCTTCAAATTTTATTGCCCCATCATTTTTGACGGGCAAGTCGCTAGTTACTTATAGTTTTTAGTTATACCAATTTTGGAACTGCTGTGCTGTCACTTTAAGCAATAATGGTTTACAAATAAATAATTTTAGGAATCCCTGATCCCTGAATCTGCTATTTTTAGTATTTAATGGGTAGACTAGAGAGGCCAAGCAGTTTACATTATGTAGAATAAATATTTACAAACCTATTTAATTTTCAATTGAACTAACAGGTTTCCATGATCACAGTCTACCCATTGTGCCAATTAAAGAGGAAAAAGAAGAAGAGGATATTCAACAAATGGAAATCTATTCAGACCCATGTACAGGTGAGATGATGATAAATTGCATGAAATCGCCCTAAATACAAAACTCCCTTTCCCTCAGAACTAAAAACAACTAGTAGCAGCTGCCTGTGCACAGATCTTGTTTCTGCTGTTCCCTAGGGGTGGGAGTCAGGACCCTTTTTAAGGGAGGGTGTCATGACTGACTTTGGTGGGGCAGCCCTGAACCCCACAAGCAAGGACCATTTATGGCCCAAGGCCGAACTGTCACAGCCATGAAGGCTATCAAAATGGACATGAGATGTGTTCTAAGGACTATGTCAATTTGTCTTTAATTTATGTGTAATATTTAAAGAATGTATGTGCGTTCAGAATGTGCTCTGTGCTAGTGACTTGCTTAATATTACTGAGTGAAGTGATGTTTTTCATAAATGAGCTAGAAGCAGTCGTGATTACTGCACTGTAATAATGTTATTTTACCAGTAACTAAAAGAGATAAACTTCTTCCATGATATGTCCAGCACCCCATGTTTGTTAGTGGGACAGCAAAGGGTTAACCAAAGAATTTAAATGTATATGTGCCCCTCAAACAAAACCAAAAGATTGCCAATAGGACAAAGTTTATTATTCCCTGCAATGTTTGTTCTTTCAGAGAGGGCACTAAAGGGGAGATATGCGTAAATGCATTAAGCAGAAACTGCTTGTGCTAATGTAGAATTGGGCAAAGTATTTAATCTGCACATTTTATTAATACTGTAAATCATATGGTATGCATATTGCTTATAAGGGAATGAAAATTAGTTGTACAATTTTATTTTTATTATGGGAATCCCCCCGCAGATGTTTGTCTCTGGGCAGATAGTCATAAATGTTGATCATCTCTACCAAATGAATAACCCCACCACTCCTGACAGCAGAACAAAACCAGATGAAGTTTGGCTAAATAAAGTGGGGAGGGGGAGGTGTGGGTTTATTGTTTTATTTTTAAAATGTGTCTAAAAAAAAAAGAATACATTGCAGTCTCTGCCTGACACACTAAGCAAAGGTGTCTGCTTCTATTTCTTGTATTCGTCTAACCTAAACACAGGGATGGAAAAGAGTATTATTATTTTCAACAAGTTAGTAACCTTTGGGCTTAGCCTGTAACCTGTGATTTCATGAGTTCAACTGGGAGGTGCTTTGATCCGAATTGACATCCTGGGCACTGAGATAACAGTCACAACCTGACACTAACCTGACCTAACAGACTCTTCTGTGATATGTAGTTATATTGAAAACTAGAGAATTGCCCGTCAAAAAATGACGGCAATAAAATTGTAAGTGAGCTAATGGTGTTTGGTGTATAATAATGACATAAATAATACATTAATAAATTAATATACTTTACCTATTTAGAAGTAATATATGCAGGAAGCATTCTGTTGAAGAGCTGACAATCTGGTTTCATGTTGCTGGAGCATTAGCGGTGTGGAGCTGCTGTGTAAGCGTGATGAATGTGTGCAGTGTAATAGTGTGCGTGTGCGAGACCAAACCGTTAGCGTAGCTGTGTAGACCCGCATTGTTCTAAAATGGCGGCAAATGTGTGGTATGCGTCTGTAGCGGAATATCCGTAGGTGTTTTGTGGTGTTTTGCGTGTTTCTTGTGGTGTTTTGCGTGTTTAGAGTGCTGTAGCCTCGTTTTCGTTTTGTTCGGCGGCCATTTTTTCTGTCACTTAGAGAATTTTTTAGTGTCTAAACTCTTTTATTTTGAGTTAAATGAAGGTGTAACTTCATTTTTTGAGGTCCTGGATACTCCCTCTTGTTGTAGGTAAGCTTTTTATGTATGTGTTGTGTTTATTGTGTTTTTCATTTTTTCATGTCCGCGGGTTGCGGCCATTTTTTGCGAGGTCGTAATGGGTGGTAACGTGTCTTGTATGTTGTTTGCGTTATGACGTGAAGTTTGCGAGGGTCGCAGTTGCTGGCAAGGAGCGCCTTCGGCCCCCTGCCTGCACACTTTTCTGCAGAGGCAGGGAATTCCCGAATGACGTCACATGTGTGCGACGTCATTCAGGAATTCCCTGCCTCTTCAGGCATGGCGGAAGTGGATTGAATGGCTCCAGTAGTAAGTAGTAGTAGTAGTAGTAGTAGTAGTATTAAGATGGTGCTGGTGGGTGCCATGCCTATGGGGACATGGCAGCCTGGCCTGGGGGGACATGGGGGCCTGGTTTGGAGAGACATGGGGGCATGGGCTGGGCGAGCATGAAGAATAGGCTGGGGGCCCTATACTAAGACAAAAAAAATATATATATTTTATATATATATATATATATATATATATATATATATATATATAATTAATACACAATATACAGTCAGGTCCATAAATATTGGGACATCGACACAATTCTAAACTTTTTGGCTCTATACACCACCACAATGGATTTGAAATGAAACAAGATGTGCTTTAACAGCTTTAATTTGAGGGTATTTACATCCAAATCAGGTGAACGGTGTAGGAATTACAACAGTTTGTATATGTGCCTCCCACTTTTTAAGGGATCAAAAGTAATGGGACAATTGGCTGCTCAGCTGTTCCATGGCCAGGTGTGTGTTATTCACTCATTATCCCATTTACAAAGAGCAGATACAAGCTCCAGTGTTCATTTCAAGTGTGCTATTTGCATTTGTTGCTGTTAACTCTCAATATGAGATTCAAAGAGCTGTCACTATCAGTGAAGCAAGCCATCATTAGGCTGAAAAAACAAAACAAACCCATCAGAGAGATAGCAAAAACATTAGGTGTGGCCAAATCAACTGTTTGGAACATCCTTAAAAAGAAAGAACGCACCGGTGAGCTCAGCAACACCAAAAGACCTGGAAGACCACGGAAAACAACTGTGGTGGATGACCGAAGAATTATTTCCCTGGTGAAGAAAACACCCTTCACAACAGTTGGCCATATCAAGAACACTCTCCAGGAGGTAGGTGTATGTGTGTCAAAGTCAACAATCAAGAGAAGACTTCACCAGAGTAAATACAGAGGGTTCAGCACAAGATGTAAACCATTGGTGAGCCTCAAAAACAGGAAGGCCAGATTAGAGTTTTCCAAACACCTAAAAAAGCCTGGAACAACATCCTATGGACAGATGAGACTAAGATCAACTTGTACCAGAGTGATGGGAAGAGAAGAGTATGGAGACACAAAGTAACTGCTCATGATCCAAAGCATACCACCTCATCAGTGAAGCATGGTGGTGGTCTGTCATGGCGTGTGCATGTATGGCTGCCAATGGAACTGGTTCTCTTGTATTTATTGATGATGTGACTGCTGACAAAAGCAGCAGGATGAATTCTGAAGTGTTTCGGGCAATATTATCTGCTCATATTCCGCCAAATGCTTCAGAACTCATTGGGCGGCGCTTCACAGTGCAGATGTATAATGACCCGAAGCTTACTGCAAAAGCAACCAAAGAGTTTTTTAATGGAAAGAAGTGGAATGTTATGCAATGGCCAAGTCAATCACCTGATCGGAATCCGATTGAGCATGCATTTCACTTGCTGAAGACAAAACTGAAGGGAAAATGCCACAAGAACAAGCAGGAACTGAAGACAGTTGCAATAGAGGTTTGGCAGAGCATCACCAGGGATGAAACCCAGCGTCTGGTGATGTCTATGCGTTCCAGACTTCAGGCTGTAATTGACTGCAAAGGATTTGCAACCAAGTATTAAAAAGTGAAAGTTTGTTTTATGACTGTTAATCTGTCCCATTACTTTTGGTCCCTTAAAAAGTGGGAGGCACATATACAAACTGTTGTAATTCCTACACCGTTCACCTGATTTTGATGTAAATACCCTCAAATTAAAGCTGAAAGTCTGCAGTTAAAGCACATCTTGTTAGTTTCATTTCAAATCCATTGTGGTGGTGTATAGGGCCAAAAAGTTTAGAATTGTGTCAATGTCCCAATATTTATGGACCTGACTGTAGATTATAAATTTAGATGATAAAAACATATTATATATATATATATATATATATATATATATATATATATATATATAAAATGTGTGTATATGTATGTATATATACATGTGTATGTGTGTATAAACTATATAATCTATTTATAATCTATAAAATATGTGTGTGTGTATATATATTCTGAGAATGTAAGGAGCTGGGGACAGATTATTGAGGGCCGTTATGTAAGCCATAGGCTGAACTGCTCCTTGTATCCAGCTCTCAGGGAGTTAAAACACTTAAATTCACCTGGTCCAGTGCTTCACTATAAAAACCCCAGAAAGCCCCAGTGAAGGGGAGGGGTGTGCTGATGATTAGGCTCTGTCCTGAGTAGTTTGGAAGCTGAAACCAGAAGCTGGGGCCTTGCCTAGGAGACAAGCTGGAAGGAGCCTGTAAAGTACAGCTAGTTGAGAAGACTGACAGCTGCCTGAATTGCTGCGGGGATGACCAAGGTAAATCGTTTGGAGAAGCAATGTGGTGAGTGAGATCCTGCGGTTTCTTGTAGTTGAAGGTACCAGACTGATTATGCCCCAGGGAAGTTGCTGAGTGTTTGACCGGTACATATGCAATAATTTAATACTGCTGTATTAAAGGGTTCCTGGGGTGAAGCATACGGGAGAGACGGGCGGGCCCTATGCTTCATCCGCGGCTACTGATGTAGAAACGTGGAAAAGACTACCGATATACAAGAGACTGTTTGTATCCTGGCCACAAGGTGGCAATATAGCAATAGTCGGAGACTATTTGTATCCTGGCCACAAGGTGGCAATATAGCAATAGTCGGAGACTATTTGTATCCTGGCCACAAGGTGGCAATATAGCAATAGTCGGAGACTATTCGTATCCTGGCCACAAGGTGGCAATCTTTCAATAACCAGAGACTATTTGTGTCCTGGCCACAAGAGGGCAATCTTTCAATAACCAGAGACTATTTGTAACCTGGCCACAAGGTGACAAATTATAATTATTAAAAGACTGTCTTTGTCCTTGCCACTAGGTGGCGCTATTCCTACGAAATTACTCCTTCCCGAGTACAACGGAGTGGGAGCTCCGTCCTGAAGACACTGGGGTGTAGTCTTTTTGTCCATGTTGCAGGTAAGCTGCACAGGTATAGTCAGGGCGTTCCTGTGTCACAGTCAGTCCGTATATGTAGATGTTTATTTTCGTTATTGCAGCAGAGTTACTGCTCCTGTTTGTTTTTGTTATTTCATAATAAACCTGTTTGCAGCCTCACCACAAGGTATCCGTTTCTAACTCAAGAAAGCACAGCTCTACACGGCCATCCTGGTCACACTGGTGTCAGAAGTGGGATTACTTATTCTGTCCTGGTTTCAAGGACTGCCCCGCCTTCAACATGGAGGATCTGATGAAGACATTAATGATGGGAGCAGTGGCTCAACAAGAGACTAACAGGCTGTTGGCCATTCAAGTGAACCAAACCCAGGCCGTTCTTGAAAAACTTTCCGTGGGTCCAAAACCTGATGCAGGAGTTAGAGCCAGCCACCGATTACCCAAATTGAGTCCAGAGGATGACATAGAGACTTATTTATTGTCATTTGAGAGAATTGCAATGCGTGAGGCTTGGCCTCAAGCCCAGTGGTACAAAATTCTTGCTTCATTCCTCATTGGTACCGCCCAGCAGGCCTATCATGATCTTACGGCTGACCAGGCCTCCGACTATACAGTACTTAGGAGGGAGATCCCAGCCCGCGAAGGAGTGAACCCTGCAGTGAGGGCCCAAAGATATCATCAGTGGAGATATTGCCGCCAGCAACCAGCCAGGCAACAACTATATAATCTCCTCCATATCACCAGGAAATGGTTATGCCCTGAATTGAAGTCCCCTGCACAAATAGTGGAAACCCTAGTCCTGGATCGCTATTGGAGGGCCTTACCCAAAGAGATGAGAGATTGGGTTGGTCAAGGGGGCCCTACCACCATGGAGGTAATGATAGATTGGGCAGAACGATATCAGGCCTGTAGAGAAGTATCTGAGAATCCCAGGCTGGATGTACCTCCAGAAGAGAGAAGGATCCGATCTGAGAGAAGGAGGCCTGCTGAGAGAGACACTGGCACTTTCAGGGGACCCCCACACAATGTCCAATGGCTCGATAAAAGGGAACCCAGAGGGACGAGAGGAGAAGAAAGACCCTCATACAGCCCAATAGAAAGACAAAGAACATTTGGAAGCAGGTTCAAGCGTTTTCATTGCGGAGAGCCTGGTCATATAGCTGCGAAATGCCCAAATCCTGAGGTACCCATGCAATGTGAGCTCGGACTCAAACAGCCTCGATGTGACCTTATAACACTTGTAGGCCTAACAGAGCCAGTACACCGTTTTACAACGGAAGTCCTACTCCGAGGCCTAATAGACTCTGGGAGTGCAGTCACTTTAATATCCGGAAGAACCGGGGTCTCCCTCAGCACAAGAACGGGTAAGAAAATGGGCATCGCCTGTGTACATGGCACAATCATGACTTATCCCACCCAGATGTTTCACATAGAGGTACAAGGGATCAGAGCAAACATGACAGGCCCGTGGTTCCTAGACTCCCATATCCGGTGGTCTTGGGACGAGACTTCCCTCACTTCGACGGTCTGCTCCAGATGAAACCCCCTCAGATTAAGGTGAACAGCCAGAATAAACAGGTCAGCTCCGCAGGAGAGCTTGGAGAAATATTGCCATTTGATGATCCTGATCTGTTCTCTTCCCGACAAAAAAATAAGAAATCGAGAAAAGAAAGAAGAAAACAGAAAAGATTAGGAGCAGCGTATAAAAACAAACAGATCCAAGGGGAAGTCCTAGCAGCCTCTCAGGACAGACCCAATGAAGGGACCGAAAGAGAAATTACGGCAAGTGACACAAGCCTCCCCGGGGGTAAAAACCCAGCAGTAGAGGAGATTCCCTGAATAGGGAAAACAGAAAATTTTGGCCGAAGCCAAGCAAATGACCCCCTGTTAATGAGAATACGGGAAGAGGTCACAGAGGTAAATGGTATCCGGGTACCAGGAAGAGAACATCCCACAAGTCCATACTTCATAATCCGAAATGACCTCCTATACTGAGTTATAAAGACTGCTGAGGAGGTAGTGGAGCAGTTGCTCACACCCCAGAATTTCCGAAGGAAAATCATGGACTTGGCTCACAGCCAACTCCTGGGGATTCACCTAGGCATCGACAAAACCATGGCACGTATCTTAAAAAGATTTTATTGGCCCGGGATATACGAGGAAGTAAGAAGATATTGCTTGTCGTGTCCTGACTGCCAACTGACAAGCCCAAAACCCAGCCTGAGAGCTCCTCTGGTACCACTACCCATCATAGATAAACCCTTCCAAAGAATTGGCATGGACCCAGTAGGGCCACTTAAGAAAACCTCCAGGGGTCATCAGTACATCCTGGTAATCTTAGATTATGCGACCAGGTACCCAGAAGCTTTCCCATTACGCACGGAAAGCTCGAAGAGCGTGGCCAAAGAACTCTTTCTCTTGTTCTCTAGAGTAGGCATTCCGGAAGAGATACTCACTGACCAAGGAACTCCCTTTGTCTCCAAACTCATGTCTGAATTGTGCAGACTGCTGCATATCCGAACCCTGCGGACCTCGGTCTATCATCCCCAAACAGACGGACTGGTCGAAAGATTCAACCGCACCCTAAAAAGTATGATATGGAAGGTTGTTGACCGCGATGGGAAAAATTGGGATCTGCTGCTCCCCTGCCTTCTGTTCGCCATACGAGAAGTATTCACCCTTCCAGCTCCTGTATGGACGCCATCCTAGGGGTCTCCTAGACACAGTCAAAGAAGAATGGGAAGAGCAAAGAGTGCCTGGGCAGAATATTATTGAATATGTCCAAAGCCTAAAAGAAAGAATGGCCCAAGTCATACCCTTAGTCAGGGAAAACATGGAACGGGCCCAGGCTCAAAAGAAGACATATTATGACCCCATCACTCAAGTTCGGAAGTTTCAGACCGGAGATCGGGTAATGGTGTTAGTCCCTACTGCTTAGTGTAAGCTACTGGCCCGATGGCAGGGTCCTTATGAGGTCATAGAAGCCATTCTATACTTATAAAATCAAACAACCAGATCGCCGGAAAACTGAGCAGATTCACCATATAAATTTATTAAAGGCCTGGAGAGAGAAGCCGAAGTAAGTTTTGCCTCCCCGATTTCTGAGTTGGAGGAACCCGTTGCAGACATACCAATCTCCACCGAAAGGTCTCCTCTACAGAAGGCAGAAGTGTTACAGATGATTACTTGTCATCAGGACGTTTTTTCAGTATATCCAGGGAGGACCACAGTGGTTTGTCATGATATCATTACAGCACCAGGCGTTAAAGTAAGGGTTAAACCTTATCGGATCCCAGAAGCAAAAAGGGAAGAAATAAGAAATGAAGTACAGAAGATGCTGCAAGCTGGAATAATTGAGGAGTCATCCAGTGATTGGTGCAGTCCCATCGTACTCATACCCAAGCCTGATGGGAGCACACGGTTTTGCAGCGATTTCAGGAAACTTTATGCCATATCCCAATGGGATGCTTACCCACTTCCCCAGATTGATGAGTTGGTGGATAACTTGGGCAAAGCCCGATTTTTGTCCACGTTGGATCTCACGAAAGGCTACTGGCAGGTACCCCTAGCCAGGTCTGCCAAGTAGAAGACAGCATTCTGTACACCGGAGGGACTGTTTCACTATAACGTGCTGTTTGGCACACAATGTTAAGCTTTTTATACTCTAAGGACCTTTTTCTAATTAATGTATGTAACAGTCAATAGCCTGATGAGTTAACAATCTATTTTTATTGTCCTGCAGCATATAATGTCCAGTTGGACTGTTGCTGGCCTGAGGAGATAGTGTTATGAATGTCCCAACTGTGCATTAGAAATAGGCTGCGTGCGCGAGGGCATACCGCTGGTTTATTTCTGTAAAGTGCTATTTTAGATGCGTAATGTTGTTAGTTGCAAGTTAGGGTTGTAAAATTACATAGTTTGTCTATGTGCTACGCGGTTCGCGAGAATTTGCAGTCCTTTGTAAGAGTGTATTTTTTACCTTGCACGTTCCAGGGTGAAAGTGGTACGAGGTTGGCACTGTTTTACGCGGTCCAGGATCGTGTAGCCTCGTTTTCATTTTGTTTGGCCATTTTTTTTCTCGCTTAGCCAATTATCCAATGCCGAAACTCTGCAAAATCGACTTAAATTTGCTTTCCACCTCACTCCCAGACGTCCTGGCTGTTCCCACATGCTGTGCGTGATCATTGCCTAAGTGTTTAGAGTTAATGCCTCGCCGAACAACGCGAGACTCGCAGGCGATGAGCGCCTCTGGGGCTCATTGCCTAAGTCGTACGCAACAAGCAAAGCGGGACAACGTCTCGTAGTTCGACAATTATAAAATATGATGTGTCCAGTTAGCAACTAGGGGACAGGAACTTAGGAGTGTTGAGAACTGTTATTTAGTTAAATTACTCATTATAATTTTTCTTCTGCCTTCTTACATATGAAATAATTATTTAATATAAAAGTATACATAATGTGAGAAAGTACTCTGTGAGGCAAGATAGTGATGTGGACTTTTTTGAAGAAAATCAATGAGTTCTTTGAAAGGCATCATGCTCTCCCACTTTACAGAAAAAGATTGGATAAAAAGCTTTTGCCCACCAATATAAAGATCTATTTCAGAGGGAGAGGGAGAAAGGGAGGGAGAGAGAGGGAAAGGTAGGGAGAGGGTAGAGAGAGGGAAAGGTAGGGAGAGGGTAGAGAGAGGGAAAGGTAGGGAAAGGTAGGGAGAGAGAGGGAAAGGTAGGGAGAGAGAGGGAAAGGTAGAGAGAGGGAAAGGTAGAGAGAGGGAAAGGTAGAGAGAGGGAAAGGTAGAGAGAGGGAAAGGTAGAGAGAGGGAAAGGTATAGAGAGGGAAAGGTAGAGAGAGGGATAGAGAGGGAAAGGAGAGAGAGGGAAAGGTAGGGAGAGGGTAGGGAGAGGGAAAGGTAGGGAGAGTGTAGAGAGAGGGAGAGAGAGGGAAAGGAGAGAGAGGGAAAGGTAGGGAGAGGGTAGGGAAAGGTAGGGAGAGGGTAGAGGGAGGGAGAGAGAGTGAAAGGGAGAGAGAGGGAAAGGTAGGGAGAGGGTAGGGAGAGGGAGAGAGAGGGAAAGGTAGGGAGAGGGTAGAGAGAGGGAAATGTAGGGAGAGGGTAGAGAGAGGGAAAGGTAGAGAGAGGGGAGAGAGAGGGAAAGGTAGGTTCGAGGGAAAGGTAGGGAGAGAGAGGCAAAGGTAGGGAGAGAGGGAAAGGTAGAGAGAGGGAGAGAGAGGGAAAGGTAGGGAGAGAGAGAGTGAGAGGCAGGGAGAGGGAGGTAGAGAGAGGGAAAGGTAGGGAGGTGGTAGAGCGAGTAGAGAGAGGGAGAGAGAGGGAAAGGTAGAGAGAGGGGGAGAGAGGGAAAGGTAGAGAGGGGGAGAGAGAGGGAAAGGTGGGGAGAGAGAGGGAAAGGTAGGGAGGGGGAGAGAGAGAGAGGGAAAAGTAGGGAGAGGGTAGAGAGAGGGAAAGGTAGGGAGAGGGTAGAGAGAGGGAAAGGTAGGGAGAGGGTAGAGAGGGGGAAAGGTAGGGAGAGGGTAGGGAAAGGTAAGGAGAGAGTAGAGGGAGAGAGAGAGAGGGAAAGGTAGAGAGAGGGAAAGGTAGGCAGAGGAGAGAGAGAGAGGAAAAGCTAGGGCCAGGGTAGGGAGAGGGAAAGGTAGGGAGAGGGGGGAGAGAGGGAGAGGGTAGAGAGAGGTAGAGAGAGGGAAAGGAAGAGAGAGGTAGGGAGAGGGTAGAGAGGGAAAGGTAGGGAGAGAGAGGGAGAGGGAGGCAGAGAGGGGGTGGGAGGGAGAGGGTGGGAGGGAGGGGGAGAGACAGAGAGAGAAAGGGAGAGACAAAAAGAGAGAAATGGAGAGACAGAGAGAGGGAGGGGGAGAGACAGAGGGAGAGAGGGGGAGACAGAGAGAGAAAGAGAGAGAGGGAGATAGAGGGAGGGGGAGAGACAGAGAGGGAGGTAGTGAGAGGGAAAGGAAGAGAGGGAGGGTGGAGAGACGGAGAGAGAGGGAAAGGAAGAGAGGGAGGGTGGGAGAGAGAGAGGGAAAGGGAGGGAGAGCGAGGGAAAGGGAAGGAGAGAGAAAGGGGGAGGAAGAGAGAGAGGGAGGGAAAGGCAGGGAGAGAAAGAGGGAGGGAGAGAGAGAGGGAGAGAGAGAGGGAGGGAAAGGGAGGGAGAGATAGAGGGAGAAACAGAGAGAGCGAGGGAGAGACAGAGAGAGCGAGGGAGAGACAGAGAGAGCGAGGGAGAGACGGAGAGGGAGAGACGGAGAGGGAGAGACGGAGAGGGAGAGACAGAGAGCGAGGGAGAGACAGAGAGGGAGAGACAGAGAGGGAGAGAGAGACAGAGAGCGAGGGAGAGACAGAGAGGGAGAGACAGAGAGGGAGAGACAGAGAGGGAGAGACAGAGAGCGAGAGGGAGAGACAGAGAGCGAGGGAGAGACAGAGAGGGAGAGACGGAGAGACAGAGAGCGAGGGAGAGACAGAGAGCGAGGGAGAGACAGAGAGCGAGGGAGAGACAGAGAGCGAGGGAGAGACAGAGAGCGAGGGAGAGACAGAGAGCGAGGGAGAGACGGCGAGGGAGAGACGGCGAGGGAGAGACGGCGAGGGAGAGACGGCGAGGGAGAGACGGCGAGGGAGAGATGGCGAGGGAGAAACGGCGAGGGAGAGACGGCGAGGGAGAGACGGAGAGACGGAGAGGGAGAGACGGAGAGGGAGAGACAGAGAGCGAGAGGGAGAGACAGAGAGCGAGGGAGAGACAGAGAGCGAGAGGGAGAGACAGAGAGCGAGGGAGAGACAGAGAGCGAGGGAGAGACATAGAGGGGGAGATGTAGAGACAGAGAGCGAGGGAGAAACAAAGAAGGGGGAGAGAGAGACTGAGTGAGGGAGAGAGACTGAGTGAGGGAGAGACAGAGAGACTGATTGAGGGAGAGACAGAGAGAGAGAGAAAGAGATAGGGAGAAAGAGAAAGAGACAGGGAGAAAGAGAGAGAGAGGGAGAAAGAGACAGAGAGAGAGAGGGAGAAAGACAGAGAGAGAGAGGGAGAAAGACAGAGAGAGAGAGGGAGAAAGACAGAGAGGGAGAGAGAGAGAGGGAGAGGGAGAGACAGAGAGCGAGAGGGAGAGACAGAGAGCGAGGGAGAGACAGAGAGCGAGGGAGAGACATAGAGGGGGAGATGTAGAGACAGAGAGCGAGGGAGAAACAAAGAAGGGGGAGAGAGAGACTGAGTGAGGGAGAGACAGAGAGACTGATTGAGGGAGAGACAGAGAGAAAGAGACAAAGAGAAAGAGACAGGGAGAAAGAGACAGAGAGAGAGAGAGGGAGAAAGACAGAGAGAGAGAGGGAGAAAGACAGAGAGAGAGAGGGAGAAAGACAGAGAGAGAGAGGGAGAAAGAGAGAGAGGGAGAGACAGAGAGAGAGGGAGAGAGAGAGGGAGAGACAGAGAGAGAGGGAGAGAGAGAGAGGGAGAGACAGAGAGAGAGACCGAGGGAAGGAGAAAGACAGAGAGAGAGGGAGAAAGACAGAGAGAGAGAGGGAGAGACAGAGGGAGAGAGAGAGAGGGAGAGAGAGAGACGGAGAGACAGAGAGAGAGGGAGAGACAGAGAGAGAGGGAGAGACAGAGAGAGAGGGAGAGACAGAGAGAGAGGGAGAGACAGAGAGAGAGGGAGAAAGACAGAGAGAGAGAGGGAGAGACAGAGGGAGAGAGAGAGAGGGAGAGGGAGAGACAGAGAGGGAGAGACAGAGAGAGAGGGAGAGACAGAGAGAGAGGGAGAGACAGAGAGAGAGGGAGAGACAGAGAGAGAGGGAGAAAGATAGAGAGAGACAGGGAGAGACAGAGAGGGTGAGAGAGAGAGAGGGAAAGGTAGGGAGAGGGAAAGGTAGGGAGAGAGAGAGAGGCAGAGAGAGGGAAAGGTAGGGAGAGAGAGGGAGAGAGAGTTAAAGGTAGGGAGAGAGGGAAAGGTAGAGAGAGGGAAAGGTAGGGAGAGAGAGTGAGAGGCAGGGAGAGGGAGGTAGAGAGAGGGAAAGGTAGGGAGATGGTAGAACGAGGAGAGAGAGGGAAAGGTAGAGAGAGGGGGAGAGAGAGGGAAAGGTAGAGAGGGGGAGAGAGAGGGAAAGGTAGGGAGGGGGAGAGAGAGAGGGAAAGGTAGGCAGAGGAGAGAGAGAGACAGGGAAAGCTAGGGACAGGGTAGGGAGAGGGGAGAGAGAGGGAGAGGGTAGAGAGAGGGAGAGGGTAGAGAGAGGGAAAGGTAGAGAGAGGGAAAGGTAGAGAGAGGAAGGGAGAGGGTAGAGAGGGAGAGAGGGAAAGGTAGGGAGAGAGAGGGAGAGGGAGGCAGAGAGGGGGTGGCAGGGAAGGGGAGAGACAGAGAGAGAAAGGGAGAGACAGAGAGAGAAAGGGAGAGACAGAGAGAGGGAGGGGGAAAGAAAGGGAGGGAGAGAGGGGGAGAGACAGAGAGGAAAGGGAGAGAGGGGGAGACAGAGAGAGAAAGGGAGAGAGAGGGAGATAGAGGGAGGGGGAGAGAGAGAGGGAGATAGAGGGAGGGGGGGAGACAGAGATAGATGGAGAGGGAGGGAGTGAGAGGGAAAGGAAGAGAGGGAGGGTGGAGAGACGGAGAGAGAGGGAAAGGAAGAGAGGGAGGGTGGGAGAGAGAGAGGGAAAGGGAGGGAGAGCGAGGGAAAGGGAAGGAGAGAGAAAGGGGGAGGAAGAGAGAGAGGGAAAGGCAGGGAGAGAAAGCAAGGGAGAGAAAGCGGGAGAGGGAGGGAGGAAAAGGGAGGGAGAGATAGAGAGAGGGAGAAACAGAGAGAGCGAGGGAGAGACAGAGAGAGCGAGGGAGAGAGGGAGAGACAGAGAGCGAGAGGGAGAGACAGAGAGCGAGAGGGAGAGTCAGAGAGGGAGTGACAGAGAGCGAGAGGGAGAGACAGAGAGCGAGAGGGAGAGACAGAGAGGGAGAGACAGAGAGCGAGAGGGAGAGACAGAGAGCGAGAGGGAGAGACAGAGCGAGAGGGAGAGACAGAGAGCAAGGGAGAGACAGAGAGCGAGGGAGAGACAGAGAGCGAGGGAGAGACAGACAGAGAGCGAGGGAGAGACATAGAGGGGGAGATGTAGAGACAGAGAGCGAGGGAGAAACAAAGAAGGGGGAGAGAGAGACTGAGTGAGGGAGAGAGACTGAGTGAGGGAGAGACAGAGAGACTGATTGAGGGAGAGACAGAGAGGAAAGGGAGAGAGGGGGAGACAGAGAGAGAAAGGGAGAGAGAGAGGGAGATAGAGGGAGGGGGAGAGACAGAGAGAGATGGAGAGGGAGGGAGTGAAAGGGAAAGGAAGAGAGGGAGGGTGGAGAGACGGAGAGAGAGGGAAAGGAAGAGAGGGAGGGTGGGAGAGAGAGAGGGAAAGGGAGGGAGAGCGAGGGAAAGGGAAGGAGAGAGAAAGGGGGAGGAAGAGAGAGAGGGAAAGGCAGGGAGAGAAAGCAAGGGAGAGAAAGCGGGAGAGGGAGGGAGAGAGAGAGGGAGGAAAAGGGAGGGAGAGATAGAGAGAGGGAGAAACAGAGAGAGCGAGGGAGAGACAGAGAGCGAGAGGGAGAGACAGAGAGGGAGAGACAGAGAGCGAGAGGGAGAGTCAGAGAGCGAGAGGGAGAGTCAGAGAGGGAGAGTCAGAGAGGGAGAGTCAGAGAGGGAGAGTCAGAGAGGGAGAGTCAGAGAGGGAGAGTCAGAGAGGGAGAGTCAGAGAGGGAGAGTCAGAGAGCGAGAGGGAGAGACAGAGAGCGAGAGGGAGAGACAGAGAGCGAGAGGGAGAGACAGAGAGCGAGAGGGAGAGACAGAGAGCGAGGGAGAGACAGAGAGCGAGGGAGAGACAGAGAGCGAGGGAGAGACAGAGAGCGAGAGGGAGAGACAGAGAGGGGGAGAGGTAGAGACAGAGAGGGGGAGAGGTAGAGACAGAGAGCGAGGGAGAGACAGAGAGCGAGGGAGAGACAGAGAGGGGGAGAGAGAGACTGAGTGAGGGAGAGAGACTGAGTGAGGGAGAGACAGAGAGAGAGAGACTGAGTGAGGGAGAGACAGAGAGACTGATTGAGGGAGAGACAGAGAGACTGATTGAGGGAGAGACAGAGAGACTGATTGAGGGAGAGACAGAGAGAGAGAAAGAGACCGGGAGAAAGAGACAGAGAGAGAGAGACCGAGGGAAGGAGAAAGAGAGAGGGAGATAGACAGAGAGAGAGAGGGGGAGAGAGAGAGGGAGGGAGAGGGGGAGAGAGAGAGGGAGGGAGAGACAGAGAGAGACAGAGAGGGAGAGACAGAGAGAGAGAGAGGGAGAGACAGAGAAAGAGAGGGAGAGACAGAGAAAGAGAGGGAGAGACAGAGAAAGAGAGGGAGAGACAGAGAAAGAGAGAGAGAGAGACAGAGAGAGGGAGAGACAGACAGAGAGAGGGAGAAAGACAGAGAGAGGGAGAAAGACAGAGAGAGAGAGGGTGAGAGAGAGAGGGAGGGAGGAGAGAGACAGAGAGGGAGGAGAGAGACAGAGAGGGAGGAGAGAGACAGAGAGGGAGGGGAGAGACAGAGAGGGAGGGGAGAGACAGAGAGGGAGGGAGACTGAGAGGGAGGGAGAGGGGGAGAGAGACTGAGTGGGAGGGAGAGACAGGGAGAGGGAGAGACTGAGGGAGAGGGAGAGACTGAGGAAGAGGGATAGACTGAGGAAGAGGGAGAGACTGAGGAAGAGGGAGAGTCTGAGGGAGATAAGTGAAGATAGGGGGAAAGAGGGGGAGACAGAGAGTGAGGGGGAGACAGAGAGAGTGAGAGACAGAGAGAGTGAGAGACAGAGAGAGGGAGGGGAAAGGGAGAGAGGGAGGGGAAAGACAGAGAGAAAAAGGGAGAGAAAGGGAGGCGGAGAGAAAGGGAGAGACAGGGAGGGGGAGAGACATAGAGAGAAAGGGAGAGACAGAGAGGGGGAGAGACAGAGAGAGAAAGGGAGGGGGAGAGACAGAGAAAGAGAGGGAGAGACAGAGAAAGAGAGGGAGAGACAGAGAAAGAGAGGGAGAGAGAGAGAGAGACAGAGAGAGGGAGAGACAGACAGAGAGAGGGAGAAAGACAGAGAGAGGGAGAAAGACAGAGAGAGGGTGAGAGAGAGAGGGAGGGAGGAGAGAGACAGAGAGGGAGGAGAGAGACAGAGAGGGAGGGAGACTGAGAGGGAGGGAGAGGGGGAGAGAGACTGAGTGGGAGGGAGAGACAGGGAGAGGGAGAGACTGAGGGAGAGACTGAGGAAGAGGGAGAGACTGAGGAAGAGGGAGAGACTGAGGAAGAGGGAGAGTCTGAGGGAGATAAGTGAAGATAGGGGGAAAGAGGGGGAGACAGAGAGTGAGGGGGAGACAGAGAGTGAGGGGGAGACAGAGAGAGTGAGGGGGAGACAGAGAGTGAGAGACAGAGAGAGTGAGAGACAGAGAGAGAAAGGGAGAGAGGGAGGGGAAAGACAGAGAGAAAAAGGGAGAGAAAGGGAGGTGGAGAGACAGAGAGAGAAAGGGAGAGACAGGGAGGGGGAGAGACAGAGAGAGAAAGGGAGAGACAGAGAGGGGGAGAGAGAGAAAGGGAGAGACAGGGAGGGGGAGAGACAGGGAGGGGGAGAGACATGGAGAGACAGGGAGGGGGAGAGACAGGGAGAGAAAGGGAGAGAGGGAGGGGAAAGACAGAGAGAGAAAGGGAGAGACAGGGAGGTGGAGAGACAGAGAGAGAAAGGGAGGTGGAGAGACTGAGAGAGAAAGGGAGGTGGAGAGACAAGGAGAGAAAGGGAGAGACAGAGAGAGGGAGGGGGAGAGACAGGGAGGGGGAGGGAGGGGGAGAGACAGAGAGAGAAAGGGAGGGGGAGAGACAGAGAGGAAGGGGGAAGAGGGGGAGACAGAGAGAGAAAGGAAGAGAGAGAGGGAGATAGAGGGAGGGGGAGAGACAGAGAGAGAGGGAAAGGGAGAGAGGGAGGGGAGGGAGGGAAGGGGGAGGAAGAGAGAGGGAGGGAGAGAAAGCAGGGGAGAGAGGGAGAGAGAGGGAGGGAGAGGGAGGGAAAGGGAGGGAGAGAAAGCGAACGAGGGAGGGAGAGAAAGCGGGCGAGTGAGGGAGAGAAAGCGGGCGAGGGAGTGAGAGGGGGAGAAAGACTGGGAGGGAGAGACTGAGAGGGAGGGAGAGGCTGAGGGAGAGTCTGAGGGAGAGGGAGTTAGGTGAAGATAGGGGGAAAGAGAGTGAGGGGGAGACAGGGAGAGGGAGGGATAGAGAGAGAGACAGAGAGGGAGAGTGAGGAAGGGAGGTGGAGAGATGGAGAGGGGATGAGAGAGAGAGGGAGATACAGAGTGGAAGAAAGGGGGAGGGGGAGGAAGGGAGAGGGAGAGACAGAGAGTGAGGGGGGAGAGGAAGAGACAGAGAGAGGGGGGAGAGGGAGGGATAGAGAGAGAGGCAGAGAGGGAGAGTGAGGGAGGGAGGTGGACAGATGGAGAGGGGATGAGAGAGAGAAAGGGAGATACACAGTGGAAGAAAGGGGGAGGGGTAGAGAGGGAGAGACAGAGAGAGACTGAAAAGAGAGGGAGAGACAGATATTGGGGGGGGGAGATGGGGAGGGGATGAGAGAGAGGGGGAGGGGTAGAGAGGGAGAGACAGAGAAAGACAGTGATAGGGGGAGAGAGACTGAAAAGAGAGGGAGGGAGAGACAGAGAGAGACTGAAAAGAGAGAGGGAGAGACTGAGGAGAGAAAGGGAGAGACAGAGAGGGAAGGAGAGAGAGAGAGACAGAGAGGGGGAGGTGGAGAGAGAGTGAGGAGGAAAGGGAGAGAGAGAAAGACCGAGCGAGAGGGAGAGACAGAGCGAGAGGGAGAGACAGAGTGGGAGGGACAGAGAGAGGGAGGGAGGGACTGAGGGAGAGGGAGGGAGGTAGA
Organism: Discoglossus pictus; assembly: GCA_027410445.1. Lineage (NCBI taxonomy): Eukaryota > Metazoa > Chordata > Amphibia > Anura > Alytidae > Discoglossus > Discoglossus pictus. The sequence goes on along the minus strand of CM050169.1, from coordinate 118,093,300 downwards.
GGGAGGGAGAGACAGAGAGCGAGGGGGGGAGGAAGAGACAGAGAGGGGGGGAGAGGGAGGAATAGAGAGAGAGGCAGAGAGGGAGGGAGGTGGACAGATGGAGAGGGGATTAGAGAGAGAGGAGGGAAGGGAGAGAGAGAAAGACAGAGAGAGAGGGAGAGACCGAGGGAGAGGGAACGAGAGAGGGAACGAGGGAGGGACAGGGAGAGAGGGAGGGACTGAGGGAGAGACTGAGGGGGAGAGAGTGAGAGAGAGGTAGAGAGTGAGGGAGGGAGAGGCAGGGAGAGATACAGAGGGAGAGACAGAGTTAGAGGGAGGGAGAGAGACAGAGGGAGAGACAGAGTTAGAGGGAGGGAGAGAGACAGAGGGAGAGACAGAGTTAGAGGGAGGGAGAGATGGGGAGAGAGGGAGATGGGGAGAGAGGAGGAGGGGGGAGAGAGAAGAGAATGGGAGAGAGAGCGCGAGAGACAAAGGGAGAGCGAGAGGAAGGGGAGAGAGAGGAGGAGAGAGAGGGGAGAGACAGGGGGAGAGAGAGATGGAGAAACAGGGGAGAGAGAGATGGAGAGATGGAGGGGGAGAAAGGGAGAGAGAGTGAGAGACAGAGAGAAAGAGGGGGAGAAAGGGAGAGAGAGGGGGAAAGAGAGAGAGGTGGAGAGAGAGAGAGGAAGAGACAGAGAAAGCGAGAGACAGAGGGACAGAGAGAGACAGAGGGACGGAGAGAGGGAGGCAGAGAGAGAGAGGGAGGCAGAGAGAGAGAGGGAGGCAGAGAGAGAGAGGGAGAGAGACGTTGAGGGAGGAAGAGAGAGCGTTGAGACAGAGAGAGAGAGGGAGATGGGGAGAGACAGAGAGAGACAAAGGGAGGGGGAGGGGTATAGAGAGAGAGAGGGAGAGACAGCGGGAGGGAGGGGGAGAGAGAGGAGGAGGGGTGAGTTGGAGAGAGAGAGGGGGAGGGAGAGACAAAGGGAGGGGGAGGGGTATAGAGAGGGAAAGACGTTGAGGGAGGGAGAGGCAGAGAAAGGGAGAGGGAGGGAGAGAGAGAGAGGGAGATGGGGAGAGACAGAGAGAGAGAGGGGGAGAGAGAGGGAGAGGGATATGGGGAGAGAGAGGAGGAGGGGGGAGAGACAGTGAGAATGGGAGAGAGAGCGCAAGAGAAAGGGGAGAGAGGGAGACACAGTGGAGAGAGATTGGGGAGAGAGAGAGGAGGAGGGGTGAGGGAGGGAGAGAGAGCGAGAGACAGAGAAAGTGAGAGACAGGGACAGAGATAGAGAGGGGGGGCAGAGAGAGAGGGAGAGAGACAGAGGGAGGGAGAGAGAAAGAGGGAGAGAGAGCGTGAGACAGAGAGAGACAGAGGGAGGGAGAGAGGGCGAGAGAGAGACAGAGGGAGGGAGAGAGGGCGAGAGAGAGACAGAGGGGGAGAGAGAGGGGAGGAGGAGAGACAGAGGGAGAGAGAGAGACAAAGGGAGAGAGAGAGTCAGAGGGAGAGAGAGAGTCAGAGGGAGAGAGAGAGTCAGAGGGAGAGAGAGAGTCAGAGGGAGAGAGAGAGTCAGAGGGAGAGAGAGAGTCAGAGGGAGAGAGAGAGTCAGAGGGAGAGAGAGAGTCAGAGGGAGAGAGAGAGTCAGAGGGAGAGAGAGAGTCAGAGGGAGAGAGAGAGTCAGAGAGAGAGAGGGAGGTAGACAGAGGGAGAGACACTCCTAATGTACTCCTGAAAATATGTTGAAATAGATGCATTTTTCACAGAAAAAAAACACATAAATCAGGCAGACTGAGAGCAAGAATTTCTGTGCACAGAGCAGATCAGAAAGAGGGTTTACCATCCTAAATTCATCTGTGCAGGGAAAAATGACTGCTAGAAACTCACAGATATTCTACTTGGGGGTTAATAGATGGCTGATTACATTCCTGAAAGAGACTAAAGCCATCATTGTTTCTGTTCATGGAGTTCGGAACAGCCGTTCCCGGCAAATGCTGTAAATCATGGGCAGTCTGCAGTGTGTCTGTAAACAAACCTACATTTTTAACTGTTCTTAGTTTAATTAACAAAAACATTAGATCACTTTAACATAGAATTGTATGCTTTTTCACAATGAAGAACTCTTATTGTGAGGTAAATGTCCCTTTAGGGTACTGAATGTATAGGTCAGGATTTCAGGGTGATAATTAGTTAATAGAAGTAACGGGGCTTCATAATTAAAATCTGAATCCTTATTAATTAATGAGGACATATAGTATGAGAGAGATGAAAAGGATGTTCAGCAAGTGGAATTTCATTCAGATTCCTGGGCAGGTGAATGATAGAGATAATTATGCATATGTGTTTGAGGACAGAATTAGAAATTCATATGATGTTGCAATATTTTGGAGTGATTAATAGAGAAAACAACTCAAAATATTCCAGAGGCCAAACTCTCAATAAGTCATACATTTCTCTGCAACTAATTATTCTTCATCATTATGATATCAAAGAGTGAGCTCAGCACCTCTTGGAAACAAATTGACTGCACAAATTGGTTACATAGCACTCTTAAAACTGTTCTTACAGTCGTTAAATAGTTAAATAAATGTTGTAATATATTTATATTATTATATGGAGCTATATGTAAACTGGCATTTGAGACTTTGAACTGACCCTGTGTTGTTTGTGTCATCTTGTCAATGTAATCCTAAACTTAAGTTCTGTATAGGTCTACTGAGCCAAACACATTACCTGAAAATTTAGCACATTACAGAACTTAGAAACTGTCAGTTATTTTATCTCCTCAAGTATGTTGCATTAAAAGTCACTTTGTATTTAGCTTTAAAAAAATTTAACAAATAATTTCTGTAAGAGCTTACATTTAAGACTTTTTGGTTGTCATAAATATTTCTGTTTCTGTACATATTTGGGATCAGTAAACTCATTATTTTTCTATTATTTATTTAGTAATTGTTTTTCTTCACAATGTTTGCTAATTAAATTTAATATTTTTTTGTACAGGCACTGAAAATGTGACACCATCAGTTTTCTTAAAGCATGATCAAGAAGAAGAGACAAATGTTAGGGGTCAACAGCAAATTAAGGATGAGGAAATTCCTATAAATATCAGTGAAGGTGAGTTATAACTTCTAAAAAAGGTGCTATATGTGCCCAAAAAAAAAATCATAAATGTCAAGTGGTCATATTTAACACAGTTACATAGTTGGAAAGATACAAATGAACACTATACTTCATTAAATTAAAACTGTTGATGACAACATTTTGCTTATAGTTTTCTTTTTTGTTTACAGCTGATGGATTAGTGAGCTGGAGTACTCCTGAACAACCTCAAAGATCAATATATTTCTTTCTACGTGATATAGGTGTAACCAAAAGTTATCAGACAACAACCTCTGCTAACAAAGTTCTGAACAAAAATAGAAGCAAACAATTAAAATATCCTGTTAAAGAATTAAACTGGCATGTGGAAGTAAATTCTTCAGAGCCACATTTGTTCCCTTGTAAAGACAAAACGAGTAAGGAATGTTTTAGTCAGACGCAACATCATACTAACTATCAGAGTAATGAAACTGTGGGACAGCCCTTCACGTGTACTGAATGTGGGAAATGTTTCAAACGGAAAGCATGTCTCATTACACATAATAGAATCCACACAGGTGAAAAACCATTTGCTTGTTTAGAATGTGGAAAATGTTTTGGACAGAAGTCATCTCTTCATTACCATGAAAAAGCTCACACAGATGTAAAACCATTTGAATGTTCTGAATGTGGGAAATATTTCAGACGGCAAACAGATCTTAAGTACCACAAGAGAATTCACACTGGAGAGAAACCATTTGCTTGTTCTGAGTGTGGGAGATCATTTAAGAGGCAGAAAGAGCTTGTTAACCATGAAAGAATTCACACTGGCGAGAAACCATTTGCATGTTCTGAATGTGGGAAATGTTTCAGAGTACAGTCAAGTCTTGCTGGTCATTACACAGTTCACACTAATGAGAAACCATTTGAATGTTCTGTATGTGGGAAACGTTTTAAAATGAAGAAAATTCTTGTTAAACATGAAAAAACTCACATTGATCAGAAACCATTTTCTTGTATGGAATGTGGGAAATGTTTTAGGCTGAAGGAAGCTCTGGTTAAACATGAAATAATTCATACTGGTGAAAAACCATATGTTTGTGTTCAGTGTGGTAAATGCTTTAGCCTGAAGACAAATCTTACTGCCCACCAGACAGTTCACACTGGGGAGAGACCATATGAATGTGCCCAATGTGGAATAAACTTTAGAGTTAAGTCAAATTTTGTTAAACACCAAAGAGTTCATAGGTGAGAAACCATTTAATAAGCACTAAAACAAAAAACAAAATAGAAATCATAATCAAATTCTGTTTAAAAATATATATATATTGGATAATTTAAATTTCCAAATTTCAATCTGGTCATGGTCAGTTCCACTATTCTGTGTGCATATTAGTTATGTTAAATAATTGAATTTACTATTGAGGGCACATAGTAAAAAAAATTCATACAGTATTACTTGTTAGGAGAATGGCTTAAAAAGACAGTGAAAGCATGTTTTCAAGTCCATATAATTATAGTATAATTATTCTTTCTACTGGACATAGTGATAATTCACAAATGAGCTACAGCAAACACATTTGGCCTAGTAAACAAGTGTTGTTTTATTTGTCCTTCATTTTATAGAAAATAATGTTTATTTATTTTTTTAGAAAGACAAATTATGCCAATTTTGTACTGCTCATAAGTACTTAATATCGTTGGGATGCATAAATGGTATTAAGCCTGTTAACCACATTTCAAGCAAAATATTTTTTTGCAAGTTAGCGGTTCTAAAAAATATACTAGGCTAAATTTTAAACTGAATTGTTATGTAATCCCTATCATTCAGTTCTGTCAATTCTTTAACCATGCCGGTTATATATGTCAAATTATTTTATTAATCTGGGTTGTATAGTCTAACTGTGAATAACATTATATAGTAAGTAACTATTTTTTTAAAAGTCTCAGACACAAATACTGTGTGTAACAATTTAAATTTATTTAAATATATGTATGTTTTACCAATAAAATGTATTGAAAAGTAAGAATATGGCCTGGGTAAACATAAAGGAACATATTGCAATGTGATTATTAAGAAAATTACTTTTTTTAAAGTACATTAGTTACAGTGCCTATTTACATTTGTATTTTCCCCTATTTGTTTTGTCCTTTCAACAGTGTATTAATGATCTAATAATTCACCTTAATTGTTTGTCTTATTATTATTATTATTATAATTATTATTAATAATAAGTCTTAATATATCTCTTAACGAAAAATAATGGGATTATTAGAGATTTAAATAATTCTTCACTCAATGTCAATTTAAGAGAAAACGCCTATAAAACATTAATGAGATGGTATCTCACTCCAGTAAGATTACAAAAATTAAACCCATCATTTAGTGATAAATGCTTCAGAGGCTGTGATGTAGCTTGAACTTTAAAACAAGCTCAACGGGAAGGTCCTAAAATGTCACCACTATGGGAAGAAACAAAGAGCCCGATTCAATTGAGCAATTGCAAGTTACTGTAGCCCTTATGTGAGGCCGCAAGTTAATTTGCTATTCAATTGGCATATTTTTGCGGGCTCCAAATGGGTTACGAGATGGCCTTCAAAACCTTACATCCTCACGAAGCCTTTGATCTTTCACTTTCACAAGATTGCTAAAATCGCTATTCAATTGCTCCAATTCCCCAGGCCCGCAAATGGTGTCACAACCGTAAACGGCAAATGAAGGAGAAAATCCTATGAGTGCTAGAGAGGACCTGCAAAGGGGTTAAACACCTGTTCGTAGCACTGTAAATTCAAATAAAAAAAGAATACTACACTGTAAATAACGGAGAAAGCGATGAAAGACATTAGAATTAATTGCACAACAGTCTCAAGCTCTCAAATCGGGGTTAAATCGATCTCGAGAATCAAATAGTGAATACATATCAGGCCACCCACATGGACTAGAACAGTACTGGCATTAATTTTCTAGAATTCTGTATTTTGCGGTTTTGCGAGTCTGATCACATATTGGACCCCTGAACCGAATTGATTGACATGTAATCTCCATGTTTTACTGCCGTAATAATGTCTCATTTTCGATTGGCTGATTTGAAATGGTAGGTTACGGTCTTGCTTAATTGATCATGTTCCCGCCCTGAATTGCTACGTGGTTTATGGAGTTGGCTTTGGGCCAGTAACTTGCAGGCTTGATCGATTGAATAGCTCTGGAATCGGAGATGAACGGGAGCCTGCATCACACCTGCAGACATACTGCCTACCCTAATCCCGCAAGATGCGTGCTTGCAATTGAATCAGAACCATATTCAGTATTAGAAACACTCACAGGATTCCCTATCACTAAAGAAACAGAAGAGGCATTATTAGGATTACCTATATCAAATACACAACTTCTATAGCCCTATCAAATTCCAAGCCCATAAGTGCAACGTGAGACCCGCAACGGCGGCAGGCTTAAAATTTGGCCGAGTTACAGAGCTATTAAATTCGAGCAGGGCACGAGTTACGGGCTTGAGACACAAACCCGTAAACCATTTGTCGAACGTTGGATGCGTGGCCGTGAACATGATCAATTAGTCAAACCCGTAGTTACGGGTTTCGATGGAGTCAATGGCAACAGCGATTAGTCATCATTACGTCACTGAAAAATGGAGGTTGGATTTCAAAGTCTTATGGGCTTCAATTACGAATTTCGATCAGACCCACATTCCAGAAATAATGCAATATTGATAAAACCGTAAATATGATATTCAATTCCATGCGACTTCCATTATATGTATTAACAAATTGATTGCTGGGAACGATTTAATTTAAAATTCCCACAAACCGAAGGCTTTTTTTGCTCATTACCTGCAGATTGGCAGCGGCTTGCTTTCCAGGGCCACAAGAGCCGCAAGTCTTGCGGGCTACATTACAGGTTGCGGTTTTACACGTTAGGGGAATTTAATAGGGCTCCTAATAAATCAACTATTTTTAGCTACTAGAATTATCATAACTGAAAATTTCAAATCACATAAATCCACAATGGAAGAGATAAAAAAATAAATATATACACAGAATTATTTGTTTAATGTTAATGTTATGAACAATTATATAAAAGAACGAAAATAAATTCTGTAGTTATGTATATATACAACCTAATTGTTAATTATTTGTATTTTGTTTCAATTACAATAAAAAATATTTTAAAAAATCATTAATGTAAACTTCAATTAGGAAAATAACTTGCAAACATACATGTTTATACTGTTTATTTTAAGAGTTGAAAATTGTAAAATGTTTATAATGCATACATGTAAAAGTGTGGAAATGATGACCGATATAATAACAAGTGGGGAATTGGGGAACAGAAAAGAGGAAAGTTTGGGGAAGAATTTTATTTTGAGAAAGGTTTCTAAGTTAATGTTAGCCCATTATGTGTAATACCTGTCCCAATGGTCCCATGTTTTTCAGTGCGCTGTGTGTAATTCAGTCTGTGAGTTGATCTGTAAAATAATCCATTCCCTTACAACATACCTTTTTCTTTCTGATACCCATTGCAGTTTAATTTACTGCATTATTCTAGTTGAAGCCAAAATTAATTTATGATCCTGCCGCACCACCCTGTGGTTGCTTTGCAAAATTACCAAATAAATTAACTAAAATACTATAACAGCTACTTCAAATTAAATTCCTAATCCTGAATTAGAATAAGAAAGTTTGAAAGTTATCACATATATTGTTGTAGTAATTGCGAGTTTGTTGGTAACTATGTTAAAAGTTATGGGCTTGCACATGTGCAATGAGCGCCAAAGGTGCTCATCGTGAGACCCGAAAGTTACGGGTTTGATGCGATCCACAATGAGCACCGAAGGCGTTCATTGCGAGGCACGTAAAGTAGGTGGTGGGGGGGGGGGGGGGGGAGAGGCTCGCAATAAGCACCGAAGCCCGTGATGAGTGCCCCCATTTTTCTTTCAAGCCTGTAACTTGGAAGCCGTTAGGAGGCCGCCAAAAGACGCCAATTGAATAGAAAATTAGCTACCATCCTCACTTATGGGCTCCATGCCTCCTCCTGAGGCAGGGAGTCCATAAGTGAGATTGAAAGCTAATTTGCTATTCAATTATCGTCTTTTGGCCGCCTCCCAGAGGCTGCCGAGTTACAGCCGTAAAAAAAAAATGGCGGCAATGCATATATTCCAATCCCCTCTCCCAGATGTACCTTTGGAGAGATTTGAATTAGACAGAGAGCACAGAGCATTTTTTTCATTGAAATCCTCAAGGACAACCTATCATACAGATGGGGCTTCCCTCTTAGATTATCATTTGGTTACAGAAACACTTGAATTACTTCTGTTTGAATGAACACTATTTGCTCTCCTTACACTTCATTATTTTTTTTGCTTATTGTTATTTTTATCACTTTTTTTATTTAATAGCTAAAACCTGATGGTTATAACATTTTTGGAGCATTATACTGCCCACTAGTTTATTTTCATAATTAGTATGTACCATCACAGTGTCCATCTGAGGTATTGAGAGGGTTAGTAGGAACCTGGATCAAGGCAACTCAGTGGATGTAGTCTTTTGGGATTTTGCAAAGGCTTTTGAAACAGTGCCACATGTGAGACTATTGTGCAAACTAAGAGATACAGGAATTACAGTTAATATCTGCTCATGGATTGAGAGCTGGCTAAAAGACATGAAGCAAAGGGTTGTTGTAAATGGAACATACTCCGATTGGACTAATGTGGTAAGTGGGGTTCCTCAGGGTTCAGTATTAGGTCCTCTCCTTTTTAACATATTTATTAATGACTTAGAGGTGGGACTGGAAAGTAGTGTCTCCATTTTCGCTGATGACACTAAGTTGTGCAAGGTAATTAAATCCGATAATGATGTGCTTTCCCTCCAAAGGGATTTACATAAAATTGAGGAATGTCCATCTAAATGGCAGATGAGATTTAATACGAATAAATGTAAAGTTATGCATCAGGGAAGGAAAAATAGCTATGCAATGTATAATCCTAATGGAGCAAATCTAGGGGTATCAGATATTGAAAGGTACCAGTGCTTAAAGCCAAGCAGCAGCTGCAAAGGCAAATAAAATATTAGCATGTATTAAGAAGGGTATAGAAGCAAGGGAAGCAAATATAATTATGCCACTATAGAAATCCCTAGTATGCCTACATTTGGAATATGGAGTACAATTTTGGGCACCACTACATAAAAAGGACATTTTAGAGATGGAAAAGGTACAGAGGAGGGCAACAAAACGAATAAGGGGAATGGAGGGGCTAAGTTATGAAGAAAGACTAACCAAATTAAACTTATTTTCTCTAGAAAAAAGGCGTCTAAGAGGAGATATGATTACCTTTATATAAATACATCCAGGGTCAGTATAAGGATTTGTCAAGGGAGCTTTTTGTGCCAAGAGGTTTTCAACTGACAAGAGGACATCTCTTGAGGTTAGAAGTAAAAAGATTCCACCTTAAAGAAAGAAAATGGTTCTTCACAATAAGGGTGGTTAGTCTGTGGAATTCTCTACCAGAGGAGGTGGTGACAGCGGATGTGATAGATAACTTTAAAAGGGGACTGAATTTATTTCTAATTAAAAAGGGAATTCAGGGTTAAAGTGGATAATTAGAGACAGTATTGATCCAGGGAGAAATCCGATTGCCAGTATCTGGGGTCAGAAAGGAATAAAAAATGTTCCCCTTTGAGACGATTGGCTAAGTTTCACTTGTGTTTTTTTCTGTTCGCCTTCCTCTGGATTAATGAATAATAAAAAAATAAATAATTAAATCATTGATTTATTATTAATTAGCAACAGATTAATTCATAACTAATTCGCATATTGCAGATCAGAGGACATCTTAAAAGGTTGAACTTGATGGACTGAAAGTCTTTTTTTAATCTTAATTAATATGTAACTATGTACTCTTGACTGGTAGATAGCCATGGCCTTCCATTTTTGTATAATAGTGAATACTATTAGCCTGTTTCTTGTTCTTTCTGTGTTGTTACTTCTACTTCTTTATACATTCTATTATATTTTTTCACTCAGCTGTGAATGTTATTTTACCATTTTCCTCTCTCTAATCTTTCTCCAAAGTATTTTTACACCCACGCAACTCACATGTCCCTCTTAAGCTCCACTGCCACACTATATTTGTAATGTAATTTTCATCCTGTAAGCCATTATTTCTCACAATGTGAGGGATCTCAATTCGCACAACAATAGAAGACTTGCCTTCACACATTATAAAAAACTAGTGACTTGCCCGTCAAAAAATGACGGTCAATAAAATTTGAAGCCATGGGAATGCTGTTTGGCACAAAATGTTAAGCTTTTTTACTCTAAAGACCTTCAGCACTCATTGCGAGCCTTTGGCTCCTCCCTCTATTTTTTAAAATACTAATTAATTAATTAATTGAATAATAAATTAATATAGTTTACCTTTTTCTAATTAATATATGTAACAATCAATAGCCCAAAGAGGTAATAATCTCTTTTTTTTGTCCTGCAGCATATATTGTCCAGTTGGACTGTTGCTGGCCTGAGGAGATAGTGTTATGAATGTCCCAACTGTGCATTAGAAATAGGCTGCGTGCGCGAGGGCAAACCGTTGGTTTATTTGTGTAATGCGCTACTTTAGCTGCGTAATGTTGTTAGTTGCAAGTTAGGGTTGTGAAATTGTGTTGTTTGTCTATGTGCTACGGAGTTCGCAAGCATTTGCCGTCCTTTGTAATAGTGTATTTTGTACCTCCTATGTTCCAGGGTGAAAGTGGTACGCAGTTGGCGGTGTTTTGCGCGGTGCAAAGTCGTGTAGCCTCGTTATCATTTTGTTTTGCCGCAATTTTTTTTCTCGATTAGCCGATTTTCGAGTGATAAAACGAGGCAAAATCGACTTAAATTTGCATTCCACCTCACTCCCAGAAGTCCTGGCTGTTCCCCCGTGCTGTGTGTGATGTCAACTGCTTGCAGCCTAAGGCGATCCTGCGTTTCCTAAGTGTTTGGAGGCTAAGTCCCACGTGTTTCAATGTGTGATCGGCTCACCTCGCAGGAGCACCATTGGTGCTCCTTTCTGGCTAAGTTCTGCGTGTTTCATTGCCTCCACTGCTCGCCTCGCTTCGTGAAGCTCGCGGGCATTGAGTGCTGCAAGTTTTAGTGCCTTAACGGCTCACCTCGTTACGCGAGGCTCGCAGTTGCTGAGTGCCTTCGACGCTCATCACCTAAGTGCTGCGAGTTAACGTCTCGCCTCACTATGCGAGGCTTGCCGGCAATGAGCACCTTTGGTGCTCATTGTCTAAGTTGTACGCGCCACGCAAAGCGTGACAACGTCTCGTAGTTCGACAATTATATTACAGGAGACACGCTTGTCCCATAAATCTATCACCAAGAATGATTATTCACATTTTGATTAATTTTACCATCCCACAAGAGCATGCAAGAAGAGGCACAGCTACATAGTTACATAGTAATTAAAAAAATACTTTTTGTCCATCAAGTTCAAGCTTTTTAGATCCCCACTCATCTTTGTAATATGCAGATTAGTTTTTAATTTATAATTGATCCAGAGGAAGGCAAACAGAAAAAAAAAACATTGAAACATTGCCAATTGTCTCAAAAGTGGAAAAAATACAATTTCTTCCTGACCCTAGATACTGGCAATCGGATTCCGCTCTGGATCAATACTCCCTCTCTGATTATCCAGGATAACACTGGATGCTCTTTTTATTCAAAAATATATCAAATTCATTTTTAAAATTGTCTATAATCTGCTCCTTTAGTAGAAATTTCCACAGTTTAACCACCCTTTCTGTGAAGAACCCTGACCGTGGATGTATTTATATAAGGTAGTCATGTCCCAAATTAGATTAGCCTTTTTCTTCATAGTAGGGCCCATGCATTCCCCTTATTAGTTTTGCTGCCCTTTTCTGTACTTTTTACCAAAAAAAAATGTTAAACAAAAAAACAATACAATTCTGTGAGTTTTGCCTGGGGATATTGAACCCGTGAGGAGAGGGGACTTGTTCTTTAGCTAAGAGTATTAATAAACAGCCTAGATTAGTGATCTAGGTTAAATGTTGGATGATTCATTCCAAACTTTCTACTTCAAAGTATCTCTTTTAATGAAATCCAAAGAGATAAAATGTTTCTCCAACTCCAAATTTTTATTAATAATAGCTACAACTTTACTCCATCTTGGGGTGTAAGTTTGCTTCCATCTGAAGACTATTATCCATTTAGCTATTATCAAAATGTGGACAGTAAGAGCCTGGATTTCAAGGCTAAAAACATCTAGACATAGATGCAAAATGCCACACTTTATAGACGGTTGAATATTTTTAACTACGATTTGTGAAATTTGAGAAAAGGTTTCTATCCAAAAAGGTTTTATGCAGGGGCAGTCCCACATACATGTTTCTGTGTGCCATCAGCGCCACATTTTCTCCAACAGAGCCTATCATTACTTTTAAGGGAGATTTGAAATATCTTCTTTGGGACCATATACCAACGATTTACAATTTAAAAAAAAAATCTCCCTGTGTGAGGCTTTCTTGATAAATCTATTGGTAGTTCTAAAAGCTCTATACCATGTTTTAATGGGGACACATTGTTCCATGTCTCTTTCCCAGTCCTCGATGAATTTAGTCTTTTAATCTACCATTGAGAAGTTAAGTGCTGCCACAGTTTTATATATTAAATGAGAATTAGGTTTATCTTTAATTAATTGTTCAAAAGGAGTTAGTTTAGTTCTGATTAAGTTTCCAAGGTCATTTAGAAGGAAATTGAGTTACCCTTTTTTTTTTTTTTATATTTATTTATAATTTTTTTTACATTATACAAAAAAGAAAAGAAAAAACATATATTCCAAATATACCAATTCTGACACACAGGTCAGCAAAAGTCTGTAAAACAAGAAAAACAATACAAAATAAACATTACATAAACAAATCATATACCTCCAGCATGAGGAAAGCACTCCGGAGAAAGAAGAGAGGAGAGACATCTTGCTGAGCTCAAACCTTCGCTTGTGAAGATAATTTTTTTCCCATAGGGCCCATTTAGCTCCTATCTTTGGGCCTATCTTAATAATACTTAAACCACATTCTAAAACGTGAACATATTCCAATCTTTCTAGAAGTTCCATCCAAGATGGCATACTTTATTTTTCCATCTAGAAACTACACTTTTTTTTTGATTCCATAAGGAAGAGCAAAACCATACTTTTAACTGATGTTGAAATGCTACGTTTTTATAGATAAGCCAACCGCTACCTGAATATCGGTCCACAGAATAGATCCTTTAAGTAAGTATGATCTTTGTCCCTCCATTCTCTAGGGATGGGGATTTTGTAATATCTAGCTATTGACTCCAATGGAGATATAGGGCTAGGATGTGGACTAAGCCGTAATTTATTGTTAGACTTTTGCCAAAAATTAAACAAATTTTGGACAATGAATGCTCCACTACTTATATCTTTACTGTTGAACTTTGCTATGAGGACCAATGAGGATAGTTTGCCTCTCAAGGCCATTTAAGTTTCGATCTGAGACCAAGCAAACGTATTTTGGTATAATCATTTCAATATATGTTTAGTAATGATTGCAATAAGTTCTAATGATCGGGCATCCTATTCCACCTTTTGTAAAGTGTTTGGCCATTGTTACTTTCTTCAAGTCTTACATGTTTCGAGGTGTGGATAAATCGGTCAATTATTAATTAGAACTTTTGAGTCCAGTATTTTGGCACCACCAAGGGTATACATCGAATAACATAATTGAATTTGGGTAACATAATCATTTTAATTAGTGCTATTCTTCCTGAGAAAGATACATTTTTATTTTTCCAACTGGAGATTAAATTTAAACATTTTAGATGTAATTTTTTAAGGTTTATAGGAATATTTTTTTTTATATCTCCATTGAATTGAATACCCAGATGCGAGGAGCCTTTCGAATTCCAATTGAATATACATTTTTCTTCCATTTTTTTTATTTCGTCTGTTGACATATTTAGTATTAAGACTTCTGATTTGTATGAGGTGATTTTATAATTTGAAATTAAACCAAATTTGTCAATTATGTCATTCAATTGTGTCAAAGACTCTTGTGGGTTTGTAATTGATAATACAACGTCGTCTGCAAACTGAGTTATTTTGTGTTCACTCTCTCCTATCCTTATCCCCCTTATGCCCTTGGCTTGCCGCACTGCCTCAGCAAAAGGTTCCATGGCTAAGGAAAACAGGAAGGGAGAGAGGGGATACCCTTGTCCGGTACCATTCTGGATACCAAACTTTTGAGAAACAAATCCTATACCCGACACAGTGGCTGTGGGCTCTGTATATAAAGAGCCAATTGCATGCGTTCCAAATTTACCAAGACCCATTCTAGCCATTACAGAGTGCATGTACATCCCCTCTCAAAATATGCTATCGGATTCATCAATGTTCTAGTATTGTCCACTTCTTCCCTGCCGGGTGTAAAACCTGTTTGTTCCAAAGAGATCAGTTTGGTCATCAAGTTCCCTATTCTCAGGGAAAGAATTTTTGCGAACAGCTTTTCTTTTGGCATTTTGCCTTCCTCCTTAATTTCATGAAACAAATGGTCAGATGTTATACTATGACGAAATGGAAGATTTTGTAAAACTAATTACTGAAGCCGCAAGGACCTGGAGCAGTGGATGTCTTGAGACTCTTAATGACCAAAGTGACCTCCTCTGTTGTAATTGGTTTATTGAGATTGACCATATTATCATTTGCAACAGATAATAAATTACATTTGTCAAGAAAGGAGTTAATTTGTGTTATAGAGGGCTTTGAATAAGCTGGATCTGTATCTTAATTGTATAGATTGCAATAGAATTAAAAAAAAAAAACTCTGGCTATGTCATTGGAGGTAGTCCATAGTTTGTCTATAGAGAATAGAGAATCAATTCTATTTCTTTGAGATTTATTTTTGACCTTGTTGGCAAGAAGTTTACTAATCTTGTTATCGAAATGATATAACTTCTGTTGCATTCTCCAATGGGAGTGATCTGATATAGACTGGTTAATTTTTTTATTTGTTTTTGTGTGTCTTTATATATAGTTTTTATGGTCCATTGGGTACCAAAATCAGTGGCCCTTAATGTTAAATTTGATCATCCCACCATGAAACTTCTACAGACAAATTTTGATTTTCAGTGGATAACATCATACATAACATGTATCGCTATACATAGGTTAAGTACAATGCAAAATCAATTTTAACACATTGCAAAAGAACGGAGGGCCCCATTTTTTAGTTTAAAATTAAACGTACATAGTGCTTTCCCCAAAGCACCTTACAAGAATAAAAGCTTGCAAACTTACAATATAAATGCCACTACTGGAGCTGGAAAAGGTACAGAGAAGGGCAACCAAACTAATAAGGGGAATGGAGGGGCTAAGTTATGAAGAAAGACTAACCAAATTAAACTTATTTTTTGTCTAGAAAAAAGGCGTCTAAGAGGAGATATGATTACCTTATATAAATACATCCAGGGTCAGTATAAAGATTTGTCGGGGGAGCTTTTTGTGCCAAGAGGTTTTCAACTGACAAGAGGACATCCCTTGAGGTTAGAAGTAAAAAGATTCCACCTCAAAGAAAGAAAAGGGTTCTTCACAGTAAGGGTGGTTAATCTGTGGAATTCTCTACCAGAGGAGGTGGTGACAGCGGATTCGATAGATAACTTTAAAAGGGGACTAGATTTATTTCTAATTAAAAAGGGTATTCAGGGTTATCATGGATAATTAGAGAGACAGTAATGATCCAAATTTTTAACATTTCCCCTTTAGACATTTGGCTAAGTCTCGCTTGTTTTATTTATTTATTTATTTTTTTCTATTTGCCTTCCTCTGGACTAATTAATAATAATAAAAAAAGAAACAAAAAAAAAAAACATTAAATAATTGATTAATAATTAATTAACAACTAATGAATTAATAGTTAATCCGCATATTGCAGATCAAAGGAGATCTTAAAAGGTTGAACTTGATGGACTAAAGTCTTTTTTCAACCTTAAATACTATGGGCCTCATTCTATTAGCGGCCGTAAATCGGCCGTAAGGCTGCGATTCCTTGCGGGGGTTCAGTTAACTCGCGATTCTATTATACGGCCCCGCAAGGATCTCCTTTTACGGCCGGCCGCATATCTTGGAACCGGCCGTAATCTCAGAAATATAAAAACTCAAAAATAAATTCAAGCCTGCACTGTACAGCTCTGTAAATGCTAGGGATCATATTGGGGGACATGAGGATTAAAAGAAACCCACTCTCAAGCTTGCACATCAGCCCAAACCCGAGTTCAAATTAACTGTTTATTTTCCGGCTGCGGCGTGGGCATGTCTGAGGTGCTCCAAGCACTCTGGACTTTTTACATGGATATTTTACGGATATTAAAAATAAAATATTTTACGGATTTGAGTACAGGATAATTATGTGCTATTTTTTCTAACACCTAAAATCCCTTTATAGTCTTCGCAAAGTGCAGGATGGCTTTATTTGAGCTATTTTATGTGCTTAATTGGTGCTAGCGAGACCTCTTTCCTGCAAGTAAGCTGCGGCTCGCTTTTAGCCTTGCAGAGAGGTTTCCTGGAGCAATTGAATTGCAAAACTCTTGCGGCCGTTTTAGATCAAAGGCTTTCCTCTGGCGCGAGCGGCAGCAAGAGATAGCAAGGCACCGGCCGCAAGCCTGCCGGAGCCTCCGGCCGTAAGGGAATAGAATAGCCGAATAGCTTGCGGCCGGTCCTTGCGGCCCCGCAACGGCTGCGGCCGCTAATAGAATGAGGCCCTATGTAACTATGTAACTATGTAACTACCCCACTATGTACAGGAAACTCCACTGATTTGAACTAATGGCACAGACTCAATCTTACATTACCAGGTCATAAATAGTCTTCTTCCAAAAATCTTATCTTTAAAATAAATTCTCTGATTTATCTGGAAACATGAAAGCCCACATACTAGTATATCAATGTCATATGCTTATAAATAATCAAGAGGTTTTTCTGTACCTAAACCTATTCATTACTATTAAACATCACAGCTTTCTCAAATAGCCCTCTGGCACACATCCACAAATGTTTCCATATAGATGGATATTGAAAATCCTTTATCTCTTTACCCTAACCGGACTAGTGTAGACCGACCCCTAATTTACAGTACATTCTCTACATTGCATTACCAATCTCTCCTAATATGAGATAAGTTAAAATCTAAACATGGTCTATCTCCTGAATACACTTCTTAGAAATCTTTCGCCCCAGGTCTTAATCCAAAGTTCTTTTTGGCTATATAGGAGACCCATATACATTAAACACTTTATCACTAATGGTATTTTCAGTCCTTTGTTGAACTTACAAGAGCAACACTTAACTCCTTTTTGAGTCTACAGGCAAAAATTACTCCAAAACTGTCTCTATAGGCACATTGTACTCTCTAAGGCTGATACAGATAGGCTACTGAAGCTTAAATAAGCCTTGAACTCCTTATGCAAATTCAAATTTCTCATCAACAATGGGATCATGTTTTTGAACATCTGGCTATTATTAGTAGAAACTACAACATTTTAGAAGCAAATTCAAAAGTCCTATGTCCCATCCCATTTACACAGATGCTATCCTGCATTTGCACCACAGTGTTTTAGAGGTTGCTCACAGATTGGCACTCATTTGTATTTTTTGGGATATAGATTGCAATAGAATTTAAAAAAACTCTGGCTATGTCATTGGAGGTAGTCCATAGTTTGTCTTTAAAAAATAGAGAATCAATTCTATTTCTTTGAGATTTATTTTTGACCTTGTTGGCAAGAAGTTTACTAATCTTGTTATCGAAATGATATAACTTCTGTTGCATTCTCCAATGGGAGTGATCTGATATAGACTGGTTAATTTTTTTATTTGTTTCTGTGTGTCTTAATATATAGTTTTAGGGGAAGACCTCTTTGTTTTAAAAAACTAAGATTTCCATTGGATCAACATCCCCCTAATATAAGTCTTTTGGGTGGTCCATTGGGTACCAAAATCAGTGGCCCTTAATGTTAAATTTGATCATCCCACCATGAAACTTCTACAGGCAAATTTTGATTTTCAGTGGATAACATTATACATAACATGTATCGCTATACATGGGTTAAGTACAATGCAAAATCAATTTTAAAACATTGCAAATGAAGGGAGGGCCCCATTTTTTTGTTTAAAATTAAACGTACATAGTGCTTTCCCCAAAGCACCTTACAAGAAGAAAAGCTTGCAAACTTACAATATAAATGCCACTACCCCACTATGTACAGGAAACTCTACTGATTTGAACAAATGGCACAGACTTAATCTTACATTACCAGGTCGTAATTAGTCTTCTTCTAAAAATCTTATCTTTAAAATAAATTCTCTGATTTATCTGGAAACATGAAAGCCCACATACTAGTATATCAATGTCATATGCTTAGAAATAATCAAGAGGTTTTTCTGTACCTAAACCTATTCATTACTATTAAACATCACAGCTTTCTCAAATAGCCCTCTGGCACACATCCACAAATGTTTCCATATAGATGGATATTGAAAATCCTTTATCTCTTTACCCTAACCGGACTAGTGTAGACCGACCCCTAATTTACAGTACATCCTCTACATTGCATTACCAATAGCCCCTTCATAAGGTAATCTCTCCTAATATGAGATAAGTTAAAATCTAAACATGGTCTATCTCCTGAATACTCTTCTTAGAAATCTTATATAAAACACAGCTATCGCCCCAGGTCTTAATCCAAAGTTATTTTGGCTATATAGGAGACCCATATACATTAAACACTTTATCACTAATGGTATTTTCAGTCCTTGGTTGAACTTACAAGAGCAACACTTAACTCCTTTTTGAGTCTACAGGCAAAAATTACTTTAAAACTGTCTCTATAGGCACATTGTACTCTCTAAGGCTGATACAGATAGGCTACTGAAGCTTAAATAAGCCTTGAACTCCTTATGCAAATTCAAATTTCTCATCAACAATGGGATCATGTTTTTGAACATCTGGCAATTATTAGTAGAAACTACAACATTTTAGAAGCAAATTCAAAAGTCCTATGTCCCATCCCATTTACACAGATGCTATCCTGCATTTGCACCACAGTGTTTCAGAGGTTGCTCACAGATTGGCACTCATTGGTATTTTTTGGGATTGCCCCAAGGTTTGAAACCTGTGGAAGGGAGCGGAAACTTTGCTAAATTCCCAATAACTGTCTGGGCTTAAATCTACTAGTAGGAAATTAATCAGACATATTTGGGCATAATGGATAGCTCATATCTTATCACTGCCCCACACACAATAAATCAAGAATTAATGAAATTATGTATTTGGAAGGGCATGTACACCATTTTGGGCTTCCTAGCTTAATGAACAAAATAGACCTAATTGTATATAATGATATTTGAACCTGCACTGTCTTTCTCTTCCCTCTCCCTTTTTTACCTCTACCCCTTCTTTTCTCCCACATGATTTTGAAATATGTTGTTCAGTATTTCTCATTTCCTTAACTTCTTTTGCCTGGAAACAAAACTGTACTCTTTTTTTCTTCCATTCCTTTATACATGTTTAACACAATGCTATTTCATCTTCTATGCATTGGACAAGAATTAAAAAAAATATATTTATTAATAAAAAAATTATGTTTAGCAATTATAATGATGAAAACAAAAATATATGGGAAATGTTGTCTAATAAATTCCAAAAAGTAATGAGACGGAATAGTAGTGTTGCTGATTTAAAGTTTAATGAATGTATAATGAAGGTGTAAACACAATGGTTTCTGGAGCTGAGAGATACATTTATGAATTGAAGTGAGCTGGTGGATTATACATGACAAAGAATGAATACATTCGGGGGAAGATACAATATCCTTGATGGCTGATTTAAGGTAATCATTTGACAGAATGAAACATGAAAAGTTAGATGAATAAGACATGGAGGTGTAAATGTAGATGCATTAAAAAGAGCTAATGAACTAGTGTGGTAAAAGGGAATGGAAATAAATTATTATTTTTATTATCCTTTATTAGTAACGTGCCAACAAATTCTGTAGCGCTGTATAGTTGGGAAGTTTATGTTTGAATCAGGAGATGAAATTTAGCTGTACCAGAAGTCTGTGAGGACAGGAAGAGGAATGAAAAAACTATATCATCTTTAAATTGCTTTATATATATTTTTTTAGAAAAAATGGTTTGTGGAATGTGCATTTAGAACTATTTCTCTAGTTATACAAACAACAAAAACCTTGTCTTAGGTAAATATATTCCTTATTATTCATTTAGACAGTCTTTACACCGAGACTGTTATGTTTGATTGCTATGGCAACTTGCAAACTATAATGGATTGGCAATGACGTCTATGTCCTCCCCCCCTTTGACAAAGACGCCCATTACGTCGAAACGCGTCAGGAGTAAACGTAAGCGTGTGTCATTACGTAAGACGCACGCTGTAGTCCAGGTAATCCAAACCAGGATATGTCGGCAAATTACCGCCTGTAGCATTCTTTGAAACATGCTGTAGCCTGAAATAGGTCCATGAAGAAAGGAACAATTTAGTTCCAAAATCAAGGTAGTGACTACATGCTGTAGCCCGAAATAGGCCCATGAAGATAGGAACAATTTAGTTCCAAAGGCCAAGGTAGCGACTAGATATCAGACCAAAATAGGACACCTTGTTTTTAGTGGATAAGCACTCTCGATTGTTGTTGCTCCAAATAAAAGTTTTAAATAAAAAATTGGCTTAGTCCAAGATGGAGATGCAGCATTTGTACTGGAATTGAGACTATAAAGAGTACTATCTCAGTCTAATAGTATCCAGTGCGTATATATTTGGGAAGTGTACTATTTCCCATATCTGATATTAGTTGCTGAACCCTACCCACATTGATCTGAACATTTATTAATTATTCCAGGCAGTATATGACATAAAGGAGAAAGATACCCCAATGCCACTGTGAGCATGAACAAAAAGGGAGGGTTCTTCCCAAGCTGATAATAATTTATAGATACTTCAGGGCACAGTATAAATGGTATAATAATCCAGTGAATAAACAAAATTACTACTTGGACTTAAATAATTAATAACTCTGAACAAATAAAAGGCAAAATAGTCCCAACATACTAGAGACACAAAAGTGGACCATTTTCTATTTTTATTGTTTTTAAATGTGTTTTTTTTTAAGTTTTTAATTAGCTGTTCTTCCTTTATGCATAATAACATTTGTTAGCCTATTGTAAATATCCAGTTTTTTGATTATATCATGAGATAGAAGTACTCTATCAAGCTGGTGACCCTAAATCATTGTAGACTGATTGAATATAGGACAGGAAAAATTAAAGTAGCTGACGAATAGCAATAAGGTTGCTTTTTTATTAGTTTGCTCTGGACAATCCTACCTACACATATCTATTTATGAAATACATACACTGATATCTTGGTACTCGCCTGCCTCAGAACTCGTTGATGTGTAGAAATTGCTTTGACACTCAATGCTTTCCCTGTACTTGTCGTGCTTGCTGTAGCCTGTATGAGTCAATTTACATTACTTGTTATAGGAACATGGTACCACTGTAGTATAGTTGTGATTGTAAGTAATACAATTATTGGATGAATTAATACCCAGAGAAAAGATTTCATGGTAGAGCTGTGGCCGAGATATCTTTCTACCTTGAGATATTTCAGCCTCCTTCATTCACTAATGACATTAGTTATACAGTGGTACCTCGGTTTTAGTCAGCCCAGTTTAAGTCATATTTGGGTTGTCAGGTCTTCTCTGGAAATGTTGTTCTTGGTTTGAGTCACTACCCCAGGTTAAGTCTCTATCGTGAAACTGAAAGCACAATGGCGACTGCTGCAGACTGCTGCAATTGCGACAGCAGGAGGAGCCTGTGCCCACAATAATTCTAGTCACCATTGTCTGAAAGAGCCCAAATGCAGCCTGTGCCTGCAAAAGCCCAAATCCAGCCGGTGCCTGCAAGAGCCTAAATTGAGTCCAAGTTCAGCCTGTGCCTGTAAGAGCCCAAATCCAGCCTGTGCCTGCAAGAGCCCAAATTAATCCTGTGCCTGCAAGAGCCCAAATTGAGCGCAAGTCCAGCCTGAGCCTTGAAAAAAGAGAGAATCACCATTGAACAAAAAAAGAGATAAAAGCCAAGTATGATGGAGATCTGGGATCTCGCTGCTGAGTTCAAAATGCCAAAAACAACAATCGTTAGCATTTTGAAAAATAAGGAAGCCATTAGAGGTGTGAGTACCATCACCAAGCAATGGTCAAAGACATTGGAGGAAGTTGAGAAATTAGCTGGCGATATGCTAGAAAGCCAAACAACTGCATGCTGATCTGACAAAAGACAAGCCTGCATCAAGTGGTGGAAGCTGTGAAGAATTTAAAGCCAGTCACGGTTGGTTTATGAAATTCAGAAAGAGGACTGGCATTCACAGCATGGTGAGGCATGGAGAGGCAGCCAGTGCTGACAAATAAGCTGCTGAAAGGTTTGTCAGGGAGTTCACAGAGTATTTAGAGGCTGAAGGACTTTGTTCCCCAGTCCTACTTTGAAGAGGATGCCTACCAGGACATACATCACCCAAGAAGAGAAGTCTTTGCCAGGGCACAAGCCAATGAAGGACAGGCTAACTCTGTTGGAGTGCAGGAATGCTAGTGGGAATTTAAAAATCAAGCCTCTACTAGTTTACCACAGCGAGAATCACAATGTTTTAAAAGGGAAAATGTGTCATGTGGAGGGCCAACAGAAAAGCCTGTGTAAGAATAATGCTTTTCACTGAATGGATGAACAAAGTATTTGGCCCAACTGTGAAGAAATATTTGGAGGAGAAAGAACTGCCTCTGAGGGCTCTGTCAATCATGGACAATACTCCTGCTCACCCTCCAGACATGGAAGACAACTTGCTGGAGGACTTTAAGTTCATAACTGTGACGTTCTTGCCCCCTAACACAACTCCTCTGATCCAGCCCATGGACCAGCAGGTCATTTCTGACTTTAAGAAGCTGTATACCAATGCCCTCTTCCTGAGGTGCTTTGAGGTGACATTGGATAGACAATTGACCATTTCAATATCCTCCACTGTGTCACTCTGATAGATAAGGCCTGGCGTTAAGTCTCTCACAAGACCATGATCTGTGACTGGAGGAAATTGTGTCCAGAAGCTGTAGCTCCTGTAAACTTGGAGTCTGAACCTAGCAGAATAGTACATGACATTGTGTCTCTGGGCAAGTTCATGGGCCTGGAGGTGATAATGAAGACATCGAAGAGCAAGTGGAGGAGCAAAGACAAGAGCTCAGCACTGAGGAGCTGCAGGAACTTCAGAGAGAGCAGCAAGAGGGAGTGGCTGATGAACTTTCTTCTTCAGGTGAAGAGGAGGGAAGGGAGGAAACACCAACTGCACTCATAGAAATGTGTGTTAAATGGGCTGAATTACAACATTTTATTGAACACTATCACCCTGGACACAATTTACTTACACAGTTTAAAACAAACATCTAGAGTCCCCAACTACTAAGTAATGTATTCAATATTGCTTCAATGATTATGGCTATTCTACCTTTTTTTTTTTGTAAAAGGATAAACAAAAAAATGGAGGTGTTTGACGAGCAATATTTTCAGATATTTCCTGTATTAAATTCTGTTAAAACATCCACTCTAAATATCCTTTTCATAATAGATCTCAATTGCAGAGATAGGCCCCCATTTAATTCCAAACCCATAATTACCTTCATACAGGCTGTATGTCTGCGAGTTTAAACTACAATTAAATAGTGTTTAGAAGTCCGAACGGACTCGCAATCCAGAAATGTAGAAATCCATAATCTCTTTAAAGGGTTTTATTTATGTCTTAGTATACTTTATTCAGATCTATTTTTTCATCTAACATTTATACCTAATATTTAAACTTCATCTCAGTGCCATTGAATATTCACGCAATTATTCATGTGTTTCTAAATCTATCTTTCTAATGACCTTATAACTATTACTGCTTTCCAAGCACTCTTCTCCTTGCGAGTGCCCCTTTAAACCATATTATCTCCCTTCAATAGATTGTTCTTTTTTTTTCTTTTTCCCCGTTTGTCCTCTTTCTTCCCTTCCTCTTTTCCCTTCCTCTTCTTCTCCTCCCCTTTATCCCTTCCAAGTTAACACCTACATACTATGAGCATTCAATTGAGGCTTTCGGGAGATCCGGGCAAGCCTGTAACTCTTGATGCAGAAACAGCCAATGGAAACAGAGATTGTAATCATGACCAACCTCCAAGCCCGTAACTTGTAAGTGAAGGCCGTAGGACTTTAAAATCCAACATCCATTTTTCAAAGTCCTACGGGCGTCAAAGTCCTATGGGCTTGGAGGTTGAAGCCCGTAGGACTTCACATTGATTTTCGTGATTGATATAACACCATAATTGAACATGAAATAAAGTATTGGAGAATGTTGTGCTATTAACTCTAAGACCTAACATCACTTTCACTTTTAATAAAAGTACAGTATTGCTTTTTTATTTGCTTTTAAAGTGCTCCGATTTTTCATTAAGCTTATTGCGAGACCTCCTTGGTACCATTAACTTGTGGTTTGATATTTGCCATTTGCGGGCTTGACGGAATGTTTAACGAGGGGGAATCGGAGCAATTGAATAGCAATTTGCGATTTTAGCCTTGTGACAGTGAAAAGATCAAAGGATTGTGATTTTAAAAATCGCTATAAATCGCAGCTCGGAGCCCCAAACTCAATCGAAGCCCGCAAACTGGCATCAATTAAATAGCAAAATAACTTGCTGGCTCCATTTCTGAACTTGGATTTCATGAAAGCCTCAATTAAATGAGGCTCTAAGTGTCTCATATAAACATTCTAATCTATTTTATCTCATTCCTTATTTATCCATTTAGTGCAACATCTCTTATGTTATATCATCCATCTCACGATCTAATCCTTCCTCTTATCTAACTACCCCTAATATCTCTAAAATGCATATTTCACTGTACTTTCCACCATTGTTCTGTCACCGTAGCATCCTTACTTGAAGTAATCTCACTCTTCATGTTCCATTGTAACAAAACATTTTCGCCTTTTTCCGAAGTGTTAATAAAAAAAATATATTTTTATATTAAATACAATCAATTTCACTGGGAAGCCCCATTTATAAGGAAGGTTCTCTTTTCTAAGAGCTAACATTACATTTTTAAAAGTTCTCTTATTTAAGGTAGTGCTAGTTAAATATGCAAAAATAACCAGGTCCTTGTAAGGAGCATCAAATTCCTTTTTACTTCCGGCAGCTTTAAGTATAGCATCTTTATATGTAAAGTGGTGTAATCTCAAAATAATATCTTTAGGGATGTCTCCAGGAAAGTTTTGTGGTAGTGGAATTCTATGAATTCTATCAATCATAGAATGACATGCAGTTTTATCTTTGACCAGGAACTCAAAAAATCCCTGGATGTAACTTTCTAATTTACCAGAAGAAATAGTTTCAGAAATTCCCTGTACTCTAATTTCTCCTAGATCTTAGGAATCAACCTTGAATTGTAGGTTTTTCATATCTTCTTTCATTACCCTCAGACTTTGATTCTCTGACCAAAGTGACTGTACTCTATTTTCTATCTCTTCTGTATGTTTCCCCAGAGCTAATATCGCTGTGGTATATTTCTTCTCTAAGTGTAGTTCTAAATTCACTTAACAGGTTTTTCTGACGTTTTCTGAGTATCTGATCTATCTGTGTCACTAGAATCTATACAAGTATTTGATAAATCTAAAGCTGACACATTTAGGGCCTGTGAAATATTAGCCTCTATATCTTACCCTTTATCTTTTGTGGAAACGAATTGTGAGGGAGCTTTTGTGTTAGTTTTATGGTCTTTCTCTTTCCCTTTAACTGCGGTTTGATCTTATTTATTTTCTTATTTGCTAACTAAATTAAAATACCCATCAGAAAGAAATGTTTTTTTTTGTTTTTTTGCAAAGGGTTAAGTAAGATCTATGAAATATTCGTTAATTATGTAATATACAGTAGATATAAAAAGTCTACACACCCCTGTTAAAATGTCAGGTTTCTGTGCTGTAAAAAAATGAGACAAAGATAAATCATTTCAGAACTTTTTCCACCTTTAATGTGACCTATAAACTGTACAACTCAATTGAAAAACAAACTGAAATCTTTTAGGTGGAGGGAAGAAAAATAAAAAATAAAAATAATGTGGTTGCATAAGAGAGAAAGGGAGGGAAGAGAAAGATTATGGAAACAATGTAGAACAGAAAAGAGATAAGGCAAGAGTGATCAGGAAGGCTAGAGGGGGAAGAGACTTGAGAGAATAGAAGAGGCTACATAGCTAGAGAAAAGGGAAAAAGAGAACAGTATGTGTGCGTGTAGGTATATATATATATTTGTTGTTGTTCAGTTGTGTCCCACTCTCAATGACTATATGGACGCAGCATGCTAGGCACATTTGTTTCTAGTTGTGCTTACCCATGTGGTTTTCTTGGCAAAGATACTGGAGT
This sequence comes from Discoglossus pictus, assembly GCA_027410445.1. Taxonomy (NCBI): domain Eukaryota; kingdom Metazoa; phylum Chordata; class Amphibia; order Anura; family Alytidae; genus Discoglossus; species Discoglossus pictus. The sequence goes on along the minus strand of CM050169.1, from coordinate 118,066,731 downwards.
GAGTTGCAAGTTCCTTCTTTAGTGGACCATGATTTGTCTGACCTCTCTCCTTTGACCTGCCCAACTAATGTATATAATTATGTATGTCACCTTTTTCTCTCATCCACCATCTCTCTTCCTCTCATGCCTTTCTGTGCCTTCACTTCTCCCATCCATCATTTTCTCTGTTTTTCTCTTATGCTAAAATTCCTTTGTTGTATTATTACTAATTTAAATGCATGTGCATTTCTGCTCTCATATTGATGGGGGGGGGGGGGGGGGGGGGGGGGGACCTAGGACAACATGAAACCTAAATACACCAATGAGTAGATGATAGGCTTTAAACAGAGGATGCAATAGAGGTTTCACAATGATTACCGCTACTTATACCATCATACCTGATCAACTAAGGTTTATTATCTCTTGTACAATGTGTAGCAGACCAGGATATCCTCAAGAATGTAGTGACTATAGATTTATTGAAGCAAATCATGAGATATATGTCCAAATTATAACACTGCTGCCTTCTTGTAAGTGGGGTATTGACTTAAACTTTCCGGAATTCCTCTAGTCATTTATTCCCATGTCCTCTTATTAATTGTGTATATATCATTACTGTATAATATATATATATACTAGCGGCTTGCCCATCAAAAAATGACAGTCAATAAAATTGTAAGGCTGGGAATGCTGTTTGGCACACAATTTAAGGTTTTTGGTCGTCTGAGCACCTTCGGCGCTCATTGCAAACCTCTCCCCTGGTGTACTTTTGCTCCTCTGAGCACCCTCTGCGCTCATTGTGAGCCCCGCGCTGAGCGCCTTTGCCTTCGGTGCTCCCTGCGAGGCTCTCCGCTCATGTAGTTTTGGTGGTCTGAGCACCTTTGTCAGTCATTGCAAGGGGCGCGCTGATTGGCTTTGGCGCTCATTGTGTACTTTTGCTCCTCTATGCACCCTCGGCGCTCATTGGGAGCCCCACACTGAACGCCTTTGTGGCTCATTGCGATCCTCTCCCCTGGTTCTTTTTTTTTCCTCTATATATATATTTTTTAATGCTAATTAATTAATTAATTAAATAATAAATTAATATACTTTACCTATTTGTAATTAATATGTCCAGCAATCAATATCCTGAAGAGCTGACAATCTGTTTTGATTTTCCTGTAGCATACAATGTACATTGACACTGTTGCTGACCTGAGGTGTAAGTGTCAGCAATGTGTGAAGTGTGCAGTGTAAATAGGCTGCGTGCGCAAGGGCAAACCATTTGTTTAGCTGTGTAATTGGGCATTTTGTAATGGTAATGTTATTAGTTGTAAGTTAGTGTTGTAAAATGGCAGCGATTGTCTATGCGTTACGCGGGTGTGGAACATTTTCTGTTGTCCCTAATAGTGTATTTTATACCTATTACGTGCCTGTCTTATGTGCTTGGGGTGTTATGCGTGTTTAGGGGTCGTGTAGCCTCTTTTTCGTTTTTCTCGGCCGCCATTTTTTTTCTCGCTTAGGCGATTTTCATGTGTGGAAACTCGGCAAATTGTGGTTAAGTTGTTGTGCAACCTGACTTCCAGGTGTCGTGCCTGTCCCCCCATGCTGTAAGTGGTGTTTTTTGGGGGGGGTTTGTTAATTTTGGTGGTTTTATTGTTGTTTTTGGATGTGCACGGTTTTGTATTTTTCTGATCTCGTATTTTTTTTTTCCCAAGTGCCGCTGGTCGTATTTTTTTTTTTGTTAAGTGTCATTCTCCTCTTTGCAAATGTTACTGGCCGTAATTTTTCCACGCGTTTTTTTTCAAACTGCTTCGGGTCTCCCATTTTAAATGGTGTAATTAAGATTTAGTTCAGCGGGTCGTAGGGCGCTCATCACCACCAGCGCAGTGAGCGGCTTCGGCGCTCACTGCCTAAGTCGTGCATGGTTGTAGGGATTCGGGCCTACGGCGCTTATCTCCACCAGCGCAGTGAGTGCCTTCAGCCCTCCCTGCCTACGTTGTACGGGGTTGTAGCGATGAGCGCCTACGGCTCTCATCTCCACCAGCGCAAGGAGCGCCTTTGGCAATCCTTGCCAGCAACTGCGTCCCTCGCTTCGCGTTAGCAACAACCCGTATCGCTCAAAACTATAAATATACTAGCGAATTGCCCGTCAAAAAATGACGGCAATGAAATTGTAAGGTAGCTAATGGTGTTTGGTGTGTAATCGTAAAATATATAATACAGTAATAAATGAATATACTTATTTTGAAGCATTGTGTTGAAGAGCTGACAATCTGTTTTCATGTTGCTACAGCATTAGTGGTGTGGAGCTGCTGTGTAAGCGTGATGAATGTGTGCAGTGTAATAGTGTGCGTGCGCGAGACGAAACCGTTAGCGTAGTGGTGTACTTCCGCATTGGCGTAAAATGGCGGCTTATCTGTGTTATGCGTCTTTGCGGATTATCCGTCGGTGCTTCGTGGTGTTTTTCGAGTTTGTGTGTTGTTTTGCGAGTGTGTTGTGGTGTTTTACGTGTTGAGAGTGCTGTAGCCTCGTTTTCGTTTTTTTCGTCGGCCATTTTCTCTCTCGCTTAGCGATGTCATTAGTGTCTAAAGTGTTTTATTTTTATTTAAATGAAGGTGTAACGTGTTTTTTTTTCTTGCTGTAGGTAAGTTTTTTATGTGTGTGGTGTGTGTATTCATTGTGTTTGAAATGTTTGTATGTCGACGTGTTGTGTCCGATGTTTGCGAGGTCGTAATGTCTGGTAACGTGTCTCGTATGGTGTTTGCGTGTGTAGCCTCGTTTTCGTTTTGTTTGGCGGCCATTTTTTCTCTCGCATATCAAATTTTTTATTATCCAAACTCTTTTATTTTTATTGAAATGAAGGTGTAAGTTGCATTTTTGAGGTCCTGGATGCTCCCTGTTGCTGTCGGTAAGTTTTTTATGTATGTGCTGTGTGTATGTATTGTGTTTTTAATTTTGTAATGTTCGCGAGTTGCGACCGAGTGTTGCAAGGCCGTAATGTGTGTGAACGTGTGTCGTATGTTGTTTGCGAGTGTCGTAATGTGTGTGTCGTGTTATTTGCGTTGCGTTGTGAAGTTTGCGAGGGTCGCAGTTGCTGGAATGGAGCGCCTGCGGCGCTCCATGGCAGCAACTGCGGCCCTCGCTTCCCTCCTTTGGCGCTCCATGCCAGCAACTGAGGCCCTCGCCCAGTGCCCTCGCTTCACGAGGGCCTTGGCTCGCTGTGCGAGCCCGTAAGCGCTAGCAACAACTCGCATGCTTACAACTATATATGTGATATACTAGCAACTTGCCCGTCCAAAAATTACGGCAAAAGGATTGTAAGGCAGGTAATGTTGTTTGCGTGCAAAATTAATTTTGTTGGTATTTTAAGATCCTTCGGCGATCATTGCGAGCCTTGCGCTGAGCGCCTTTGGCGCTCATTGTGAGGCTCTTGGTTGTTTGTGTGCTATGAGCAGCGTCAGTGTTTTTTTGGGTATGGCAATGGATAATTAAAAAAATAAGAAATTAATATACTTTACCTATTGTGAAGTAATATATGCAGGAAGCATTCTGTTGAAGAGATGGCAATCTGTTTTCATGTTGCTGCAGCATCAGTGCTGTGGAGCTGCTGTGCGTGCGCGAGGCAAATCCGTTAGGGTGTACTTCCGGATTGTATAAGTTAGTGTTCTAAAATGGCGCCTAATGTGTGGTATGCGGCTGTGGCTGATTTAGCATCCTTGTTTTCGGGTGTGTTTTATCTTAGGTGATTTTCGGGTGTCCAATGTCTTTTATTTGGAGTTAAATTGAGGTGTAACTTCAGTTTTCGAAGTCCTGGGTGACCCCCCTTGCTATAGGTAAGCTTTTTATGTATTTGTTGTGTGTATTTATTGTGTTTTTCATGTTTTCATGTGCGCAGGTTTCAGACGTTTTGTGCGAGGTTGTAATGGGTTGTAACGCGTCTCGTATTTTTGTTTCGTAACTCCGTAAATTTTGCGAGGTCCGCAGTTGCTGGCAAGGAGCGCCTTCTCTATGCTCCTTGCCAGCAACTGCAACCCTCGCAAACTTTACGTCATAACGCAAACAAAATACAAGACATGTTATGACCCATTACGACCTCGCAAACAACGGCCGCAACACGCGCACATCAAAACATCAAAAATCCAACAAATACACTACAACAGCTACGAGATTAAAAAACAAGGACGCAACCCGCGCAACACCAAAAACAATACAAACACAACAAATACAAACAACAAACACATAAAAAAGTTACTCACAGCAAGGGGGGGCACCAAGGACCTCTGCAAGTGCAGTTACACCTCCATTTAACCACAAATTTCGGAGTTTAGAGACCCGAAAATCACCTAAGCGAGAGAAAAAATGGCAGCCGAACAAAACGCAAACGAGGCTAAAGGTCCCTAAACACGCAAAACATTACCATAAATACGCAAAACACCACCAAGCAGCTACGGATATTCCGAAAAAGCCCACCAAACAGCTACGGATATTACGAAAAACTTGCACGACATAGAAAACGAATATTCTGAAAAACTCGCACGACATAGAAAACGAACGACGCTACATCAGCCACATTATATACACCAAACACCCTTAGCTCACTTACAATTTCATAGCCGTCATTTTTTGACGGACAATTCACTAGTGTATATATATATATATATATATATATATATAGCAATTGTTTCACATATGGTGGGCTAAGAGTGATAGAAGCCCTCCACCGTACAAAGTACAGTGGTACAAATAAGGAAAAGTACATTAGTGATTCTATTTGAATGGCTAAAGAATAAGTTAACAAAAACGTATTTCCTGCTCAAATTCTCAAAAATACAGTATATGCAATGCACTCTGGGAAAACTGGGCGGGACATGCAAATGATACCACATGAAGCCATGTTTGATAATGGCTATGGATTGAAGGGCGATTCCTTTCTGGGCACATTTGCATGTCCCAGCTCAGCTTCCCAGAATACAGTGTAATAACTATTTTTCTCGGAATTCGGAGTTTGAAGCAGGTTTGTGTTTAATTTCTACCAATCCCCATGAGTGCCGGATTACTGAGAGTGTACTGTTCTATTTAAGTTTGTAACGGATCTACTGGCACCCCGACCGGGTACCTCCGTTGATAGACGCGTCCTAGTTTGCGTCGAGGCCTACAAGCACCGCACCGGACACCACAACCACCACAGACTCGTTACAGCTCAAGGGAGTATGCAAAAGCATAGCAATCCCCAGTAGGATATAGCAATCCCCTCCAAGAACGAGACAAGGCTACGTTTTGAAGGGTCAAGTAGTCAACTTTAATGACAGGGGATCTCTTTTTATGCAATGGTGCCCTCTGAAGGGCTACACCCACATAATTATCACAACAGCCAATTATATACATGGTTCAACCCCCCACGTCTCCTCCCCTCAGATAACAGGTAACACAATTAAAACAGACACAATTTTAACCACATTCTGGATGTACCCTAAATACAGGGAGTACACCTTTAAGTCAACATATTAAAAAATGGCATGAATCAGACCAGGGGTTCAAAAGTTAGTAAAAGTATCTTTTACACATAACACACAGACATTTCACATATCCCCCATAGTTGGCCACACAATACACATAGAGGGACAATAGGTGAGTCACACCACCCTGAGGCTACCTGGCAACTTGGATACAATCAGACATTAATTAGATCATCCTTCTTTGTTCTTATCTGAGAATGAAAACAGTTTATACAATAGACTTCCTTATCTGTAACAGGATTATCTCCCATGCCAAGGTCTGCACTAGTCTGGGCCAATATTCTGCAGAGCATAAACCAACATACATGCAGTATAATAGTAGGATCATATTTTAACCATAATAATCATAAAACAGGGTAAAACAGTGATGGGTTCCGTTACAAAATTATCACATGCTAACTAACACTTTCTGTACAAAAAATTATAAGAATTTGGTGATTACCTTATCTGTTTGGTATGATTGTGTGCATTGTCTAAATAATTAGTATAATTTATTTAAAAAAAAATGTATGAATGGAAAACAATAAAAACGTGACGGTGTAAAAGCTGGAACAGAACAGGCCCGGAACAGGCCATTTATAACAGAAATCAATAACAATATCACTGAGATGTGTTAGATAATATTGAGAACAATATATAAGAACCAAAACTAATTTGATATAATACTTTATTAACCCTTTAAAAACTAAAATATCAAACGGAACAGGCACAAATAGCACCCTATATAGGGAATTCATACTAAAATCATTGAAGTGTTTTAAATATAATTGAGAACTATATTGACGAGCCAATCCCATCTGATAGTATGCTTTAGTAACCCTTCAACATGCCAGAATACAATATTTCGCACAAATGACCCAGAACGGTGACTTTCCAGAGGGTAAAAAATACCAAATTCACCAGATACACATAACTAGGTAGGCTTCATGTAATAACCTTCATAAATTCCATAGAATCTAATTACAAGTACCTGTTCCGGGCCAGAATACTATATTTCTTAAAATGACCCGGAACAGTGACCTTTTAAAGGGTCATTATTACCAAATTTACCAAATACACATAACTTGATGGGATTCATGCAATAACCTTCATAAATTCCACAGAAATTAATTTCAAATACCTGTTCCGGGCAGAATACTATTTTTCGCAAAATGACCTGGAACGGTGACTTTCCAGAGGGCCAAAATTACCAAATTCAACAAATACACATAACTAGGTGGGATTCATGTAATAACATTAATAAATTCCACAGAAATTAATTTCAAGTACCCGTTTCGTGCAGAATACTATATTTCGTAAAATGACCTGGAACAGTGCCATTTTAGAGGGACAAAATTACCATTCACCAAATATAAATTACTAGGTGGGATTCATGCAATAACCTTCATAAATTTCCCAGAAATTAATTTCAAGTACCCGTTCCGGGTCAGAATACTACGATTCGCAAAATGATTCGCAAAATGACTTTCAAAAGGGACAAAATTACCAAATTCACCAAATATACATTACTAGGTGGGAGTCATGTAATAACCTTCATAAATTCCACAGAAATTAATTTCAAATACCCGTTCCGGGCTAGAATACAATATTTCGCAAAATGACCCAGAATGGCGACTTTCCAGGGGTCCAAATATCCCAAATTCTCCAAATACACATAACAAGGTGAGATTAATGTAATAACCTTCATAAATTCCACAGAAATTAATTTCAAGTACCCGTTCCGGGCAGAATACTATTTTTCGTAAAATGACCCGGAACAGTGTCATTTTAGAGGGTCAGTATTACTAAATTTACCAAATACACATAACTAGGCGGGATTCATGTAATAACCTTCATAAATTCCACTGAAATTAATTTCAAGTACCTGTTCCGGGCCAAAATACTAAAATTTAGCAAAATGACCTGGAACTGTGACTTTTAGAGGGTTTAAAATACCAAATTCACCAATTACACATAAGTAGGTGGGATTCATGTAATAACCTTCATAAATTCCACAGAAATTAATTACAAGTACCCGTTCTGGGCCAGAATAAAATATTTTGCAAAATGACCCGTAACGGTTACTTTCCAGGGGGCCAAAAATACCAAATTCACCAAATACACATAACAAGGTGGTATTCATGTAATTCCACAGAAATTAATTTCAAGTACCCGTTCCGGGCCAGAATACAATATTTTGCAAAATGACCCGGAACGGTGACTTTCCAGGGGGCCAAAATTCCCAAATTCACCAAATACACATAACAAAGTGGGATTCATGTAATTCCACAGAAATTATTTCAAGTACCTGTTCCGGGCAGAATACTATTTCGTAAAATGACCCAGAACGGCAACTTTTAAGAGGATCAGTAATACCAAATTCACCAAATACACATAACTAGGTGGGATTCATGTAATCACTTTCAGAAATTCCACAGAAATGTATTTCAAGTACCCGTTCCAGGCCAGAATACTATATTTTGCAAAATGACCCGGAACGGCGACTTTCCAGAGGGAAAAAATTACCAAATTCACCAAATACACATAACTAGGTGGGATTCATGTAATAACATTCATAAACTCCACAGAAATTAATTTCAAGTGCCTGTTCCGGGCAGAATACTATATTTCGCAAAATGACCCGGAACATCGACTTTCCAGAGGGATAAAATTACCAAATTCAACAAATACACATAGCTAGGTGGGATTCATGTAATAACCTTCATAAATTCCACAGAAATTAATTTCAAGTACCCGTTCCGGGCAGAATACTATTTTTCGTAAAATGACCCGGAACAGTGTCATTTTAGAGGGTCAGTATTACCAAATTCACCAAATACACATAACTAGGCGGGATTCATGTAATAACCTTCATAAATTCCACTGACATTAATTTCAAGTACCTGTTCCGGGCCAAAATACAATATTTAGCAAAATGACCTGGAACTGTGACTTTTAGAGGGTTTAAAATACCAAATTCACCAAATACACATAAGTAGGTGGGATTCATGTAATAACCTTCATAAATTCCACAGAAATTAATTTCAAGCACCCGTTCTGGGCAGCATTCAATATTTCACAAAACGACCCGGAACAGCAACTTTCTAGGGGGGCCAAAAATCCCAAATTCACCAAATACACATAACAAGGTGGGATTCATGTAATTCCACAGAAATTATTTCAAGTAACTGTTCCAGGCAGAATACTATTTCGTAAAATGACCCAGAACGGCAACTTTTAAGAGGATCAGTAATACCAAATTCACCAAATACACATAACTAGGTGGGATTCGTGTAATAACATTCATAAATTCCACAGAAATTAATTTCAAGTACCTGTTTGGGCCAGAATACAATATTTTGCAAAATGACCCAGAACAGTGACTTTTTAGAGGGTCAAAAATACCAAATTGACTCAAAACACATAACTAGATGGGATTCATGTCATAACATTCAGAAATTCTATAAAAAACTAATTTCCAATACCTGTTCCGGGCCAGAAAACAATATTTCACAAAATGACCCAGAAAGGCAAGTTTCCAGGAGGCCAAAAATACCAAATTCACCAAATACACATAGCCAGGTGGGATTCCTGTAATAACATTCAAAAATTCCACAGAAACTAATTTCAAGTACCCGTTGCAGGACAGAATAATATATTTTGCAAAATGACCCGGAACTGCGAATTTCCAAAGGGTCAGTATTACCAAATTCACCAAATACATATAACTAGGTGGGATTCATGTAATAACCTTCATAAATTCCACAGAAACTAATTTCAAGTACCCGTTCCAGGCAGAATAGTAAAGAACTGCAGTAGCTTCTATTTTATTTATTCAGGAGATATAGACGGACTTGTTATCTCATTGAATGAATCAGAACATCTTTAAGAAAATGATAATCATCCACTCAAATAATTATAATCAGATGGTCATACTGCTTTAAGCCAGAAGGACTGTCATGTTCAAAATAGTCCATTAAAATTAAGATTTTCAAAAGATTGACCTTTAGGACAATCTTTTAAGCAGTTAAGATCAATATATATTTTCAATGTATTGTAATAAAGCCCTTTTTCTCTCCACAATCCTTTGCAAACTGATGACCACCCGCAGAGGCAGAAAAATGCCTTTAAAGCGGATTCAAGAGACCTCGATGGCACTAAAATGATGCCCTATACCATGGAAGTCTTATCAACTGATATGCCATGGAGGTACTGGAATGACCTCCATGGCATCTAAATCTAACATACAGTGTATGCCAAGAAGGTCCTATCCACGGAGGTCCAGTTGGAAGCTCTGTGGTTCCTAATAATTATAGTATGCCACAGAGGTCCTTAAAGGACCTAAGTGCCTTAAATAATTAAAATGTAATCCCATACCATGGGGGTCCTTTTAAGGATGCCATGTAATTCTTAGTTAACCGTAACTATTCTGGGGTTCCTTAAAGGAATCCATGGTACTAAGAAATAAAACCCTTATACTGTGGGGGTCTATATAGACTAATTCAGTATTTAATTGCCTTGGGGTACGTTACATAAATTATGTTACTTAATATTACCCTTTTAGGACATCCGACGCTCAGGGATTAAATATTAGGTGGCATAGGGGGTCTATAGTTTAAAATAGCAAAGGTTATAAAATACTATGGTTATAGTTTAAAATAGCAATTTGGTGAACGGGGAAAGAATCCAAGGGGTTTCCTTCAGAGTGTGGTAGAAGGGAATCATCAAGGGGACCCAGGGCTCATATGACTGATTGGAAGTGGGGTCTTAAACCACCAAGTGAGTACTTAATATTTATAACAATTTCCATGTGATGAGTAGGTTTTTATTTGGTTCAACTTAATGAGGCTTGCATATAATTTATACTGTACCACTGCTGCAGAGACTACTAAGCTAACAGCTCAGTGTCTCCTTCAGCAGGCTACATGGGGAGCACAGAGCATCTGTGAAACAGCCCTGTTGCATGGCCCCAATTTACTATCAGTTTTGTAGGCATTGTGATTTGAATTGATACGTAGCTTGTGTAGAAAAAAGCTCTCACAGTTACTAGAGAGACTTTTTGCAAAGAATTGAATTGAATTGGAATGGGGCCCATGCAGGAACCCCTCACCCCTTCCGCTCCTGCCCCCTATAGCCCTCCCCTCTGTGCTTTTTTGCTCTTATCAGCTCTGAGCTTCTGCACTGCCTGCACATCTGTTGGCTGGTGCAGGGAATCACGAAAAGATGTCACACACACACACACACATGACATAATTCGGGATACCCTGGCGCAGGAAGAAGACACACCAAGCTGGTGAGGCCAAGTGAGTCCGGAGGGAAAGTGGAAGGGGGGGGGGGGGGGAGCAAGTTGAGGCCAAGGGGGCCTGGAGGGAGAGGGGAAGGAGAAGGTGAATATATATATATATATAAATACAGTATCTCACATAAGTGAGTACACCCCTCACATTGTTGTAAATATTTAATTATATATTTTCATGTGACAACACTGAAGAAGTTACACTCTGCTACAATGTAAAGTAGTAAGTGTACAGCCTGTATAACTGTGTAGATGTCCACTCAAAATAACTCAACAAACAGCCATTAATGTCTAAACTGTTGGCAACAAAAGTGAGTACACCCCTAAGTGGAAATGTCCAAATTGGGCCCAAAGTTTCAATATTTTGTGTGGCCACCATTATTTTCCAGCACTGCCTTAACCCTCATGGGCATGGAGTTCACCAGAGCTTCACAGGTTGCCACTGGAATCCCTTTTCCACTCCTCCATAATGACATCATGGAGCTGGTGGATGTTAGAGATCTTGCACTCCCCCACCTTCCGTTTGAGGATGCCCCACAGATGCTTAATAGTGTTTAGGTCTGGAGACATGCTTGGCCAGTCCATCACCTTTACCTTCAGCTTCTTTAGCAAGGCAGTGGTCGTCTTGGAGCTGTGTTTTGGGTCGTTATGTTGAAATACTGCCCTGTGGCTCAGTCTCCGATGGGAGCGCAGATCATGCTCTGCTTCAGTATGTCACAGTAAATGTTAGCATTCATGGTTCCCTTAATAAACTGTAGCTCCCCAGTGCTGGCAGCACTCATGTAGGCCCAGACCAAAGATATACACATATGTCTATATGTGTATATATGTTTTCTGTAATATGTTGTGTTGATTCCCCCTATATGCATTTACCTGATGATGTCAGATGCTGCCTCCGCTCTCTCTGCATTGCTGTTTACGCTTAAACTGAGGGTTTCATCTCATATCACTTTTTTTGTGCTCTTTGTGCCTTATGCATTTATCTGTCATTTAGGGATTATTTCAACTACTTTTCCTCAGTATAGATGTATACTTTTGGTGGTGGGAGTGTCATGGTCTGGGTCTGCGTGAGTGCTGCCGGCACTGGGGAGCTACAGTTCATTGAGGGAACCATAAATGCCAACGTGTGCTGTGACATACTGAAGCAGAGCATGATCCTCTCCCTTCGGAGACTGGGCCGCAGGGCAGTATTCCAACATGATAACAACCCCAAAAACACCTCCAAGACGACCACTGCATTGCTAAAGAAGCTGAAGGTAAAGTTGATGGACTGGCCAAGCATGTCTCCAGACCTAAACCCTAAAATCCTTCCTCAAACGGAAGGTGGGGGGAGTGCAAGATCTCTAACATCCACCAGCTCTGTGATGTCATTATGGAGGAGTGGAAGAGGACACCAGTGGCAACCTGTGAAGCTCTGGTGGGCTCCATGTCCATGAGGGTTAAGGCAGTGCTGGAAAATAATGGTGGCCACACAAAATTTTGACACTTTGGGCCCAATTTGGACATTTCCACTTAGGGGTGTACTCACTTTTGTTGCCAATGGTTTAGACAGTAATGGCTGCATGTTGAGTTATTATGAGGGGACAGCAAATTTACACTGTTATACAGGCTGTACACTTACTACTTTACATTGTAGCAGAGTGTCATTTCGTCACATGAAAATATATAATAAAATATTTACAAAAATGTGAGGGGTGTACTCACTTTAGTGAGATACTATATATATATATATATATATATATATATGTACATATATATAATTTACAAATAGTACATTTGTGTTCATATTTGAACGTCTGAAACAAGTTAAAAAACTTGCTTCCTGCTCAGAATTCCGAGAAATACAGTTATAACACTGCATTCTGGGAAGCTGAGCAGGGACATGCAAATGTGCCCACAAATGCGTCGCTTTTCTATCCATAACCATTTTAAACATGGCTTTGTTTAAGCTTATGCCCGCTGCATTACACAGCTTTTATGCAAAGACAAGATTGGATTAAACACAAGCTCGGAATATATATATTTGCATTAAAGCTGTGAAATACAGCATGCACAAGCTTAAAGGAAGCCATGTTTGATACACAGATTATCAATTCCCATAGAAAGCAAGAAATACCAGGATTCAGAAATAATGTTCTGTTCAGCCAACTGTGCACAAGTATGTAGAAGTGCAGATCAGAGGAAATAAATTGGGGTCGTAAATTGTTTCACATCTTTTTTTTAAAATGGTATTTATTATGAGAAAAGGAAAATACAGCACATCCAAGCAGGCATTGTAGAAATAATACAATACAAAGATACATTGCAGGATGTAACAAAGAATTTTCTTTATCTTTTCCCAATTTTATTTTTTAATTATATGCTTTTTCTTGCAGTGTTTCTGAAGTAAGCTATATCTGGTGTGTAACAAAGAAAATGAAATAGTGTAGAAGTCCATGATAGCAGACTCCCACACTCACTGTCTGTCAGCTCTCAGAGTAAAGACATCCCATAAAGCTGTAACAAAACACAGGAAGAATTATGTGATTTCTACCTAGTTATGTGTTTTTGGTGAATTTGGTATTTTTTACCCCCTGGAAAGTAGCCGTTCCGGATCATTTTACCAAATATTGTATTCTACCTGGAACGGGTACTTGACATTAGTTTCTGTGGAATTTATGTATGTTATTACAGGAACTAGTAACTTGCCCGTCAAAATTGTGCCCCCGCCACCCCTTCCCCTGTGTCTCTTCCCCATCTCCCTCCCCTGTGTCATATCCCTCCCCCTCTCTGAGTGTCTCTTCCCCCCCCCCCCCCGTCTCCCTCCCCGGTGTCATATCCCTCCCCCTCTCCGTGTGTCCCCCCCCCCCCCCGACTCCCTCCCCTGTGTCATATCCCTCCCCCTATCCTGTGACCTCTTTCCCCTGGCCTTTCACCTCACCCTGTGTCTCTCCCCCTTCCCCAGTGTCTCTTTTTATTACATAAATCCCACCTAGTTATGTATATTTGTTGAATTTGGGATTTCTGCCGCCCCCCCGGAAAGTCGCTGCTCCGAGTCATTTTGCAAAATATTGTACTTTGGCCTGGAACAGGTACTTGAAATTAATTTCTGTGGAATGTATGAATGTTATTACATGAAACCCACATAGTTATGTTTATTTGGTGAATTTGCAATTTTTGGCCCCCTGGAAAGGAGCTGTTCCGGGTCATTATGCAAAATATTGTGTTTTAACATGTTCAAGGGTTAACAAAGCATACTATCAGGTGGGAGTCGGCTCTTAAATATAGCTCTCTATTATATTTAACACACTCTAATGATTTTAGCATAAATTCCCTTTATAAAATTTGCGTTCCGGCCTGTTTTTGCCTGTTCCGTTTGATATTTAGTTTTTTAAAGTGTTAATAAAGTATTCTATCAAATTGTTTTTTGTTCTTATATATTGTTTTCAATATTATCTAATACATCCCAGCGATATTGTCATTGATTTCTTTTATAAATGGCCTGTTCCGGCCCGTTCCTGCTTTTACATTATCCCAATAAAAACAACTGCCATATCTAAACAGCCAATCAATACTCCACATAAGGAAATCTGAATGGGAATATATAAATCATGCAGTCTTTAGCAATGTATTATTGTGGGTAATATCTTTACAGTGGGTTGTACTGGGTTCTTCACTTGGACCTGTCTGATGATGATTAATATAAAAACGTGAGCACAAACTAGGTATAAAAAACTTCCTGAGCTCCTTCACCCTGCATCTCACTATTCCCCTCCCATGACAAACCTCGTCCATAGGGAATCACAACATATAATACAATTGTATATTTGTCGAAGAGAAAAAAGGAAGATTTCCCCAAAATAAATAACAGAATACACGACAGCAGTGACGTTTAAGTTACGGAGAGTTCTAACCAATGAAATAAAAGAGTGTTAGTGACATCATCAGTTGTCATGCAGAGTCCCATATTAGTCCTGTTGTTACAATTCTATCTGCAGAGAGTGAGACACATTGTCGGCATGGAAACCGGAATAATACACATCGCTCTTAGAAACTCCACTAAAACTGACTGCAGCTTGTATTGCAGGGGGTTGTGGGAGTTATTGTCCTGATCAAAACTTCCGGATAATTAACTTCCGGTGCTTTGTTCAACATGGCGGCAATGAGATGATATGTGAGTGTTGATCTGCTCTCTTTTTTTTCTTCTTTCTATAACTGTGAGACAGGAGGAGTATATCCATACTTGTAAATGTATAGTAATTCAAATGTGAATGTTGGAAAATCATCTTGATTCAAACATGTTTTACTTGCATTATATTTCACATAAATTTGGCAACCCCTGTTGTCAATTTACCTCTTCTGATTTGGCTTCATAATATATATATATATATATATATATATATATATATTATATATATATATATATATATATATATATATATCCCGCCTGTTGTGGTGAAGCTGTGAGCTAAAACATGTAGGGTCACCCATGATGAGTAGGTCATTGTAGAGAGGTCAGACAAATTGTGGTTTACTGTAGAAGAAACTGGCAACCCACTCCAGTTGTATGGATAAGCACAACCAGAAACACAGACAGATGTGCCTGGTGTGCAGCGTCCATATGGTCACAGAGAGTCGGACACAACTGAATATGCTTTTGATCATTATGCATTTATTAGCATACATAACACACTTCTCTCTCACTTTTTTACATGTAAATATGTATTTCTTTCTCATAAATATCTTGTCTAAAGTATAAAGTATTAATTTGAATGGCTTCTTTTCAGGCTCTTGTCCAGCTCCGATAAAGCTTACTATATAGAATGAATATTTTTGAGAAAGAAATATATATTTATACAAAACAAGAAAAATAAGTGCTTATAAATGCACAGTGATCAAAAATAGATTATTTGTGAAGGTTGACAAATGGTTTGATAATGATTTTGAGACCTTACTGTTTTTCTTCATTTATTTTGCAGTTTGATACAAATGGACACAAATAGATGATGGAAGAAAACCATCAAACACTCAGAACTGTGGGAATGTCAGGAGACATGAGTTCAGGTAACTAAAATTAGCTAATGAGCTGTCATATTTATAGCATGTAATTTTGAGAAATTTGACTTGATAATGGCAAAACTGATTTTAAAATGTAAAATAAATAAATGCAGCCTATTAGTTTATTAGTTTAACTGTCATATTACATTTTCCTTTACTGAATTAAAACATTATTGTTTCCACTAACTCGATTAGTTACCGTTGAAGAAACGTGGATTAAGATAAGGTCTTTTGAAAGGTCACCAGAAGGATGAACCAACAAGGGAAGTGCAGCTGTAAAAATAATCTCCCCTGAACATGTCAATCAGGAAATTAATCAAAGAAATGGCTGCACAAAGTAATTCATTTTTACATATGATGGTTAACTAGCTACTTGCCTGTCAAAAATGACAGGATTGAAATTGTAAGGCTGGTAATGCTGTTTGCCAGACAATGTGAGGCTTTTGCTCCTCTGAGCACCTTTGGCGCTCATTGTGAGCCTCCCCCCCCCCCCCCCCCCCCCCCCCCCCCCCCCCCCAGTGTACTTAAACTTTTTTGCTTTGCACTGATCACCTTCGGCGCTCATTACAAGCCTCTCCCGCTCGCGGTGCTCTTCATGAGAGCCTTCATTGTTCATCGCGTGGTTTTGGCGCTCATTGGGACTCTTTCCCCCGCCTACTGTACAGGCCGCTCATTGCAGGTTTCGTTAACCTGCAAGTTTTGTGCTTGGGAATGCCATGTGTCTCTTTCCTCCATCTCCCCCCCTGTCCCTTCCCTGTGTGTTTCTCCTCTGTGTGTCTGCTGAATGTTTGAGTGTTACACGTTGACTGCCGTTGATTTTATTTTCAAAGTCCTGCGTGCCTGCTGTTGTTTTCCGTTGTGTATTTTCTAAGTGCCGCATGCCTGGCTTTGCTCAACCTCGTTTTCATCCATTTTCCGAATTTTTAAGTTTTTCGTCCGCCATTTTTTTCGTCGCTTAGCCGATTTTGGATTGAGGAAAAACCCCAAATATGGCTAGAATTTGCTTCCTGGCTCCCCCCCCCCCCATGCTGTAAGTGTGTTATTATTTTTGTTAAATAATTTTGTTTGTTTTACAGGTTTTTAGAGTTACGCGCTTAGCTTGCAGTTGTGACCCTTGCAGTCGCATGCCTCAACTGCTCGCCTCTCTTCGCGAGGCTCGCAGTCGCGTGCAACTGCTCTGAGCCTAAGTCCCTCGTGCCTCAACTGTTCGCTTCGGGAGGCGAGCAGTGCAATGAGCGCCTTCGGGGCTCATTGCAGCCTAAGTTGTACGTTCGTCGACAGCTCGTCTCGCTTTGCTAGGCTCGCAAAGTGTGACCAACATCAAAAGTGTTCCCCACACTGATAACTATTATAGTGATATGTTATTTGCTGTATTTATTATTATTTTTTACTTTGTAAAAACGTTGTTCCTGTTATCAAGATGTTTTTTTCAAAACATCTCATCAATAAATATAGGACTTCAGTTTAGCTATTATCGTATAAATAAATAATAATAATAAATAATACATTTGTGTTCACAACTGTCTAAACTTTTAAAACAAGTTAAAATAATTGTTTCCGGCTCAGAATTCTGAGAAAGACAGTTGTTACACACTCCAATAACATTTTAAACATGCCTTCCTTTAAGCATATGACTGCATTATTCAGCTTTAAGCAAAGCTCAGGATGGATTATATCCATGCCAGGAAACATACCCACGTACAGCTGTTTCATGATTACTGCCTCGCATCAGCGTGGGGCCAGTTCTTAGCTTGTGTAGTAGATTTTGTTGGGAGGTAGTTTACCACAACAATCATTTAATTCATGGTGGGCAGTATCACATGTAATAGTTGTCGTAATGGTGAGTTTGTCGGTAACGCTATGTTAAAAGTTAAGGCGCTCATCATAAGGCCCGAAATGTATGGATTTGACGGGGGCCGCAATGAGTGCCGAAGGAGCTCATTGTGGGGCTCTTGATGAGCATAGAAGGCGCTCATCTCGAGGCCCATACGTGACCGGCTGTACAGGTGTGCACTGAGCGCAAAAGGTGCTCATCCCGAGGCCTGTATGTGAGTGGCTTGAAGGGGCTGCAATGAGCGCCAAAGGCGTAACGTAGAAGGGGGGGATAAGAGTTACAGGCTCCAAAAAAAAATACGGGTTTAACGACCGCCATTTATTTCAAGCCCGTAACTCGTAAGCTTTTCGGAGGCCGCCAAAAAAAGACAATTGATTAGAAAATTAGCTTACAACCTCACACACAGCATAGGGGGAGAGGCAGGGAGCCTGTAAGTGAGAGAGTGAAGAGAGGCTTGCAAGGAGCACCGAAAGCGCTCATTGCGGAGCTCGCAACGCCTGCAATGAGCACCCATCGCAAGGCCCGGAAAGTAGAGGGAGGAGAGCTTGCCCGTCAAAAATGACGACAATAACATTTGAAGCCTGGCAATACTGTTTGCCACACTATGCGAGGCTCTCCCCCCTCTAATTTACAGGCCTCACAATGAGCGCCTTCAGCTTCGGCGCTCATTGCGGGATCCGAAAGTTGTAAATTGGCTGATTCCTGCAAGGAGCGGCGAAGCCAAAGGCGCTCATTGTGAGGCTCGTAAATTAGAGGGAGGAGAGGCTTGCATAGTGTGGCAAACAGCATTGCCAGACTTCAAATTTGATTGCTGTCATTTTTGACGGGCAAGTCGCTAGTATTATTAATAAAATCTAAAATGTGTTCATTATTTCATATGGAAGTTAAGAAGATAAAAAGTTGTTGGGGGGGAAGAAGCGCAAGCATGGAGCAATTATTTTATACATGTAGAAATTCTTAAATGAATCAGAAACAGATATTTAGCAACACCATGAAATGTCAATCTGCATTTTTGCACTCTAAATACAATTTTATATATATAATTCTCTGTAATAGGACTAACTGGGCTGCATGAGCAAAACCTGTATCCTCAATTAATTAATGTGGAAGGAGAATATGAAAGAGAAGAAAATGATATTCAGCAGGTGGAAATCCATTTAACTTCCTCTGCAGGTTAGTGATATAGAAAATGCTTTATATGTTTTTTTGTGATTAGGTTTAGTGATTCTTTCTGATATTTTAATATTTTGTTAATATTTTTGAATAATTTGTAAAAGAAGCTTCAAGATGCTGACCAATTCCCCTTTAAAGGGTTATTCCATATTAAAGGGCCAGTTAATTCAGCACAACCAGGAGCACACCTCTGTAATGTACTCCTGAAAATATATTGAAATCCTTTTTTGAAATAGGTGCCTTTTTCATAGAAAAAAATCATAAAAGTTCTGTTTACATGAGAATTAGGCATGCGTCCAGAGAAACTGCCAGCAAGAGCTGTGTGCAGAAGCATAAAGAGGGATAACCCTTTCCAAATTCATCTGTGCAGGGAAATGACTGCTAGAAACTCACAAATATGTTATTTGGGGGTTAACTGATAGCTGATTACATTTCTAAAAGATACTAAAATCATCAATATTTATCTTCACAAGCTTGGAAGGGCCGTTGTCGGCAGATGCTGTAAACAGACCTAAGACTGCAAATATTTAACTGTTCTTAGTTTAATAAAAAAAACAAAAAACAATAGATTACCGTATTTTTCGCCATATAAGACGCACCGGCAGATAAGACGCACCTAGTTTTTAGAGGAGGAAAACAAGAAAAAAAAAATCTGAATCAAATACAAATACACTCAAACACAAATACACTTTACACACAGATACACACCTACATTACACACAAATATATATATATATATATATATATATATATATAGATACACATACATACATATACATACACACATAAATATACATACACATACATACATACATATATACACACACATACACACACACACATACATACACACACACACACACATACACATACATATCCATATACTGCAGCATTTGGGAGCCATTGACCCTCCCTGATCCTCCCTGACCCTCCTGATCCTCCCTGACCCTCCTGATCCTCCCTGACCCCCCTGATCCTCACCTTTATAGAGACACATACATACATATACATACACACATAAATATACATACACATACATACATATATACACACACACATACACACACACACACACACACACACACACACACATACATACATACATACACACATACATACACACACACATCCATATACTGCAGCATTTGGGAGCCCTTGACCCTCCCTGACCCTCCTGATCCTCCCTGACCCCCCTGATCCTCACCTTCCTTCTGATCTCTGCCATCTTGATTTCACCCCAGCGCTTCCTACCAGCTTCCTACTGCAGCGTTGCGTGTGTGACGTCACTAGGACGCACCGGCCGACGCGATGCTGGTAGGAAGCGCTGGGGTGAAATCAAGAGGACAGAGGCAGTCTGAAAAGTTATATTCGCCGTATAAGACGCACCAACTTTCCTCCCCCAGTTTTGGGGAAGAAAAAGTGCGTCTTATACGGCGAAAAATACGGTACTTTAACATAGAATCTTGTGCTCTTTCACACAATGAAGAGCACTTATAGTGAGGTAAATGGCCCTTTAATAATTGTTTTCAAACTCCTTGCAAGGAAACCAAGTCTATGGAGTTACATTCATTCATTCATAATACCCCATTTCCCTACATTGTTAAATACATCAGCTGTAAGTTACCACCTCTGCCACAACACTTGGAAGGGGTCTGTTTTAACCCCAAAACTCCTGCCTTTGAGTACAGGATTACGAGGTGGGGAGGGTCTTCTCAGGATATCAGCAAAAGCGACATGAACACACGATCACTCGATCAGCATAACCGTCATGATCTGCTCTTCGCCAGGATTTTAAAGGCCAGAGAGATCAATCCTACCCGCAGATCCAAATAGTTTTTTCAATTCCTTCTTCCAGGGTAGCTGCAGAAGTACAGGATGCAAAGTGATTAATAGCTCAGTGAAATAATAAAAACCTTCCCTCTAAATGAAACACACCATTACTATGTGCCCCTAGAAAGAGATAATCTTTATTCCAAAAGTCTCATTTTTAAAAATATTTCTTCCATACAATAAAACAATGTCAAATTTATATAGTCCAGTCCTGAACCAATCCGCAAGCGGCTTGGTGAGTTCTGATTGTTGGGAAGTGGGGAAGGGGCTACAGAGTTTCCAGCAGGGGGGTCCAAGGATGTCTACTTCCCCAGCTAGGCTGTCTGGGAACCCAGGTAGTGACTCAATTAGGTGTCAACTTATCTCCCCATCAAATCATCAGACTTTGCATATAGCTTCTGGGCTCACCAGGGGTTCGAGGTGGTGTCTCCACTGGGGAAGTTAGCTGCCTGGGAATCCAGGAAGTGAGTCTGGGGGAGCCATAGGAAGCTGGCCAGGCTTCCATAGAGTGTATGGGGGTGTGGGGCTAATTTATTTGTTCAAGCACATATATGTGGTTCACAGCAAGACAGTGGATTAAAGGGATATCACTTATAAAGTACTTGACATCTCCTGACTTTTGTCTAGTGAAACAAAGTGTTTCAATTGTTGTCTGACAAACTGGTTAACTATGCTTAATGTCTAGATCGGTGCCACAGACAGTCCCATTGAAGCCTATGGAGCTTATGTATTAAACATACCTCAAAACAGGGTATACATATAACAATAATCAAATCAGAGGGAAAAACAAGGAATTGGGCTTCAGTGGGCTAGCCACTTAGAGGAATAGACATTATGTGGCTCTGGAGACAAGGAGTGCCACCTTGGGCCAGTTTTCTGACAAGTCCAATTTTTAAACTCTTCATCCAGGGAATCAGAACCAGTTACATAGTAATTTAGGTTGAAAAAAGACTTTAGTCCATCAAGTTCAATTGTCTCAACAGGGAAAAAAATATAAAATTCCTTCCTGATCCTAGATACTGGTGATCGGATTCATCCCTGGATCAATACTCCCTCTCTATTTATCCAGGATAATCCTTAATGCCCATTTAGACATATATCTAATCCCTTTTTAAAGTTATCTATCGAATCCGATGTCACCAACTCCTTTGGTAGAAAATTCCCCAGATTAACCACCCTTACTGTGAAGAACCCTTTTCTATCTTTGATGTGAAATCTTTTTACTTTTAATATCAGTGCATGTCCCCTTGTCAGTTGAAAAACTCACAAAAAGTTCCCTTGACAAAGCCTTGTATTGACCCTGGATATATTTATATAAGGTAATTATATCCCCTCTTAGATGCCTTTTTTCTAGAGTAAATACGTTTAATTTTGTTAGTCTTTCTTCATAACTTAGGCACTCCATTTCTTTTATTTGCGCTTACTGTAAGGTCCGCAGTGATCTCGTTTTTTTTTGTCGCTTATTGCAATGCTCTCCCCTGGTGTACTTTGTGTCCTATGAGCACCGTTGGCGCTCCTTGTGGGTCGCGCAGTGAAGGTCTTTGTGGTTGTTTGCAATAGTGTGGTGTTCATTTTTTTTTTTTTGTGTATATATTTTTTTATGCTAATTAATTAATTAATTAAATCATAAATGAATATACTTTACCTCTGTAATTCATATATGCAGCAAGGAATGTGCTGAAGAGCTAACAATCTGTTTTGATATTCCTGCTTCATATAATGTAGATTTACAGTGTTGTTGAGCTGAGGTGTAAGTGCCAGCAATGTGTGCAGTGTGTATTGTAAATAGGCTGCGTGCACGAGGGGAAGCCGTTTGTGTAGCTGGGTACTTCCGCATTCTGTAAGTTAGTGTTGTAAAATGGCGGTGAATGTGTATGTGGTAGGCAGATTTGTATGATTTAGCGTCCTTGCTAATGGTGTATGTTGTAGGTTGTACAGGTTTTTGTAACAGCCGTATGTCCTTTGCGGTATTTTGCAGGTTTAGGCGTCGTTTTTTTCATCTGCCATTTTTTCTCTCGCTTAGGGGATTTTCAAGTGTCTAAACTTTGTAAATTTGACTGAAATCAAGGTTTAACCTGTGTTGCAGACGTCCTGGGTGTCCCCCCCTTGCTGTGGGTAAGGTTTTTATTTTATTTTTGTGTGCATTTTTTAATGTTTGGCGCTGCCGCAGGGTGTCCATTAAGGTCGTATTTTTGCAAGTCTGTAATGGATTTTTTCTAAGTCCTGCGGCTCGTATTTTTTTGTGTAAGTCCGCATTTAGTCATTGCATGTTTGGTGTTTTCTTTCAAAGTCCCGCATCTGTGGTCGTTTGTAACCGGTTGTGAGGTGTCGTAGAGCCTCCACTTCTGCAAATACGGCCCCTCGCTTCGCGAGGGTCCACATTGCGGCCTGCTATGAGCCTTTATCAGTTTTACTCCAGGTTAATTAAAATCTCCCATTATTAGAACTTGACCATGCTTAGCTGCATTTCCAATCTGTAACAATAATTGTATTTCCTCACTTTCAATTATATTTGGAGGTTTATAGCATACTCCTACTAATATTATTTTAGAATTTGATGCTCCGCTATTTAACTCTACCCACAAACATTCAACATTATTGCTAGTTCCACCATAAATATATTTTCTGACAATAGGCTTAAATTCAGGCTTAACATACAGACAAATCCCTCCTCCTCTTTTACCATTGCCCCTATCTTTCCTAAATAGGTTATAACCATCCAGATTAAAAGTCCAGTCATGAGATTCATCCCACCATGTTTTAGTAATGCCTATTAAATTCTCATTAACTGCTAATAATTCTAACTCTCCAATTTTTCATGGGAAGCTTCCGGCATTAGCGAGCATACACCTTATGTTATGAGTCTGTAGTTCTGAAGTGCCTGCCACTGTACTTGAGTTACTTAGCAATACCTCCCTATTGATTGTACTAACCCTCCCCCATCTCCTCCCCCATAACTAGTTAATATGTTCCTTACCCTCTCTACATATTCTACCCCATTACTTCTATCTTGCCCCCCCCCACCTACTAGTTTAAAAACTCCCCCAGCTGTTCTACCATCCTATCCCCTAGCACAAAATCTCCCTTATCATTAAGATGCAATCCATCCCTGCTATAGAGATTGTACCCAAGTGAGCAGTCAGCCCAGTGCTCTAAAAAGTGATTTTAGTCTTTTAGGACAGCTTAGATCATTGCTCCTGGAGGGCCACGCACATGCCTGGATTTGATGATGTCTCTGCTGCGCTCAAGTGAGTCAATCATTTCTTCAGTCATCCTGACTGACTCACCTTCAAATCCAGTCCTGTGTGTGGCCCTCCAGGACTGAACTTGCCCACACCTGGCTTAGATGATTGTTAGAACAACCAGGGAAAACAAATAGTCTGTTGTTGGAAAAAAAAAGTCCTCTGATCTTCGCATACACTTTTGGGCCCTGAAGGACCATTGGTTGTGGGGGTCGAGGGAGTCCCAACCTTGCCCAAAAAAGCAGATCGTGAAACTCTCGATGTTTGAGGAGAGAGGGTGCTGCCATTTAATATTTTATTCTTTGCTTATTGTTACTGACACATTAGAATTATATATCTGTAGTGTGGTCAGACCTGCTAATGTTTGAGCCATCCAGATTACAGGATAGAATGTTTTTTTCAATATGATAATGAAGGCCCTTCAAATGTTCTTAATTGTGTAATATGTTTGTTTCAGAAAAATATGCAATTTATTTGTGTATTTTGAGGCTTGCAATGGAGCTTAAGCAGATTATGTATATTTGTACAGTTGGTGAAATAATGAAACCATCATTTTCTCAGAGCTTGATCAAGAAGAAGATACAAATGTGAATAGTCCTCAGCAGATTAAGGAAGAGGAGATTCCTTTAAATATAAGTGAAGGTGAGTAATACATTGTTTAAAAAGTGGTAGAATAATAAAAAATATATTTTTATGTAATTAAATACAGACTACAGTTGGTGAATTGAAAAATGTAGATGATAATCATTTTCTAATTTCTTCTGATGTTTTTGCATCAAATGTATTTATTATGCCAATTACTAGTCATTTGTTTAAAATGTTCTGCTTGTTTTTAATTCATAGAAGGGAGGGGGTGAAGAACAAAAAGACGAAACTAGTGTAGTATGAAAATACTATCTATTATGCGCCTAAGAAACAATATACTGACAAAACAGTGATATCAGATACACAGCATAACAGGCTCCTACACGTTTTGTCCAGACAGGATTTCTTCAGGTGTAGTGAAGGTCACACAGGAAGTTCATAAAAAGCATTGTTTGTATACATATTCTTTTCAGCAAAAGATGTACCCAAACTAAACATATTAATTCTATATTGTATTATTTGTCAGTGAAATGTTTATAGGGAAGTTCTGCCTAAACAACTGTACCATATGATATCATTTAGTGGTAGTTTCCAATTCTTCCAAATATTAGTAGTTCAAGAAGCTGATGGTTGAAAGCAGGATTTTCTTTATTTAAGAGTTTATTGGTATGTTTAAAATATTTAAAGGTATATATATGTTTCCTGGATTTCAGATGTTTGGTAAGAAACAGGCAGTGATTATCAGAAAATGTTGTGTTATATAGAAAAGTTCAGTGTACTTACAGAGTTATATGCAGGAAAGTAAGATCCAGCTTTGCACACCCACAGGGAGCTTACATAACCAAGTACACACAGGAAAGGCAGCCAGAAAGGTTTGACCTTTTTGTTAGAGAGTCTTTACAGCACAACCAGGAACCCCAGAGCTTGATACAAATGTATCAGCTGCCTGAGCCTCCTCCTGAGTGGCCAAAACAAATTATGATTTTTTGCTAATTTAGCCTGGGTTCCATAGGGGTGGCTACTATAATGTTCAACTGTCAGAAATTAGAAGACATTTTGCTAACTTCAAGGTAAGTGTTTAAATGTTTATTCTGGTATTTTTTCATGCAATTTTTTTTCCTTCACTTGTGCTTCTCCTCTATCAGATGCATTCATAATCCAGGAAACTTAGCTATGCCTTAAACAGTAGATTGCTAGAGAGAAATATGGTACATAAAAATTGTATAAAAATAAAAAACCTATTAGGTTATGGCAACAACCACAGACCTAACATCAATAACAGTGATTAACCAATAATTAAAACAAAATTCAACTACCCGTTTATACCCGAGTATAAGCCGACCCGAGTATAAACCGAGGCACCTATTTTACCACAAAATACTGGGAAAAATTAGTGACTCGAGTATAAGCCGAGGGTAGGAAATGTGCTGCCCCCTGTGTCCCTCTTGTGCCCTCTGTGTCCCCCTCTGTGCCCCTTTCTTGTGTCCCCCCCTCTCTCTCCCCTGTGTCTCTTCCCCCCTCTCCCTCCCCTGTGTCTCTTCCCCTCCTCTCCCTTCCCTGTGTCTCTTTCCCTCCGCTTCCCTTATCATCCTCCCTCATCCTCTCTCCTCAACCCCCCTCCTCATCCTCAACCCCCCTCATCCTCAGCCCCCCTCCCCAACCCTCAACCTCCCTCCTCAACCCCCCTCCTCATCCTCCCTCCTCAACCTCAACCCATCCTCATCCTCAACCCCCCATCCTCAACCTCCCCATCCTCATCCCCAACCCCACACTCCTCATCCTAAACCCCCTCCTCAATTTACCCCTCTAATTACCTCCTCCTCTTCCTTTCCCCTCACTTACCTTCCATCTCCATCTGCAGCTGCTCCTCCGCTCCTCCATGCTTCTTTTGGCTGCGTCGGGACCCGGACAATGCTAATGACGAGGAGCGGAGGAGCAGCTGCAGATGGAAGGTAAGTGAGGGGAATTAGAGGGGTAAAGTAAGGAGGGGGTTTTAGGATGAGGATGGGGGGGTTTAGGATGAGGATGGGGGGGGTTAAGGATGAGGATGGGGGGGTTTAGGATGAGGATGGGGGGGTTGAGGATGGGGGCGTGAAAGATCCACGGGGGGTTAAAGAGAGCCATGGGGGGGGGGGGGAGACACAGGGAAGTGACTCGAGTATAAGCCAAGGGGGCCCTTTTCAGCCTTTAAAAAGGGCTGAAAAACTCAGCTTATACTCGAGTATATACGGTAATTAACTGTCTAGAATTGAATATTATCTTTGTGAATGTAAACAAATACATGGGGCCTCATTCTAATCAGATCCATAAAATAGCCGCAAATCTCTGATTCCTTGCGGCCCGGCTTACGGCCCGGCTTACGGCCCCGCGTAGCATTACGTCTACGGTATTCAAATGTGCAGCGCCGCAAGGAGGTCCCTCTTAGTGTTAAGTTTTGTAAGTAAGAGCGTTGCGGGACCTCTTTGGTGTAAGTAAGCTATGGCTTGACGGAAGGGTGAGCGTAGCATTTAAATAGCGATTTCGGATTCCTTGCAGGCGCAACTATTGAGGCCGCGTAAGATCAAAGGCTTTGAAGGAAGTAAGCTGTGATTGAGCAAATCTCAGCAGATCGCAGCTCGACGCCGTAAGCCGCCGGAGGACGCAGACAGAATAACTAAGTAGCTTGCGTCCTCCACTTTCCGCTACTTATTTCAAAAACGTAGGATTAGAATGAGGCCCATGGTTGGTAAAGATACCCTATCTCCTATTGTGAAATCATTGTATTATATTTACATGCATTTGCCTCAACCTAATAATATATATTTTTTAATTTAATTAAATATAAAAAAATGCTAGTATTTAATTTTAAGTGCTATAAGATATTGTAACAATCAATGCAACATTTCTAATAATGAATCTTTAAGAGATCATTTTCTGAAAATATGTAACTTCAGGTATTTAATGTGCTGACTAAGTAGATCAATGTGTTTTTGTTCTGCTGACTGAAATAAATTCTCTATTGAACTAACAGAGCTCCATGATTACAATCTGCAAATTGTGACAATTAAAGAGGAGAGAGAATATGAGGGAGAAGAAAATGATATCCAGCAAACGTTAATCCATGCAGATGCATGTGCAGGTGAGCAGTATGCATTAATAAAGTAGTAACAATAATTTACAAGTGTTTGCTCTCCCCACACTATCCACAAAACTTGCATCAACTACAACTGGCTGTCCCTTGCACAGATTCTGTTTTTGTTTCTGCCTTATGCTAGAAGTAGCAGTGATGTTCCGGCCTACAGAACCAGGGACTTTCACTGGCGGTGGGCTTTAAATGGCTTTAAAGAACCAGAATGCAAGTTTTTTTATTTTTATTTTATGAGAAGTGCGGCTCCCAGACACTGGGTGGGGACTTGCAACTGAGACCACAATGTATTTTCACTCTGTTAATCCAAAATCACTATATACATGTTTTTTTTTTTTCTGTATCTGAGAGGGAGAGATACATGTGATGATGCCTTTTGTTTTTTGCCTTTATACATCTATGATGTGGTGACATTTTTAAACAGTTTATCAATCTTTGTGCAGGGTCTTCCGATGTGAAGCATGAAACTGAGCAAAAAGACATGACTATAAGAGATTTCCGTCAAATTAAGGAAGAGGAAATTAATTTAAATACCAACAAAGGTGAGTAATAAATAATTTACTTGTGATTGTGGACAGAATTAGTAATCACTTTTTTTCCCAATGTAGTTGCATCAACATAATATGTAGGTATGTTTTTTACATTTATAGAGCTCACCAGCCTGGAGTAAGATCATAGTTGAAGCTTAACCTGTGGCATCTAGAACAGGCTCTTCTTCTCTCCCAATTCTAGTACCTAATGTTTTTCCTTTATCTTTTCTATGGATAAACTTTTCTCGTTACATAGGTATGCCTACCTCGTTCTTTTGTTACTCAAGTCCATCTTTTCCCAACCTCCTCTTCAGGACATAGGTCATAGTCAGGGCTATCTATGTCTTATGCCATTTATGCTGTGGGTTGTGTGAAGCCTAGGGCTCCAAATGTCTAAGAATATAGGGCGGGTGTCTGCAACACATTGGAAAGTCTCTCATTCACTAAAATAAGTTTTGTTTATTTATGACAGCTTGTAGACTTAGGGCCCTATTAAATTCGAAGCCCGCAGCAGCTGTGGTACAGATGCAAAGTTGAAATTGAAACTTGAAATTTGTCGGAGTTACAGTGCGATTAAATTAGACAAATCCTCAACATACGTGGCCGACATCCAAATCCGTAAACCATGCTTCCACACGTTCTATTTGCGGCTGTAAACATGATTACGTGTTTAGACGGAGCCAATAGTAAAAGAGATGGTCATCATTACGTCACTAATAAAATGGAGGTTAGATTTCAATCACTTACGGGTTTGCAGTCTGAGTTGCGATCGGGCCCGCATTCCAGAAATAATGCAATATGAAATAATCAATAAATATGATATTCTAGTCAATACGAGTTCTATTATATGTATAACACATTGATTGCCGGAATTGATGCAACACGGAAATTAAACATAAAATAAATAATTTTTTATTGCCAATTTGCGGGCTTGAGAATATTGTGCTATTAATACATTACATCAATTTCCCTTTAATTTAAAATACAGTATTGTTTTTATATTTGCTTTTACAGTGCTACAGACAGGACTTTAACCCCCTTGTGGGTCCTCTCTAGTACCCATAGGATTTTTGTCTCCATTTGTCTTCGGTTAATTGTTGCAATTTAATAGCAATTTGCGAATGTAACATTTTGCGGGCTTGACAGATCAAAGGCATAGCTGGGAGTTCAGATTTTGACAGCCTGTAGGGTTTTTCTGCCTGTAACACGCAGATCGTTTGCGGGTAGCTAAGAGATGCAGAGATGACAGGTCTCTAGAAGTAGAGTCCAGCAAAGCTATTCCCAAGTCAGCCTGTAGTAGAGAGTGTAAAAGAGAGGAGGCTAAGTCAAAAATTTCCTTCCATAGCTGTTGTACTAGGACATGTCCACCAAGGGTGGATTGATGATCCCACTTCAGAACATGCACTGACCTTCCATTTATATAATCTGTCAGGCGTTATATAGGTCCTATGCAAAACTTTGATGTTTGTCTCTAGTAAGCTGTAATTATACAAGCCTTTATTGCCATGCCTAGTGTGTCCTAAGCCTTCCTCCTATTTTGTTACATACCCAACTCTCTGGCTAGGGGGAGCCTCATTAAAGAAGTCATAGAGTAAACTCACAATATATTTAGATAAAGGAAAGGATTCACATATTTTGACACACCAGTTAACTGTTGGGTGACCTTTGCTCTTTTTGATTGAGGTAACAAGATTTTGGAGTTTGCAGTTATTTTTCCAATAGACAGGTTAGTTTTGGGGAGCCATATCACATTCTCCCAAGAATATGGGAACATTGCTTGATTATAAACACCTATAATGGTTGGTGCAACACAGAATGGGCTAGAGGTATGAAGGCTGACAAAGCCGCTTTATAATATAATTTCTGGTTTGGGCATGACAAGCCCTCCTTGGTCCTGTGTCTAAACATCACTTTTCTGGCAATCCTGGGGGATTTGTTTTCCCATATAAAATCAAAGATCTGATATTGAAAGCTTTCCAGATTGTTAAAATTTAGAGGTATGGGGAGTGTGCGACACAGATATAAAAGACGAGGGAGGATGTTCATCTTAACCATATTGAAATGTCCTAACCAAGAAATGTTGCCCTTTGACGAGGTAAGGATATCCTGATTAATTTCTTGAAATAGTGGGTGGTAATTGACTTTATACTTGTCAGCTATAGAGTGGGTTATATTTACTTCTAAGTATTTTCTAAATGCTTTGGGCCAGAAAAAACTATATATCTGTTAGAGGAAATCTAAACCCCTTTTAGGTAAAGAGATACTTAGGGCTTTTTTTTCTATATTTAGCTTTAAGCCACACGACCTAGAGTAAGGCTGGCACAGAGACAACTGTATCAGACAAGGAACAGAGGAGGTCATCTGCAAAGAAGCAGCACTTCAAATTATGTAAACCCACTGTCATTCCCTTTATATCTGGGTTGGATCTTAGTGCTTGATCTAGAGGCTCTATTGCTAGAGCGAATAGCAGAGGAGAGAAGGGACACCCCTGTCTAGTTCCTTTTAATGTTAATATTAACTCTCCGGTCCCCTGGCAGCTTTAAGAAGGCTTTAGGTGCGTTATAATACGTTTTGATAAGGTTCATGAATTGTTCTGGGAAGCCACATTTCCTTAAAACTGCCAGTAGATATGACCATTCTACAAAATTAAACACTTTCTAGATTTCCAGTGCTTGAAGGCATAATGGGATACATTTTTGAGATGCAGAATGTTTAGGACTTTCCTGAAATTATCTCCCACTTGCCTGTTAGGAATGAACACCACCTGGTCTTTATGCACTAGCCTTGAAAGAAAATGAGCTATCGTGTTCGACATAAGCTTAACTAATATCTTGATGTCCTCATTTAGCAAGGATATTGGTCGGTAATTATTTACCTCCAGAGAGTCCTTGACCTCTTTGGGAAAAAAAAATATGTTTGCCTGGCTGAGCTCTGGGGGGTATCTGGTGGCCCTCAAGTATCTTGTTATATAGCTTAATCAAATGAGGGGTGAGGAGATCCGCATTACTCCTGTAGTACAAATTTGAAAATCCATCCGGTCCTGGGGCCTTACCTTTTTCAGGGACTGTATTGTCTCAAGTACCTCTTTCTCTGTGATTGGAGAATTAAAGAGTTCTCGCTGCTGAGTTGTGAGAGTAGGTAGATCACACGCACCTAAAAAGAAAGACATCTGTCTCTTTTCTATGACTGGGAGTGAAGAGTATAAGTTTTAAAAGAAGTATAAAAATACTTTTTGAATTTGATTCAGGCTAGCCGTTATTTTGCCTGTTTTAGTTTTAATTAAAAAATGTTTTGATTGGAAAGCTTTTTGTTTACATTTCCTGGCGAGAAGTGAGTCTGGCTTATTACCTTTGGCATAATACAAGTGATGAGTCTATCGCATTGCTTTTTCTGTTTGGCCTAGGATCAAGTAAATCTCTAGCCTTATTTTTTCTATTTCCTGGCATAGGGCTTTTTTTTTTTTTTTTTAAGCTGTGGCCGATTTGATGCAAGAGCCCCTGATAAATGCCTTGTGGGTCACCCAGACCCAGCCTATGTCTGATTCTGGAATCCGATTTAATAGAAAAATATAGCTCTATGTCTTTAGCTATTTGATCCTTAAACTGAGGGTTTGAAATATCTGTATGCCGTTTCCAAATCTAAAATAATAATGATCAAGGAATGGTCTGACCAGGGACATGTATGAATTTCGCCTTGTTATAAGGTCGGAGAATGAAGGGTTAATTAGAAATGTATCGATCCTAGATTATGTCTTGTGAACTGACGAATATAACATGTATTCTCTCTTTTTAGCATGCAACATCCTCCAGGCATCGACCAGGTGGAGTTCTACCAATAGTGCTGTTATTTGTTCCAGCTTATTGGTGAACCGGTTGTCCATTGAGGATAAGACTAGATTCAGATCCCCTCCATGTATTACCTTCCCTAAATCCTGTGACCTTAAATATTTAAGTAATGTAATCAATATTTGGTGGGGCATCTGCGGTAGTAAATAGATTTAAATTAAAGAGATTTTATAGCCCAATAGGATCTCTGTTAATAAAAACTTAGTGACTCTAGTATAAGCCGAGGGTGAGAAATGTGCCCCCTGTGTCCCGCTTGTGCCCTCTGTGTCCCCCTCTTGTGTGCCCTCTGTGCCCCTTTCTTGTGTCCCCCCTCTCCCTCCCCTGTGTCTCTCCCCCCTCTCCCTCCCCTGTGTCTCTTCCCCTCCTCTCCCTCCCCTGTGTCTTTCCCCCACTCCCTTCCCTCTTTTCCCCCTCTCTCTTGTGTCTCTTTCCCTCCCCCTCCCTTATCACCCTCCTCAACCCCCCTCCGCATCCTCCCTCCTCATCCTCTCTCCTCAACCCCCCTCCTCATCCTTATCGAGTATATACGGTAAGTTGATCACATGTTTGCCCTGTGTCTTAAAAGCTCACCACTGCCTTTCTCAAGTGGATAATATTGTTTTATCCTGAATTCGGCAGGGTAGTGAAGGCCCGAGTAAACCAAATTTTTATCCCTTACTCACTAATCTTGTAATAAGTAATCCAAAATATTAAGACTAATGTGACATCAATATGTCTGACACAACCTCCAGCTATTCAAGGAGTCAGGAGGGCATACACGTCGCGGGGCCAGAAAAACAAAAATTTTGGCATATATTTACATATATTTTAACAGCATAAAATGTAATTAATGTAACAATTTACACTTTGAAATTAGAGTAAGGCCCCTGAATGCTGTTGAGTTAGCTAAGCAGACCCCTTTTTCATATTGTTGAATCTTAAAAGCATACCGCTGCGCTATTTGAATAGGTGGCATTGTTTTCCCCATGAAATAGCAAGGTAGTGAAGGCCCATATGAACATCATTAACATCCCGAGTTCAAAAGTCTTGTAACAAGAAGTTCAAAACACTT
Organism: Discoglossus pictus; assembly: GCA_027410445.1. Taxonomy (NCBI): domain Eukaryota; kingdom Metazoa; phylum Chordata; class Amphibia; order Anura; family Alytidae; genus Discoglossus; species Discoglossus pictus. The sequence continues at coordinate 118,033,728 of CM050169.1, read as the reverse complement.
AGTCTTTTCTAATGCAAACATGTCCAATACATTCTCTAGTTATATAAAGAGTCATTGTAGTTATTGTGAATTGTCTCCAGATGAGCTTGATTCGGAAGCAGATATTGGTTTCTCTCGTTGGCGCCTTTGACGCTTGGGCCTCTGGCCATTGTTTGCTTGGTCTTTGAGGGGGATCAAGTCTTGCTGCATTTGTAGCTTCTGTTCTTTTGTAAGCTTAAGACGCATGAACATTGTGCAGCATTCCTCTAGAGATAACACAGTATAAGAGTTTGATCCAAACTGGAAAGAGAGGCTAAAGGGGAAGCCCCAATATGTTTTTTCTTGTTGTTCTTTGTTAGAATTTATAGGGCCGGTTTGTGTTGTTTGTGCTTAAGTAAAGTGCCTGGGGCCAGGTCAGCATAAATCTGGTGCGGAGTGCCATCAGGGCCAACAATGGTGGACGTGTGCATCTCTGCTTGGAGCACTAAATCCCTTGTTTTCAGGCGTAAGAAGTGGAGAATTACGTCTTTAGGTTGGCTAGTGGATGTTGGACTCCCCAACGTTTGGTGGGCTCTTTCAGTTTCCCACGGGTCTGGTGAAAGCGTTGGCAAAGTGGATGTAATCACTGCCTTTGGATAAGAGGTTAGATTCATGACAGCGCTCGGCACTCCTCTAAGACGGATTTTGTGCCTTTGTGACCTATTTTCCAGGTCTTCAAGCTTTGATTCCAGAGTTAAGATGTGGCGGGTGTTCGCTGTAATATCAGCTCGGTCTATCAGTAACTATTTCTAAAGTGTGAGTACGCTGTCCTTGATCCAGGATAGCTTGTTTTATTTAGTTGACTGCTAAAGATAAGCAAGTTTGCAACATTTGACCAAATTTAGCTATAGAAAAGTCTGAGAAGTACATGTTGGGGTATGATAGAATCTGCCAAGATAGCTAAGTTGATCACATGTTTACCTTGTTGTGTCTTAAAAGCTCACCACTGCCTTTCTTAAGTGGATAATCTTGTTTTATCCTGAATTCAGCAGTGTAGTGATAAGCAAGTTTGCAACATTTGATCAAATTTAGCCATAGAAAACTCTGATAAGGTTGCTGTCTCTAATGGTAATGATCCTGGGTTCAATCCCCCCTTAGAGAATGTTTTTATTTTTACTGTTTAAAAATGTGAAACGTGTCCTCTAGGTGTTGATTTAAAATATGATTTGAATAATTATGTGAACTAACTATATATTATAGGTTTTTTAACTTGCTTTAGACATTCGGATGTGAACACAGATGTACTTTTTATTTACTGTACTACTGTACGGTGGAGGGCTTCTATCGCTCTTTTGCCCACCATATTATATATGATTGTTGTGGTGAACTACCTACTCATAATTTCCACAACACAGGCTGAGATCCCGCTCCATGCTGATGATAGCCAGTAAGCTTGAAACAGCTGTACATGGATTGGATACTCAGCCTGTGTTTATTCCAACCTTGGCTTTGCATTAAAGCTGTGTAATGCAGCATGCATAAGCTTAAAGGAAGCCATGTTTGATGATGGCTACGGAATGAAGAGCGAGGCATTTGTGGCCATATTTGAGTGTCCCAGCTCAACTTCCCAGAATGCAGTGTAATAACTGTTTTTCTCTGAACTCTGAGCTGGAAGCAGGTTTTTTAACTTGCTTTAGACATTCGGATGTGAACACAGATGTACTTTTTATTTACTATATATTTATATATATATGTAACGGATCTACTGGCACCCCGACTGGGTACCTCCGTTGATGGACGCGTCCTAGCTTGCGCCGAGGACTACAAGCACCGCACCGGACACCACAACCACCACAGACTCCACAACCGCCGTAGCTTAACTGGAGCCGCGCCGTCTTCCTTCCATCCTGTATGAATCTCTAGCATCCAGGACCGTGTGGGGAAGACCTCTCCTCCAAGGAGAGTACATCAGGAACAAGGGTTCAGTAGTTAAAGCTCAAGGGAGTATGCAAAGCATGGCAATCCCCAGTGTGATATAGCAATCCCCTCCAAGAACGAGACGAGGCTATGTTTTGAAGGGTCAAGTAGAACTCTCTTGCTGGCACACCCAGCCTGGTTTTTATTACAGTCAGGTACAAACAGAACACACCCAGGGGGAAGGTATAGAACAATCAATAACACAATAGTAACGCCCACCGTTTACCTCCCCTTTGCTTGGGAGATAATTTAGTTTATTACTGTATCTACTCAATTATCTCCCAGCTAAAACTTACACATTTTTATACATAACACACAGACATTTCACATATCCCCCATAGTTGGCCACACAATACACATATAGGGACAATAGGTGGGTCACACCTCCCTGAGGCTACCTGGCAACTTTGATACAATCAGACATGGATTAGATCATCCTTCTTTGTTCTTATGTCTGAGAATGAAAACACTTTATACAATAGACTTCCTTATCTTATGAGGAGTCTCTGCAATAGGATTATCTCTTATGCCAAGGTCTGCAACAGTCTGGGCTAATATTCTGCAGAGCATAAACCAACATACATACAGTATAATAGTAGGATCACATTTTAACCATAATAATAACCATAATAACAAGTATGAGGTAGGGGAATCAAAGAAATCTTAAAAACAAAACACTTTCAACTACACCACCACACTCTACGTTGTAAATTTGTAATATAATGTGTAATACTTACAGACTCCAGCCTTATTATTTATGGTATCCTCGTAGACTGGCTTCAAGAGCTAAACTAAAATGACAATATCTAAGATTTTTCACATGAATTTCCACCCTCTGTGATGGTGCAGAATAGATGTGGCGACTGTTGTGGTCTTTGAATGAATCAGAAATGTCAGGAGCAGTGCAAGATGTCTGGAAATCTGCTATAAATAGTACAGACAATACAAAAAAAGTTTGTGGGGAAGACTGCAGTAATTACAGGCCAGTATGTTATGCAAACTAATAGAAACACTCTGGAATTAATAATTATTGAATACCTAAAATAAAATGATTTGATTTACAAAATCAAAGGCAGCATGACTTTACTGCTGGAGGATCTTGCCAGACTAATCTAATTTACTTTTTTTGATTACCGTATGTATCCAAAGTTACAGACCAGATTGGAGCAGTAGTTGCATCTTACCTGGATTTTAGTAAAGCATAACAAAAGTCTAATAGGTAAAAATCATAGTCTGAGACAAACATTGTTCAGTGGATAGGATACTGACTGAAGTATAGGAGTCAAACAACCATTGTTAAAAGGACATGGAAGGTTTATGGACTTTACTATATATATAACTAGAATATTGCCTGTCAAAAAATGACGGCAATGAAATTGTAAGTGAGCTAATGCTGGTATATATGGTAATCAAATAAATAATACATTACAAAATTAATATACTTTACCTATTTGGAAGTAATATATGCAGAAAGCATTGTGTTGAAGAGCTGACAATCTGTTTTATGTTGCCGCAGCATCTAATGTGTGTTTTGAGTGTTGTGGAGCTGCTGTGTAAGTGTCAGCAATGTGTCCAGTGTGTAGTGTAAATAGTGTGCGTGCTCGAGGAAAATCCGTTAGGGTACCTGTGTACTTCAGTGTAAGTTTTATTTTGCGTCCTTATTCTGGTACCTCGTACGGCTTTTTTTAAAAATCTGTATGTGTTTCGTGGTGTTTTGCATGTTTAGGGTCCTTTAGCCTCGTTTTCGTTTTTTTTCTCTTGCTTAGGGGATTTTCGGGTGTCTAAACTCTTTAATTTCTACCTAAATTGACTTGTAACGTCACTTTTAGAGGTGCTGGGTGCCTCCTCTTGCTGTGGGTAAGCTTTTTATTGTGTGTTTTTTGTGTTTTTAGTGTTTTCGTGTGCGCGGGTTTCGGCAGCTAATGTTGTATTTTTGCAAGGTCGGAATAATTTTGTTTGTAAGTGGTGCGGCTCGTATTTGCGGATGCCAAGTCCATAAATGTTGCGGTCGCGAGGGTCCGCATTTGCAGCCTTAAAGTCCGCAGTTGCTGGCAAGGAGCACCTTCGGCGTTAGCAACAACTTTTGTCAACCCGCACTGTTGACAACTATATATGTGATATCTCCATGTATCTATTTACATGTATGTGCTTTATTTTATTAGGACATGCTTATAAGCTCAGTTTTTACTGCCTAAAATCAAAATACAAACCAGTCAGTGACCATCTGCAACATACAGCTGCGACGTGGTCACTCCTAGGCTAGGACACTACACTGCACAGAGTCTGTATCTGCATATGCTGCAGTGGGCAGAGCTATAGAGGGACTATTTGTTTGATTTTATGTAGTAAAAATTGAGCTTTTAGCACTTCTTAATAAAATAAAGTACATAAAAGTAAATAGTTAAAATGGTATATTATATACCTAGTAAAATGTATGCTATATACCTAGAAAAATCCCAAAACATCCCCTTTAATTGAATACAGTAAAAGGAATGGGTGGTTACCAGCGGAGTCCCACAAGGGTAGTTTTTAAAAATATATATTTTTATTTCAATGTTTTAAAACAATACAAAAATTAACAAAACATAAAGACATAAAACACAAATACACCGGCTTAGAAAATCCAATTCTGATTAAGATCAGATATATATCAACCATACACACAGGTTTCCAATGACAGATAATGTTATTACAAATCATATAATCTAGTCTAATACTGGAAATTTAATTCTGAAACCAACTCATGGGATTGGATGTAAGCAAGTTACTTATTATTCCTTAGTAGACTTGCATTTAAATATTTTTCCCCTTTTAACCATTTAAAGGTCCTATTGCTATTATATATGGATAGGGTCTTTGGGCTACTCGTTATCTCTCTTTTATGGTCTATACCATTTCCAACTCTGACCATGAGGGAACTTTTTGTTTGTTCCAGTACTTAGCCAAAAGCGACTTAGCTACCAATAAACTATGTATAATAAGTTATTTATCCTCCGTCTTTAAGTAGTCAAGATTCATATGAAACAGTACCACTGAGGGGGTACACAAAATCGGTTTACCTATCATGTTGGTCAATTCGGTACAGACTGTATTCCAATAATCTTTCACTTTATGACAACCCCACCAGAGATGTATGACTGAGCCTTCATGACGACAGCCTTTCCATCATAGGTTATCTATATAAGGATTAAACTTTTTCATTTTTACCGGAGTCATATACCATCTATGTGTTATCTTAAAAATATCTCTATATATGAGTTGTTGATGGCTGACCTTTTCACCTCCTTAAACACCTTAATTCAATCTCGGTCAGAATATGCCACCTTTGAATCTCTCTCCCATCCCTCAATGCCTATACTTTTGAAGAAGGGTATGCTACCCTCTAAAATGATATTACAGTAAGACAGGGGATGAACTTTCTCATTTTTTATACACAATTCCACCATTTTTAATAGTTTCGGCATATTTAAGGATGTATATCCAAAACTATGTAAAGTGTTTTTTAGGGCTACATAATGCAGCCATAGGAAGGTTTTCAGTTTATATTTTATCTATTTTTACCAGGCTTTAAGATGTTAACAATTTTAGTCTCCAATAGTTCCGACGGTAATTTTCCTGAATTTTTATCTCGTTATATACGTCATTCAAATGGATCTTTATTTCAGGTGAAAGAACCGGGTAAAAGAGTTGGTCGAAGCCATCAACCCCTGGTGCCTTATTCGGCTTGCCCTTATTAATGACTCCCTCTATCTCAGATTCAATAATATCTTTGTTTTGGAAGTCTAGATTGGCTTCCGTTAAGCTAGGAAACCTAATTTTATCCAAGAAAGACCTGATATCTAAGTTACTCGGTTTAGACTGCAGGGGATCCTCCCCAAGATTATATAATTTTTGATAATAATCCAAAAACACCTCCCCAATCTTTTCAGGGCACGTTTGTATCTTACTATCTAGGCCATACATTTTTGAAACGTAGTTTTGTAACCACTATTTCTTTAATCTATTGGTCAAAAATTTGCCATTTTTATTGCCGAACATAAAATTATTTTGCTGATATTTCCATATCAGATTATCAGCTTGTCTCTGTAAAAATTTATTTATATGATTATTAATTTCCTTGATACTCATCTCATATGTCTTATTGTTTTTTTTTATATTAAGTTGATGGAGTTTATATAAATCAACGTACAAATCCCTCAGGGGTTTCCTCTCTTCTTTATATATATCTGCAGTCTTAGGGCCTCATTCAATTGCAATTTTGCCAATTGAATAGGGCTCTATATAAGCACAGAGCATATTCTTTTACAGAAGTTTTTAGTTGGTAAAGACCTTGCTTTTGGATAGAAGTTCACTAACTAAAAAATTATGTAAAAAAAATATGCTCTGTGTGTATATAGAGCCCTGTTCAATTGGCCAAATCGCAATTGAATCAGGCCCATAGTGATTAAAAGGCCTCGGATATAGGCCTTATAGCAACACCAAATGATTATAGGATAATTTACTGATTGTGTATTTATTTTAAAGAATTCCATAGATTCTCTCTTCAAGTATTTAACAAATTCAGGGTCCCTAAAGACTGTCAAATCTATTTTCCAATCCTTTTTCCTCTTTAGTGAACTTTTATCCTCTAGGCTAAGACTAATCATGTTATGGTCTGACCATGGAGTTAATTCAATTTTAGTATCAGTGGCTAGATTTAGGGTATCCAAATCTATAAAGATATAGTCAATCCTTGATCACGTTTGAAACCTATTAGAAAATAATGTAAAATATTTATCTAGAGGATGCAAAATCCTCCATAAATAATTATAAATGTAACACTTTAATTTGTTCTGAAAACTCCCTGGATACCCTAATATTTTGGGCTTCCGTTTTATTTTTATAAATTCCCTGTTTATCCAGGGTAGCATTCAGAGCCATATTAAAGTCTCCACAGAGAATGGTAGTTCCTATCCTGAACTTCTGAATTTTTCCTAAAAAACATCTCAAATATTTAATTTGGTTCTTATTAGGCATATAGACATTAGCAATTGTTACAAGTCTATTATTCACTAGCCCCATCCATATAATGAACCTACCATTTGGATCAATTATTGTCAGTTGTTCCTGAACCCTTTATCTTCTTTGGTAATAATATGATACCCCTCTAGTCTTTTTTTTTAAAACAGGCATCTACTCTCATACTATACTTTTTATTACTCATATAATGTGTGGAGTATTTTTTTAAGTCTGTCTCCTGGAGACAAATAATGTCCGCCCCAGCTTTAATATAATCTACAGTGCCTTGTAAAAGTATTCACCCCCCTTGGCATTCTTTGTGTTTTGTTGCCTCACAACCTGGAATTAATATGGATTGTTTGAGGATTTGCATAATTTAATTTACAGAACATGCACACAACTTTGAAGATGTTTTTTTTTTATTATTGTGAAGCAAGTAACAAATAGGACAAAATAACAGAAAAAGTCAATGTGCATAACTATTCACCCCCCTAAAGTCAATAATCTGTAGAGCCACCTTTTGCGGCAATCACATCTCTAAGTCGCTTTGGATAAGTCTCTATGAGCGTGCCATATCTTACCACTGGTATTTTTGCCCATTCCTCCTTGCAAAACTGCTCCAGCTCCTTCACGTTGGATGGTTTGAGCTTGTGAACAGCAATCTTTAAGTCTGACCACAGATTTTCTATTGGATTGAGGTCTGGGCCTTGACTAGGCCATACCAACACATTTACATGTTTCCCCTTAAACCACTCAAGTGTTGCTTTAGCAGTGTGTTTGGGGTCATTGTCCTGCTGAAAGGTGAACCTCCGTCCTAGCCTCAAATCACGCACAGAGTGGTACAGGTTTTGCTCAAGAATATCCCTGTATTTAGCACCATCCATCTTTCCCTAAACTCTGACCAGTTTCCCAGTCCCGGCTGCTTAAAAACATCCCCACAGCATGATGCTGCTGCCACCACCATGATTGATGATTGATGGACAAAAAGTTCAATTTTAGTCTCATCATACCAGAGCACCTTCCTCCATACATTTTGGGAGTATCCCACATGCCTTTTCGCAAACTCAAAACGTGCCATTTTGTTTTTTGCTGAAAGTAATGGCTTTCTTCTGGCCACTCTGCCATAAAGCCCAACTCTATGGAGCATACGGCTTATTGTCGTCCTATGTACAGAATCTCCAGTCTCTGCTGTTGAACTCTTCAGCTCCTCCAGGGTTACCTTAGGTCTCTGTGCTGCCTCTCTGAATAATGCCCCCCTTGCCCGGTCCGTGAGTTTTGGTGGGCGGCCTTCTTGTGGCAGGTTTGCTGTTGTGCCATGTTCTTTCCATTTGGTTATGATAGATTGGTGGTGCTCCTGGGGATCATCAAAGATTTGAATATTTTTTTATAACCTAACCCTGACTTGTACTTCTCAAGAACATTGTTCCTTATTTGTTTGGAGAGTTCCTTGGTCTTCATGGCAGTGTTTGGTTAGTGGTGCCTCTTGCTTAGGTGTTGCCGCCTCTGGGGCCTTTCAAAAAAAGGTGTGTATATGTAATGACAGATCATGTGACACTTAGATTGCACACAGATGGACATAATTTCACTAATTATGTGGCTTCTGAAGGTAATTGGTTGCACCAGAGCTTTTTATGGGCTTCATAACAAAGGGGGTGAATACATACACACATGCCAAATTTCTGTTTTATATTTAAAAAAAAATAGTTTTATGTATATATTTTTCTCATTTCACTTCACCAACTTAGACTATTGTGTTCTGATCCATCACATAAAACTCAGATTAACAAAACATTGAACTTAAGGCTGTAATGTAACAAAATAGGTAAAAAGCCAAGAAGTGTGAATACTTTTGCAAGGCACTGTAAAAAGGCAATTTTGCTTTTGGAGGGAGAATTCAGGCCATTTACATTGTCCGAAATTATTTTCAGGCCCATGAGATACTTAATATGTCCTTAGCTTTGCACCCATTATTATACCTTCTTTAATTACCCGCAAAGAAAACAAATTAGTAATTGGAAACATACACTCATTCATACCATTCAAATTACCCTTAACAACAAAAAAAAACCATAAAAAAACAAACTGGGTTCGACTACCCAGCTGGTTAACAGAGCAAACATATCGATGTAGGGAAATGTCGGGAGTGGAGACCACTTATAGTTGGATGAGATGGGCTCTAAATAATATTAATTTATATTATTTTCGTCCTCACTTTAAATTTAGACTAAACATATCCCTATATATATCGTATTAACTAACTAGGCATCAATATGTTCCAGCCAAACCATTAGATTATAATGCATCAAACAGTTACAGTAACCAGTTAGAATTTGCATTGTAGGTGGGAAACAAAAAATAAATCAATTACCATCTCTAATATATTTTAACTGTGTTATATAAATTTTAAAATTTGATATATCTATTATTATCATCTGTGCCTTAATTTTATAAGACAAACCAAATTTGATTCCAAAAATACAAGTTACAAACATTGTATCTTAATAATATTATATCACATTTCCCACACCTTCTTATGGCTATTTAACCAATGTGATTTAATTCACTCTATATTAATATCATTATTGAGTGAATGTGTGTTATGTAACCAGTGACCCTCTTGTCTACCGTATGTACCATCTGAGACTCAAGGTTACTATACCAAGTCAAGATATATCCTCCACCCAATTATTTGGTTACTTTTTGCCACCCCAAACTACTTGTTTACAATTTTGGTTTGTTATTGTCCTTTTCATCCATTGGTATGTTCCATTTCTGTAACAGGACCGTTCCTTCTTCGAAAGAGCCCACCTTAAACCATTAAGTATAGAAATACCACATGTAAAAAAACACTTGTATTTGATTTCCTCACGCCGTAGGGCCTGTGTTATCACTTGGTATTCCCTCCTTTTTGCAAGTGTATAAGTTAATAGATCTTGAAATATCAGGACATTATCATAGGGAGGATTCATATTTTTTTTTAATATAGGAGACTTTAACTATTTCCCCCTTAAATCTAAGATACTGAGTCCTCAAGATCACGTCCCTGGGCTTTGATTGATTCAGATTTTTTGGTATGGGAGTCCTGTGGATAACATCGATATTTGAATCCTCTCTAGGGAATTCCGGTAACAACTTCTGAAACATGTCGTCAATATAAGTTCTTAACTTCTGCCCTTGTACTGACTCTGGGATACCTCTTAGGCGGAGATTTTTTTTTCTAGAACAATCTTTCATATTGTATACTTTCTTAGTAAGCTCTTCTATTTTATCATCTAACTTTGAGGTATATTTTAATAGAGCGCTATTATCTGTAGTTCCGCTTTTCACAAATATTCTCAGTAGCCTTTAGTCTCTGATTTACTTCCTTAATAGCTTGAGAGTTATCTGCTATCTTCCTAGTCAGATCATCTATAAGTTTTTCTTGAAAACAATCTAAAAGTGCTTTCATTTTAGAGCAGTTAAGTATTTCTTCTCCCTGTAAAGAAAAGTTACTTTCATCTGAACATTGGGGAGTATTTTCCAGAGAAATAATTACTGATTGATCTGGGGTAGTATCCCCTAGGGGCAAACCAGGCTTAATCGCTCTATTTCTTGGAGATGGCAATGATAACAATTTTGATATTTCACTTTTTTGGTCTTTAGATTTTATTTTTGGAGCCATTATTATTGTTGGCACTTATTATCTTTTCCTTTTATCTTAAATTATATTGCAGTGGGAGCAAAACCACCCTTGATAGCTTTTGAGCTTCCAGTAACAGTCCAATGAGTTCTTAAATTCTTATTACAGAGCCTGGGTGCCTATTTGAGACCTCTCTTTAACTTGGCTTTAGATTAGCTGGATACCTGCATTATGTGATCCCAGTTCATGTACTGATCTAATACACAGACACTGATTTAAACAATTGGCGACTGTCAATTGTGATGGACTACCTGGCCACTCCAATGTAATTTACAGTCTTTTAGCGGGTAAACGCTCATCAACAGATCTTCACGCCATTAATCCAGCTCATAATTTCAAATTTTTTTTGTTTTTTTTAATATTAATTAGCAATATATATTACTAATGGTCATCAAAGGATAATACTCCTTTTTGCAGATGACACAAAAATATATAACAAGGTAGACATTCCAGGGGGCATAAGTCAAATGTGTAATAATTGAATAAAACTGGAGTAATGGTTGATTATGTGGGATTTCAACTTCAAGTATGCATTTAGGCTACAAAAACCCAAGGGTAAAATATTAAGTGTTAATATTATAATGGCACTTGATGAGGAAAAGGACGTAGGATTTAGAAGGAGGCAAGCAATACAACAAAGCTGCAGGAAAAGCAAGTAAGTTGCTTAGATATTGTGTTAGAGGAATACGCAGCAGAAACAGAAAGTTGCTAATGCCACAATATAGATCCTTAGTTACACAACAAATAGAAACTTGAACAAGTTCAAAGGAGAACCCGCCCTCTTCGCTCTGCTAATGACCTTCTTCTTTCCACAACTCTTGTCACCTCCTATCACTCTCGCCTTCAGGACTTTTCTCGTGCTGCCCCTATTCTCTGGAACTCCTTGCCTCGCTCCACCAGATTATCCTCCAGCCTCAAAACATTCAAAACCTCTCTAAAAACACATCTCTTTAAAGAAGCGTATCACCTTCCACCCTAACACACTCTCACCTCTCTCTCCCTCCTTTTCCTCACACAATACCTTTAGGTTGTAAGTCTGCAAGTTTCAATCTCACAAGGTGCTTTAGGGAAATCACTATGGATTTGAGGCTCAAAGACAGGGCCCTCCTTGCCTTGTTATTTGTTAATTTGTATGTATCCTTGTTTTGAACGTATCTTATGTACAGCGCTATGGAATATGTTGGCGCGTTATAAATAAACGATAATAATAACAATAATAATAATAATAAAAAGGGTGCATGGTCTAAAAGAAAAAGCTTATAAGGAAAAACTTCATGACCTGAATATTTATATCTTAAAGGATGGAGAGAGAAAGAGAGAGAGTTGATATAATAAAATCCCTCAAATATATAAAAGGATTTAATAAAGTTCAAGATGGAAGTGTATTTTGTGAAAAAGAGGAATTCGAGAGCAATAGGTTGAGATATGAAGTTGCAAGATGGAAGATATAGGGTTTATGTTATAAATACGACTTTATAGAAAGTAGATATGTGGAACAGCATTTAGGTGAAGTGGTAGAGTCAAACACAGTTAGATAAATTAAGCATGCAAGGGTTAAGCGAAAGCCTATTTTGAGGCTAAATTAAGCAAATCTTTTAGGTGGATAGAATGGACAGACTAGGTTCATTCTTATCTGCTGTTAAATGTTTGTTTCTATGAAAATAGTTTCTCAGGACTTGAAAGCTGAGATGTTTCCAAATGGTCTGTGTGTATTTTGCAGGCGGTGTTGAATTGAAGTCTTCAATTCTCCTAAAGGTTGATCAAGAAGAAAAGCTGAATGTGAAGATCCAGCAGGATGTTAAGGAAGAGGAAATTCCTATGAATATTAGTGAAAGTAAGTAATAGGAATTTGCAAGTCTGAAGAAACATCATTGATTTGTTAATTTTTTAAAACAATACCCATATCAAGCCCGATTCTTTCTCAGAGACTTTTGTAAGTATGTGAACTTCACTCACAATGTTTTTTTTTAACAGGTGGATCTATGAGTAAGAATATCGCCAGCATATTCCATGGTAACAGTACATTAGAGGAAAACAAAGCTCAAGAAGAATTAACTAAAGATCTAAACTCACGCATACTAATGCCGCATTACAGACAAACTCCAAGTGACGAAACAGATGAGTGCAGTGAATATAATAAAAATTATCTCTATTATATGTCACACTCTACAATGCATACAAATGAGAAATTATTTACATGTTCTGAATGTGGAAAATGTTTTACCTGGAAATCAAACCTCATTATTCACAAGAGAATTCATACAGGTGAGAAACCATTTTCATGTTCTGAATGTGGCAAATGTTTTACTCAGAAATCAAACCTTATTTCTCACCAGAGAATTCATACAGGTGAGAAACCATTTGCATGTTCAGAATGTGGGGAAAGTTTTAGTATGAACATAAGTCTGGTTTCACACCAGATAAAACACACAGGTGAGAAACCATTTATATGTTCTGAGTGTGGGAAATGTTTTAGTCGGAAGACAACTCTTGACCGACATCTGAAAAGTCACAAAGGTGAAAAGCCATTTTCATGTTCTGAATGTGGCAAATGCTTTATCCAGAACTCTGATCTTGTAAGACATCAGAAAACTCACAGGTAAGAAAACATATGCATGTTCAAAATGGTGAAAATATTGTGGCTACAACTCAGCTCTCGCATCAAAGAATTCCTATAGGTGACAAAACATTTTTATGTGTGAAATGTGGAAAATATTTTACCTTTAAGCAAAGTCTAGTTGTATATCAGGACATTAAAGACTGTGAGAAATAATTTCTGTAGCACACAATATGTTATACAACCACTGACATGTTATAAATGTTTAAATTATTTTCCAGATAATCTGTGTGTCATGAAGAACAGGAAACCATAAACTTTGTTTTGTCATTTCAATTGAAACAGATTACACAAAGTAGAAAATAATTGTATAACCTTTAAAGTATAATTTTATAAAGCTTCTGTTGATTTCTCTATAGATCAACAGTTATCAAGAGTTTAGTAGAAAGTCATATAATTAATAGTTGCTTAAACTTATGAGTGATGACAGCTGTGTACATTTCGTAGTATGTAAGGTAGCACACTGTGCCGCAAAACCTGGACATAGTTGAATAGAATCCAGAACTAAAATACTGTGTGGGTGGGTGCACTAGGGCTTCTGCTGACCCAGTTATAATTACACAATACATATGCATAATGTTTGGATACTTTGTAAAGGTGATGTTTATTGAAAATTGTCATCTATAAAATAGAGATTAGTGTTAGTGTATTGGTGGACTTTTACCGTAAAATTAAAATGAAATATGATGGATTCCCACAACCTAATTCCGAGTGGGATTTAGTTGAGATAATCAGAGTTTCTCCTCTTGTGTAATTACAACCAAATTAATGAAATAATACAGGCAGGAGGCATGGCATATTTTATATTATACTTGAGACACATTTAATTAGTCTTTCATTTGTAGAAATGTATAGGCTTACTAATAATGGAATATCATCTACACAACAACATACTTTTCGTTCATTTAGCAAATTAAAAAAATGAATACCAACCTTGGAATCAGACATAGTATTATTTTACCTTTAAATTGTGTATTAAATGGGATAAATGTATGTTATTTGCCATTCAACTAAAATGTTTTTTCCACCCATCCAAAATATACATTTTACTAAAATATAATTGTCTGTTAAAATATGATTTCTGTCAGTATCTTTCACTATTCACATTTCTAGACTTAAGCATAAGTTCAACCTTCCACTGGTTTATTAGTTATTTGTTTCATATGCTATATCAAAGAAAATGTAATAAAGCTGCTAAAAACAAGCAATGTACTTCTATTGTTTTGCATAGCAATGTTCACACCTATAATTTTGTATGGCTAAAACTAAAATGCACTACGTTTATACCACCAGAACACCCCAGGATATAAATGTAACAGTAAATATTAATTTGAAAAACTATTATAACACTGAATTAAAAAAAAAAAAAAAAAAATAAGTATTTTCTAGCTAAGAATCTTCTCAAGAATAATTTCACAAATAATGTATGACACTAAATAAGAAAAGACCTTATCAAATAAGTACATTGATACCACATTCCACTACTTACTAAGGTATTTCACATTACATGTGACATGGGTCAGAGCAAAGTACTCAAATGGTTCCTAAGCCTAGTTGCCTATCTGCACTGTGTACCTTAATCTTGTGGGATCAACCTCCTCCACTCTAAGGATCCCAAACTTCCCTACTTCTAGTGTATTTTAATAGACTTTCACACATATTCAAATTGTTAAAATGTGTTTCAAAGTACAGTGAGATTTGAGAACCATCATGTAGTACTGCACACTTGAACAAAAGACACATACCTATTACTATCAAGAAATATGATTATTATTTAGCTTTAATTGGCTTACAGTCCTCACAAAGCTCTACTTCTCTAGCAAAATCCTCATATAATACCCTGGTAGAGTGACTGCGGGGAAACATCACAGTGCTTGTTATCCAAGGTGAGTCAAAGCTAGGAGTCTACAAATTAGTATACTGTCTGGTACCAATATAATCAGTAGCATATTGTATTACATGGATAAAGAGACCTGGCATACAATGTTTACAACACAAGTAAAGAAAAATAGTAAAAGATTTTGCAATAATGAAAGCATGGTCGCAAGTCTAAGCTTACTGGCCGGGATAGAGGACACTATACAGGATAGTAGCTAAATGTAACAAAAACAGTCACAAAAATTACCATGGGATTGAGTCCATAAATCTGTGACAAAGTTTCAACAAATCTGTAAGAGATTTGCTTTACAAAGCTATAATTTATAGCAGAGCTGCCATTCAGGAACTGCTTGCTTACAAGACAACACAAAAAGACCCCTGAAAAAAATATTATGGTCAATTGAGTCATCTCACACCCTAATTCCTAAATCCAGATAAATTTATGTTAGGAGAAAGGTGAAGATGGTCTTCAATCCACAATGCCTTTTGTCAGCTGTTAAACATAGCAAAAAATCTGTATTGTTATGGGCAGCCAGCTCATGGGGGTCATTATATCAAATAATTGTTTTGCTTTGTTATTTAATGATTAAGGAATATGAGGACATTTTACAGGACTAGGTTCACAGAACCAGGTGCCCATATTCCAAAAGTATAATGCCTCCATACTCACTGATACACAAATTCAAGAGTGGATTTCTGAACGCGGATGAATTTAAAAGCCTTCCAAGGCCTCCCAATCACAGAAGAAAATTTCACTGAACCTTTTTGGAAGTTCTGGAGAGCTGAGTGTGAAATATATTTTAGGAGACATCTTCACATGATGTTAGGATCATTACTGATTGATCTAATAGATTTTGAACAATCAGGTTTTATCAACAGTAGGAATTGTACAGACAGTACTAGAAAGCTTTTTGACTTGTTATGCTTTGCCAAGTCCAGGAAAGTCTCGGTAGTAGCCCTGCCATTAGATGCAGAGAAGGCATTTGACAGGGTCAACTGGGACTTCCTGGACAAGATTTTACCTAAATTTGGCTTTGGCAATTTTGGTCAAAAGGCCATTAAAGCCTTATATACAAATATCACTGCATCGGTCTCAGGAATGGGTTTGGATTCGGCAGCCTTCTCTCTAACCAATGGGACTAGACAAGGATGCCCACTTTCAGCCTTGCTTTTTACATTGTATATAGAACCGTTAGCACAACTGATTAGAGACGATTCAAAAATTACAGGTATTTGAACCAGGGCAATTGAAAGCAAAATTACACTCTTTGCGGATGATATAATAGTTGTAATGGCTAATCCATTAACATCTATTCAATATATATTCAACAAAGACATCATCACCCCCTCCTCCCAAGCCCGTTGTCTTGGAGTTTTACTGGACCCCGTTCTGTCTTTCATCCCTCACATACAATCACGAACTAAATCTTTTCTTCTCCATCTAAAAAACATCTCCAGAATTCATCACTATCTTACACAAGACACAACTAAAATCCTTATACACTCTCTCATCATCTCTTGACTAGACTACTGCAACTCGCTTCTTGTTGGCCTACCCACCACCCGACTATCTCCACTTCAATCCATTATGAATGCCTCTGCTAGACTCATCTTCCGTACACAACGTTCAGTGTCGGCATCACCTCTCTGTCAATCACTCCACTGGCTTCCCTTAGCCTCAAGAATACAATTTAAAATATTGACCCTAACTTACAAAGCCCTCAGCAATAATGCTCCCCCTTACATCTCTGCTCTCATCTCCAAATACTCCCCCACCCACCCTCTTCATTCTGCTAATGACCTTCTTTCTACAACTCTTGTCACCTCTTCTCACTCCCGCCTCCAGGACTTTTCTTGTGCTGCCCCTAGTCTCTGGACTCCTTGCCTCGCTCCACCATATTATCCTCTTGCCTCAAAACATTTAAAACCTCACTTAAAACGCATCTCTTTAAAGAAGCGTATCACCTTCCACCCTAACACACTTATCACCTCTCTCTCCCTCTTTTACCACTCACTATCCCTTAGATTGTAAGTCTGCGAGTTTCAATCCTAAGTACTTTGGGAATTCACCATGGACATTGGATTCCTAGCTCAAAGACAGGGCCCTCCTTCTTTTGCTAAATGTTAATCTGTATTTATCTTTGTCTGAACTTTATGTACAGCTCTACAGAATATATTTTATCTAGAATTAATTCCTACAGTAGTATGTCATACTATAAACTAAATTTGAAGTTGTATAGTAATATAAATGTTTCTCTTAATAACTGGAAGAAACTAAATCTATCATGGATGGGACGCATTGCAGCTGTAAAAAATGGTAATACTGCGTAAGATTTCCTATTTGCTTAGTTGTATCTTATCCTACACCCCTATATATATATCTTAAAAAAAACTTCAAAAGGCTTTGGACAGTTATATTCATAAATGGAAAAGAACGAAAATAAATAAAGAGGTTCTCCAGAGGAACTATATTAGAGGTGGCTTATCCTCCCCAAATATATTTGCATATCAGGAAGCAATAATTATATAGCATCTATTTAGCCTTCTCGGCAAAGAACAAAGGCTCAAATACATAATAATAGAAAATTCATTTGTTCCCTCAATTAATCTGAATTCTCTTCCATGGCTTAAATCACTGGATAATAAAACCAGGTCTTCCTTCAGGTCTTCCTTACCTGTATTTATACAAAATTTACTGAAAATCTGGTATAAGTGCAACGAGAGATACAGTTAACTGCCCTTCCCATCCCTAATTGTTCCTCTAAGACAGTTACAATCTAAGTTCCCCTCTGTGCTCCAAAACTGTTGGAGCAAATGTGGACTAACTTATCTTATGGACCTATACGATAAAAATGTGTTAATATCTTTTGGAAAATTATTAGAAGATAACAGAATCAACAAGCCTCAGTGGTTTAATTATTCTATTTTCCAAAATATTATACGTAACTCTGATTTCAATCGAAGATTTCACCCAATTTGAAAAGATATTTTTGATTTACTCCAATTTTTCCATGTAGATGTTTGAAAACAATTAGACTTGTGGAGGAAAAGAACAAAACTCCTGCAATATTAAAGTGGGAAAGAGACCGCAATCACAGCTGGTTTAGGGCATTTTCATTAAGAAAAGGGGTAACTAAAGCCACCCATTTATGTGAAATTTAATTATTTATTTTTATTAAGTACATCAAAGATGGTACTTAGTAACTGTCTTTCTTGAAAAAATTTCACAAGAGGATTCTTAGCTTAGGATATTAGCCATTGTTGGAGGGGCTGTCAAGATAAAGGAACTCCACTACATATATGGTGGTCCTGTAAATATGTAAAGATGTTTTGGGGTTTGTGCTTTTTTTTAACATCTCCAAAATTAGTAATAAAGAGTGTAAATTGTCAGCAGAAATTGCACTATTTTTATATACTTCCATCTTATATTTCTAAAATAGAGGCAGCCATTATAATTAATATACTTTTGGTAGCCAAATGGTTAATAGCAAAATACTGGAGAAGTTCAAATATTCCAACTTGGTCGGTGATAGAAGAAATTGTGGCCCGAAATAGGCATATTGAAATAGATTAATTACACCATCTGTGTTCTCCAGACACTGGGAACACAACTAAGTACTGGTTGCTATGGGACCAATTTAGAGAGTACCAATAACTAATTTTCTATTTGCCATAAATACCGATAGCCTAGCCATTTAGGCTAGGAAGTCTTGGTGGGAAAGGGAGGGAGCCAAAATGGAGGAGCCAGGGGAGAGAGAGAGCAGTTTTATAAAAAATGTGTTTCTTTTTTTTCTTTTTTTTTTGCTTTCTCTTCCCCTTTTTTTGTTTTTCTCTAATATGTGCTATTATCATTAGTGCCAATAAGTAATATTTGCCAAATATGTAGCAATATTAAGAGTGATTTCAAGTGTGTATAAATTTATGAATTGGGCAATTGAATCAGGCCCATAGTTTCTGAAGCGTATGATTGGTGCTCCTGATGCGAAGAAGCAGAGAACTGTGTCTCCTCAGTAATTTGACTATTAGTTTGCATGGTAAGAGAGCTTAAATTGTGAAGAAGGCAAAGGAAATAGATAGTTGTGCTATCTTGTCCTTGTTCTGATGGGATTTCTGGCTTTGCTCTTTAAAGTTTTTCACTTAACTACCTTAAGTGTTTTTCCTTAAAAATATTGTTTATCTAATATGATTGGCTATTAAACTGAAGAGAAACCCCCAGTGATTAGGGAATTGTAGTTGTTAGAGATGATCTGTAAAGTGTTTTATTTTTCTTCTCCTCTGTGATGGTACCCAGCTCTCTAGCTCTTTTCATTACGTCTTCCTTTTCTGTGAAGTTAAGCACTCTGATGATAATGTCTCGAGGATGGTAATTTTTTACTTCCTTTTGGGCATAAGGCTCTATGTGCTTTTACAAGTTTTACTGGCTTTGTTGCTTCTGGGTATCTGATGATTTGGGCCAGCTCTTGTAGGAATTCTGGCATTTGTGCATCTGTAATTGTTTATGATACTCCATGGATGCAAATATTATTTCGACAGTTTCTATTGTTGTGATATGGCATAGTTGTGTACTTTTAATAGTGCCATCATGCGAGATGATATAGTTGCGGAAAGTCTCAACTTCAGTTTGAAGTCATTCAATTGTATTGACTCTGTCTCCTAAAGTTTGGATATTTTCTTAGACTTCTATCTGTTCTTCTTTTATGGCTTGTATTAACAGAGTAAGTAGGTCCTGCAAGTCTATTTTGATGGGAGAAATTGTAATTCAGCTTTTGTTACCGCTTCCTATTGTTGCGGTTTAGTTATTCAGTCGTGTCTGACTATCCTTGACTTTATTGACCGCAGCAAGTCAGGCACATCTGTCAGTCACTGCCCTTCTGAATCCCATCAAGCTCATGCTCATTGCTTCAATTACCTCATCTATCCATCTCCACCTCTGCCATTTCCTACTTCATGTTCCTTCAATCTTTCCCAGCATCTGAGACTTTTCTAGAGAATCCGGTCTTCTCATGTTATGGCCAAAATATTTTGGCTTTAGCCTCATGATCAGACTTTTAAGTGAAGAGTTTGGATTAATTTCTTGTAGTATTGATTGATTGGATATTCCAATGGACAGTTTTTTGCAACATCATAATTCAAAGGCATCAATGCTGTGGTTTTATATATATATATATATATATATATATATAAACAGCAGAGAGTACAAGTAAACGTTTGTTCTTTTTAATTAAAAGTCCCAAAATACAAAAAAAATAGCTTACTTCAGCAATATAGAATATATATCAAAAAGTTTTCTTTATGTAGTTTTCTATTTTTGAAATACTTTATGTAGTCCACTTTTAATAATAATCTGGTTTTCAGGTCTTTTTCTCCACACACATTATGGATTATTCCTCACAAGAACACAAGTGGACAATCTCTCCAAATGCCCCACCCCAGGGACCCTTAACACACCTTTTTGTGAATGGTGCATTATTTTATATACAACCAACCTAACCCTAGGGTTAAGTTACACAGTCTCTTGGTAGGGTACTAGTCCTTTACAAACAATCTCCAGGTAGTTATTGTCAGCTCTACATTAAATGCAAGTGCAGCTATCCTTTACAGCAAACATCTCTCTCCCGAATTTTTCTCCAAATGCTGGTGAATCAATCCTTTAACGCAAAACTGCCTGTAGAAGGTAATGAACAATTTGCCTCGCCTTCAAATGCCTTCACTGTCTTTCCAAGGCTGAAGGCCCATACAGAGCCTGCAAGCTTTAAGTCACAGCTTGCACTAATTGCATAGTCCAGCAGTCCCAATTGCATGGTTTTTATCTTTAACTGTTAGTAACACTCATTAAACAGGAGCTTAGACCCCAAATAAGCCTTTGCAAGCTGCAACACTGCAGTTTCTTAATTGGCCACACCTATCTCTCTGCTCATGTCTCTTAATAGCTGTGCACAGGTGAGGCTAATTAGCTGCTTCAGGAGTCTTAAATACTTCAATCTCCTGCAAAAAAAAACGTCAAAACGGTTAGGTTTTACCAGCTACTGGGGCACTCTTTCAAACTATGTTACCACTGAGGAAACCCTAATTCTAACTTGTCTTTTTTTGCTATCCTCTGGCATTCTGCATTTATTTGGATAAATATGTTCCTATCACCACTACCTTTCACTTTCCTTATTTCCTGTGCAAATTTCAAAGCCTCATCAGACAGCCAGTTTGCCTATTTTGTTTTCTTTCTTTTGAGGATATGTTTGTTGCTGTTTTCTGTACAATGTCACAATGTCACAAACGTGTGTCCAAAATTCTCCAGGCATTATATCTATCATGTTTAGGGCCTTTAAATATATACTTTATACTTTAGCTCTGTAGCTAACAGGGGCGAGGGGGGCGTAGGGCCCTGGGTGGCAGCTCTTTAGTGATGGCAAAAATTACCCCACCTGCCGCCCAGGGCACTGTCACTCTTGTGCCGTTACCCCAGGCTCCCTGCTCCTCGCCATCTCTCAGCTCTCTCCTCGAGACCCTGAGGAGGAGCTAGCAGAGGGAGGAGCCAGCACAGGAAGCTCTGGCAGAGGTAAGAGCCAGATGACCTGGCCGAAACTCGAAGGTAAGAGACAGGGGAGAGAGAGTGGGAGATAAAAGGGGAAGGGATGAGGGTGGAAGAGACAGGATGGGGGAGAGAAGAGGGGGGAGAGGGTGAGAGAGACAGGATGGGGGGGAGAGAGAGAACGGTGGGAGAGGAGGTGAGAAAAGAGGGAGAGAATGGGAGAGACAGGATATAAAAGGGGAGAGTATGGAATAGAAAAGGGGGAAAGACAGGGAAAGGGTGGTAGAAACGGGAGCAGATGGGAGAGAAGAGGTACGGAGAGGGTGGGAGAGACGGGATGGGGAGAGAAGAAGGGTAGAGGGTGGGAGAGACAGGATGGGGGAGATAAAAAGGGGAGGGGAGAGGGTGGGAGAGACAGGATGGGGGAGAGAAGAAGGGGAGAGGGTGGGAGAGACAGAATGGGGAAGAGGATGAGAGAGAGACAGGAGGATAGAACAGGGAGAGAGGATGCAAGAGAAAAGGGGTAGGGGCGAGAAAAAGGGGTGAAGATTGGGAGAGAAAAGGGGTAAAGTGTGGGAGAGACGGGGAGAGGACGGGAGAGACAAGATGAGGGAGAAAAGGGGGGGAGTAATGGAGAGACAGGATGGGGAGAGAAAAAAGGAAGAGGATGGGGAGAGACTATTAATTACAAATAGGTAAAGTATATTAATTTATTAAGTAATTATTATTAAAATATATATAGATATATCTATATATATAAAAACACACTAAATAGCATATTTTACACTGCTGTTACTTTATGAATACATTAATGCTTCGCACTTCCTAATACAGATTTGTTCATTCAGAATTACAGCCTTATTAAATTACGATTCTGCAAATTTAAAAATGCTCTATATAAGCACATAGTATATTTTTTTACAGAAGTTTTTAGTGAGTGAAGACCTTGCTTTTGGATAGAAGTTCACTCCCTAAAAACTTCTGTAAAAAAATATGCTATGTGCTTATATAGAGCCCTTTTCAATTGGCAGAATCGCAATTTAATAAGGCTATTAATTATTAACTTACATTAATTTAATAAGTATTAATTAGTAATGGAAAATAAAAAAATATACTTTCCACTTCACTATAAAAAATATATATTTTTACACTGCAGTTATATATATATCGCACTGAAGGTGCTCAGAGGAGCAAAAGTACAAAAGGAGAGATGCTCACAATAAGCGCCAAAGGTGCTCAGAGGAGCAAAAGTACACAAGAGGAGAGGCTCCCAATGAGAGCTGAAGGTCCTCAGAGTAGCAAAAGCTTTACATTGTGTGGCAAACAGCATTGCCATGGCTTTAAGTTTTACTGCACCGTCATTTTTGACGGAAAAGTCGCTAGTATATATATATATATATATATATATACATACACACACATTTGTGCTCAAAAGTTTACATACCTTTGGCAAATTGGTAATAGATGTACCATTTTCAAAGAAAACATGAGTGAGCAGGCAAAAAAACATTTATTTTATTTTATTTCTTATGGGATTCATATTCAACTGTAAGTTATAACAGAATGGCACAATCATAAAACAAAACATGGCAACAAAAAAAAAAATTACCCTGTTCAAAAGTTTGCATACCCTTAGTTCTTAATACTGTGTATTGCCCCCTTTAGCATCAATGACAGCGTGCAGTCTTTTGTAATAGTTGTCTATGAGGCCCCTAATTATTGCAGGTGGTATAGCTGCCCATTCAAAATGCCTCCAGGTCATGCAAAGTCGTCTTGCATGAACCGCACGTTTGTGATCTCCCCAGAGTGGCTCAGCGATATTAAGGTCAGGAGACCTTTTTCTGCTGTAACCACTGGATGGTAATCTAAATTCATGAGGTCATTGCAATGTAGAATATTTCAGATATATACATAGAAAGTGCTAAGTGCTGAATCATTTAATAAAAATATATATATAAGGTGCTCAGTGAGACGTAAAGTGCCAAAAACCTAAAGTGCTATGATCATTTGGAGATTGGAAATGTAAGGTGTACCCTATAAGAGGATCTAATCTTCTACCCTTGCTTTTGTATTATATCATACTAGCAACTTGCCAATCAAAAATGACGGCAACACAATTTTAAGCCTGGCAATGCTCTTTTCCACCCAATGTAAGGTTCTGCCCTCTCTGAGCACATTCAGTGTTCCTCTGTGTCTCCCCCTGTGTCTCTTCCCCCCTCCTGTGTCTCTCCAACCCTCCTCTTCCTCCCTTGTCTCTCCAACCCTCCTCTGTCTCCTTAAGACCCCTCTCCCTCCCGTGTCTCTCCAACCCCCCTCTGCCCCTCCCTCCAGTGTCTTTCCCTCTCCCTCCCGTGTCTCTCCATCTCCTTCCCGTGTCTCTCCAACCCCTGCCACACGTGCACACCCGTCGCAATACGCATGCATGCACAGGCTACAATTCTCAGTTTGAGAACTATTATAACTGATATCCTTAGGAGCACCATGATACATACATTGGTTCTATATCCATATACCTGAGCCACCTATCTTTTATGTATTGGTGTTGTGATTTAAAAAGGAGCCAAACAACTATGTTTTGCATGATCAGTCATATTTTCAGTAGTGGGGTCCATTTAAAGATATAAATTTGAAAATTATTAGACAAATGAAAGGGCTTATGAGTTATAAAAAGTCTTAAAAAACTGGCAAATAAATAGTCTACCAATTGGAAAAGAAATAGATATATTGTAAGAGGGTAGAAGATAGGAGGCAAGGGTTAAAGTGTTTAAGGATACTTGTAAGCACATTTGACAACTGTTTTAACTTTTGTAAAAACACATTTTTGAATATGATATAATTGGGTTAATCTATTTCACAGATTTTTTTTTATAGAAATAGAAGAGCACTGTGTAATATATATATGAATGATATCTATGTTATTGCATTGGAAATAGTGGGTCGATTTGTAAAGAAATGTAATTGAATATAATCGGAATTTAAATAATATAATAGCTTAGATTTACACAACAGTAGGTTTGGCAGTAAGACATGCGTTTTGGTAAGAGTTAAAATGCATTTTAATCAAAGATAGAGGATCACTATTAAATAAAAAATAAAAATGATATATGAAAAAGGCATGACTTAATGCCGTCAAAAAGACACTGGGTAATGAGTAATATTATTCATGAAGAGGAGATTTTATAAATTATAGATAGACAGTAAAAAGGGGAATTTTTTATTTAAAGTAAATCACGTTGCACGTGTCATCTTCTCTCCTAAGCCTACTGATAGAGATTTACATTTAAGATGATTAAGAATTACGCAATAGTAAAAAGCCCTATTGTTAGATGATAGATGTCTTTGAATAATAAGGAAAGATAAGGAAATACATTATAATTAATCAACAAGTTCACTGGAAGAAGAAGGTTACACACATGGTAGTCAAATCCTTAACAATTTAACTCATGTGATGATAACATTGACATCCCAAAAAGAAGGTTTATTCAAAATGGTCATGGATATTTTAATGTATGCATTGTAAATAATAATGCAATGTTGTCTTGTATAGTATTTGTCTTTGTTGGTTTTAAAAGGTCTGAAATATGGAAATTGTGGGAGGCACGAGATTTGGTTTCACCGTTTGAGGCACAGAATCAAGTTCTACTAGATAGATCTAAAAGAGTTAATGATTAAATTCATAAGTCAAAATGTCCAGGGTTGGAAATCGGTTTATAAATGGCATCCAAATAAATATAAGGAATTTTCAAAGGGAAAAAGCTGACATAATTTGTATCCAGGAAACGCACTAGGAGGATAAGGAAATATCAAATTATAATAAGATTATTTACTACAAAATATAAAGCCACATATAAGAAACAAGTTTGAGGAGTATCTATCCTTTTTAATAAAGATTTAAAAATGAATGAACAGTTCATTGAATTAGATCATGAACATAGATACCTGATTTTGATCGGCTCTATTAATAATCAAATATATTCCTTTACGAATTTATATGTTCCAAATAAAGGACAAGTGTGATTCCTGAATCAAAAGATTAAAGCATTTATGAAATGTGTACAGGGGAAAATAATCATATGTGGGGATCTAAATATGATACTAAACAGTGAATTAGACCGGAAATCAATGGGTAGCTCTGTCCTAGATCATCAAGTATTAAGGACAATTAAGCAGTTTAACCACAGCCTTTTCGAAATATGACTTATATGACTCATGGAGAGTCTTTCATCCCAATGAAAAGGATTTTTTGTTTTTTTCATATAGACACAAAGTTTACACCAGGATATATTATTTTCTTCTCGATGTGAACACTTTAAATTAAACTCTAAAGGTTGAAATAGGCTCCATAACTATTATCAGACCATGCAATGATAATGCTGACCCTAACATCAAATCAAAGGCAGTTAAATACTAAAGAGTGGAAATGTAATCATTCTTTAATTGAGGATGAGAAAGATCAAATCCGTTTGAAAGAGGAAATTTTTACATTTTTTGAACTTAATAAAAAATCAGTCCCCTCCATTGCCACAATATGGAAGACTCATAAAGCTTACATTAGAGGGTTACTCATCAAATGGCAAAGTCAGGTAAGGAAAAATAGAGGACTGCCTTTGAGGAAATTATACATAAATCTAAGTACTATAGAGATGTCTAATAAAGAGAATTTGAATATCATAAAAATTAAATAAAAGAGATACAATTACAGATTAAAAAAAAAAAAATTCTATACAAAGTAGATAGATCTATATGGGCCCTCCAACAGAGACTATATCATTGTGTCAGTAAGCCAAGCTGAATGCTGGCAAATACATTAAATAAGATATTACAACAAAATAGAATAGAATAGAGTTGATTAAGCACAATGGCAATACTTACTCTTACTCTTTGCGGAATACTACCACAAACTGTAAAATTTGAAAGATGAAGGAGAGTTTATAAATGCTAAAATTAGTGAGATCAAAAATTTTCTGGATCAGATTAATTTGCCAAAAGTTAGAGATTTAGAATTTGAAGAGTTTATTAAGGAATTATCCACAGCAGATGTTAGAGGCAAACATCATTACAATTTTAAAACAAGATCATGATCCTACAAATCCAAAGAATTACAGACCTATTTCACTTTTAAATAGTTATGTTAAAATTTACGTAAAAATCCTTGCCAATAGGCTTAATAGAGAAATGCACCAATTAATATCTAGCGACCAATGCGTTTTTATAACCGGGAGACAGGGATCCGATAATATTCGGAGATTAATAGACTTAATTTCCCATGTGGAGATTAGGAATAATATGGCCATCTTTCTCTCGCTTGATGCAGAGAAAGCTTTTGACCGAGTGAACTGGGAATATATAGATCTTATAATGACCAAGTTTGGGTTGGGCGATTTCGGAATAAAAGCAATTAAAGCATTATATACATCGCCATCGGCTTCGGTTAGTGGTAAAGGCTTTAAGCCAAATTTGCAATATCGAATGGCACCCAACAGGGTTGCCCTCTTATTCCATTAGCCTTTGCATTATTAATTGAACCATTGGCTGAAAAGATCAGGAGCTCTTCAGAAGTGAAAGGGTTTGAAATAGGAAAATCAGTCTATAAAGTTACACTATATGGTGACGATGTTGTAGCCACCATACAAGATCCAACACGTTCTCTAATCAATTTACATCAAATTTTAGCTAAATATAGCAGGATATCGAATTATAAGTTAAATACTTCCAAAACAAAAGTTCTGGCTGTAAATTACTCGATTAAAGAACAAATAGAATTAGAAGCCAAATATAAGTATAATTGGCAAGATAAAAACTTTAAACATTTGGGAATCATATTCACTAATATTCTGCAGCAGATGATCTCCATCAATTATAAAAACATTTATGAGAAATTAAGTGAGTTAATCATATCCTGGAAAACTTTAAATCTATCATTAACAGGGAGAATCGCAACAACAAAGATGACTCTTCTTCCACGTTTTAACTATCTAGGAAGATGTATCCCTCTGACTTTGTCTAAATACATAATGGTTAAATTCCAGAGACTGATTGATAGTTTTATCTATAATTGAAAGCAAAAGTAAAAGGATTGATGGAAACCTATTAGAAGATTTATACTTTAAATTAAGAGCTAGAGATATGTTGGCTACCATAAGATTGGGATATAAATTCTGGTTCAAGTTTAATACAAGATGGGAACTCTCTCCGTTTCCGAGCCCTATGATATCAATAGATATGCTGAAAAATGAATTGGAGCTTCCTTTTTTATTATCACATTGGCCTGAAAGAGGAATTAGACATATTTAGGATCTATTTATCAGAGGGGTACTTGGCTCTTTTGAACACCTTGTCTTAAATTATAACATCCCAAAACAAACTTGGTTGGAGTCCCTGAAGTTAAAAAAGTATGGGGAGCTTCAAAATATTATTTAAAAGAGACTAGAGCAATAACTTCTTTTGAAAAACTGGTGTTCCAAAATGATCATAACCATTTAATATCAAAATGTTATAGGATTCTAAATAATGTATTAGATAATAACAAATCAAGTAAAATGATCAGCTGGGAGAGAGACCTAGATAAAAAGTGGAACAAAGAAGACTGGTTTAAAAGCTTAAATATAACAGAAAGATTTGTTAAAAGTTGATCATATAGAGAAATACAAACGAAAATATTAAACACATTTTATTTGGTGCCGATGCGGATCTCTGAAATATATCATGATGAAAAGAAAAAATTCTGCTGGAGAAATTGCAGGCAAGTTAGTTTGCATCTCCACATATGGTATAACTGCCCAATAATTCTTAGATTTTGTAATCAATGTTTGGATCTTATTGTCGAAAATGTAACAACCAACATCTCAATTTCTCCAGAACTCATTTTGTTCCCATTTTTCTTTGGATAATCTCTCGCTGGATATTAAAGCTGGATTGCTACAAGTTATCATGGCAGCAAAGTGGATAATTGCCTCTATGTGGAAGCAAATCTCGGCTCCTAGCATAAATGAATTAAAAATTACAGTTAACAAGAATCGCGCTTTGGAAGGAGACCTACAAAAACTAGGTATTATAAAAAACTCAACCATTAAATGGAAAATCTGGGACTCCATTCAAGGTGAATAATGTCTAGAAGATCAATATTTGTACTGTCAATGTCTTGAAACAATATTAGTATGTGTTTTTTTTTCTTCTGTTTCAGACCTGTTTTGTTTGTGTAAAATTGGTATGGGAAATGGTTATCTTATCTTATTGTGCATTACCAACATGTGTATTATACTATTTATTATCCTAAGTGAATGAATGTATTTGTATGTAATAATTTTTGTCATCTGATATAAAATAATAAAAATGATGAAAAATAAAAACAAATATATATTTTCTGGAAAAACTATAAAAACAGGAACTTTATTAAGAATTACTTTAAAATCAGTATATTAATTGGAGGTGCCAATATTATCAAGGATGGGTGAAATAACACTTATAATGAATATGGACCTAATATTAGTCTATATAGCAAGATCTCTGTGTCCCATTTCAGACCTTCTATATAAGGGGCCAAAGTCTGTCCCACAAAGAATGACTAGTGGCACAAATGTCCTTAGAATTAAGGTGTAACGATAGGTACTTCACAAATTACACAAACTACAAGGCCAATTATGTAGAAGGCAAATCAATAAATAGGGAATTCCTGTGTCTTATGCAGAGACCTCCTATCTAGGGGCTACTTTATGCCCCACAGGCTGGCTAATGGCCCTATAAATAAGATAGGACAGATAAATCTCAACTCCATTATAGAGACACAGACACACCCCAGGGAGAATCTTTGGTAAACTCTTAAGAAGAACATTCTAACATATACTATTGGGATTTTCCCAAAACACATAGTTAATTCAAAATGCATTCACCAAGATCTACTAAGAAAGTTTCACAGCTCACTAACAAAATCATTTACACTATTACATACCAAGAACAAGAAATTCTTATGAAACATAAGATCCAGACTTCCATTGGGCTGAGTCATTTGATAAAACCAAACACAAGAACTAGGTATTGTATAAGATTAATATTTCTCTAATTATTTCTTTTTCATTACAATCATGGAAATATTTTTTTAATGTAATGTAAAATAGATTGCTATATCAATATATACAATACTAGCGACTTGCCCGTCAAAAAATGACGGCAATGTGATGTATATGTTTGTCAAGTTGTTTAGTTATTAACATATATTTTTGACACTTGTAAGTATTTTAATATGAACGTGTATTTTTGTAAAATGTTGATGTAATGGTTTTTTAAAATGTAATTTGTATCTGAAGAATTGTTAACTTTAATATACATTGAATGAATAGGAAAGCAAAAAGTAAAAAGCATTCTTGAAACGTTGCGAATTTTAACATGAAGTTTAAAATATATGTAAGCAATAACCTTCAAAGTATATATTTTGAAACTTGAACTTTATTTTTTATGTAAGTTTAGAAGTTGAGAAAACATTGATATAATTTTGAACATTATAAACAGGAACATAGTGAATACATTTTGTAACCTAATTTTTTATTAAAAGTATTAACATTTGAATGTAAAAACAATTGACCTTTAAATTAATCAGTATTAACATGAAATTTCTATCACAATAATTGTTAACTTGAATATACATTGAATGTAGAGGAAGGCATACAGTAAAACTCTCCTTAAAACGTACGTAATTAAAGTAATTCATTACTGAGCACATAAACTGGCGATAAACATTAATGTAGTTAGTAATCTTAAGATAACAGACAATATTTACATTGTGACTTAAAAGGTGCTTGACCTCTTAACATCCACTTTGTAATCTGTTGAATGAAATAACTTTAAAATATATATTTTAAACTTGTAACATTAGAAACATTAACATAGTGACTTAACATTTTAACATAATTTTTACTAAAAATGCAAGGCAAGTATTTTGTGAGGCGAATCATTCATAAACAGTACTTTCATTAATTATGACTGAATTAAACAACCAATTGTTATGTATTTTGGAATGCTTTTAAAAAATGTTGGCATCTTTAATTTTTATCCTTCAAAGTTATAGTACTTCATAGTAGACAATGTTTTTAGTAAAAATACGTCCATCTTCTAATAAATCACCTTGACTTTCATTGTTTTCAATGTAAACTTTAATAGCCTGTGGATTTTTGCACCGTGACAACGCAACGTACAATTGACCATGTGCAAAAACTGGTTCTTCCAAGTAAATACCCACAGATTTGAAAGTTTGACCTTGTGATTTATTAATGGTCATGGCAAATGCCATAATAATGGGAAATTGTCTTCTTTGAAGTATAAAAGGGAGACTACTTTCACTTGGTGCTAAATCTATTCTTGGTATGAAAACTCTCTCTCCTTTATGGGTCCCAGTTAAAATTTCAGCATCTATAAAATGGTCCTTTAATTGTTGAACAATTAATCTTGTGCCATTGCATAGGCCTTTTTTTGGGTTCATATTTCGCAGTAACATGATAATTGCACCTTTCTTTAGCTGCAAAATATGTGGTGGCATTCCAGAAGGAGTTAAAGAATTAATGAATTCAGTTGAAAAGTTTTCCTGACTTTCATTGTCATCAGCAAGTACAGAATCAGCACTGTGATAATTTCTTTGTGGTGCATTAATTTTTTTTAAGATTTCATTATTGAGTATTAATGCATCTTTATTTTTACACGTCAGTATAACTTGGTTGGCAAGCTCAGAATATTCTTCGTTATTTATGCTCCCTTCAAATATAGCCGATATAATATCTTGTTGACAAATCATATGAGGTGGGATCTCTACAGTGTCGTCAGGTAAATGTAGTATTTTTTCTGTTCTTCCTTCTCCAATTTTAATAAGCCAATCATTGAAATCAGTTTGGCCTTCTGATCTCATATTTTGTTGCAGTTGAAGATGGGTAAAATGTTTCCATACTGTACTTGACTTTATACATGTTTCAATAATGTCTGTTCGATTTCCATGTACAACGACAGGTAATGTTTGTCTAAAATCGCCACCCAACAAAATTACCTTTCCACCAAATGGAAAAATATTATCCATGACTTCACGAAGCAAACGGTCAATACATTGGAGGGCATAGCATGACATCATTGTGGCCTCATCTATTATAATTAATTTACATTTCTTCAATTTCTTTGCTTGTAAGGATGTCATGCGAATATCTGACACTGAATTTTCCAAAATAGGCACTGGCAGTTTGAATCCACTATGAACAGTTCTTCCACCTTCTATTAAAAGTGCAGCAATTCCAGTAGTGGCAAACGCCATTGCTATTTGTCCTTGTGCTCGTACTGAACTCATTAATAAATTGTACAAATATGTTTTCCCTGATCCGCCAGGTCCATCAAGATAGAAATAACGCTCTGTCACCATGTCATCATCTATAGCATTTTTAATGGCATGAAATGCTTGCAATTGTAGTGTATTTAAAGTTGCAAGTCTTTCTTCTGTTCTTTCTGCTTGTAGTTGAATGTCATAGTCTTCAAAGTTAATGTCATCTATTAGACCTGGATCAGGCAAATTAAAACTTGCACAACTTAATCCATGAGTTAAAAAGACTTCTTGAATTTCCATTAAGGCTTTTAAGTGTGCAATGGGTTCATTGTATCGTCGCATAAAGTCTTCAGCCATATTACTTTTAAAAGTCTCCCACAAAGCTAATGCATTTGGAGCATTTGAGAAGATACAAATAAAAGCAAATTGTTCTCTCATCTGTCGTGGCATTTGACATTGTGCTGCTTCTTCTAAACATCTTTCCCACTCTGTATCATCAGCGAGTAAGTTTCTATTTCTTGCAGCTAAATGGAAGGATTCATATACAATGTCATTAACAGTTCTTAATTGTTCAAAACTTTGTGCTCCTGGAACATTTAAAAGTAATATCCGTAAGCAAAATCGTTCAACATCTCTTGGACTGACTGTGTAAATTCGTGGAATTATTTTATTGCCTCTGGTTTTTCTTGCTCTCCATAATCCATTCACAAAAACATAGTGATATGGAATTTCAATATATAAGTATTGTGTTGCTTGAGCATCAGTGGAATTTAATGCAAACCATGCAGTTAGTGTAGTGTGACGATCTTCACTTTGGGCCAATGCATTCATTTCATTTCCAGAATGGAAATAGACTAAATGTCGTTGTGGCAAATGTACTGCTAACCTATATACTGCATGTGATCTATCATGCATTTCAAATTTTAAAAGCCGCCACATAGCTTCTGGCGCACTGACATAGCGAGCATCTACATGAGATGCAAGTTCATCATGTACTAACTCACTACTTTCAGGGTTGTCTGCACTTTTGACGACTACAGTAGCTGCATCGTAACCTTTGTAAATATATTTGTAGACATATTTAATGGATTTGATGGAAGTGCAGGCTTCTACGTTGATGTGGGCGTTGTACTTCATGAGTAAATGTGGATTGTAGGGTACTACATATCTATTGTCCACTTTTTTTCCACGAATAATGGCACTATCTCCTTCTCTTCTTTTATAAAGTGGATATCCATCACAATTTGCATATGTTTTGTCTCTATAATCTTTTGGAAAATCTTTTGAACATTGATTATTTTCCATACATGGTGATTGTGGATTAAGGTCTCCACAGGGTCCATGAATCATGCGATGAGTAACAATCTCATATAGTCTACCATATAGTTCTGGATCCGGTAGTTCAGCAACTATGACTGCATCCACTTTGTCCGAAGTATCTAATTTATCTTTCTCTTGAAGTATTATGAGAAGATGTGCATGTGGAAGGCCTCTTTTTTGAAATTCAATGGGATATACATAAGCAAGACATTTGCCAAATAACTGATTTATAGTGAAGTCACGTATTAATTCATTTAATTTTATCTTAAAAACTCTGGCTACTAAATCTGGTCGATCTGAAGCACTTTGTCCAAGAAGTAGATTTTGATTAATTTCTGGCCATTGTGGATTACATGTAAATGTCACAAATAAATCTGGTTTTCCAAATTTTGTCACAATAGCCATAGCATCATTGTATCTTTCTCTCATATTTCGAGGAGATCCTTGAAAGGAAGATGGTAAAATGATGGCTTTGCCAGCTGTCACGTCTCTGCTTGTAGCCACGTCAGCAACATAGTCCATGAGTCCACAATATTGTTCTACACGTAGTTTATCTTGTTGATATTTTATAAAGTTTAAATTATTTGCCTCAACTTGCAAATATGAATCAATAATCCATTGTTGTGTTAGTTTCCCACCACATAAAATTGGATTAAATTCATCTCTAATGGCAATTTGAGCAACTTTAAATTCAAGCATAGAAACATTATTTCGGATTCTGGCTTTAGCATTTGGGTAACTGGGAAGGGTTAATTTTGGTTGCCAACCTGCTTCTCCGTGTGGGAAAAAGATGGGATATGTCATTGGATCTAAATTTGGACTTAAGATATTAATATTAATAAATGGTTGGTCCTCATTTCTGGGATATACTCTAATGTCTCTTTGAAATGGTGGTTCTCCTTCATCATTGTGAAAGACCATTGCAACCTCATTTGATGTTGGCAAGTTATAACGACGTTTATCAGTATGTCTGTCTCTTTTAAGCACCATATTAACCTTTGGCATGGGTAATTGATGTCTTTGTGCATGAAGTAGTTGTTCATTTTCTACTTCTGCCAATTTTTTGTAAGCTTTACTGTAGGGATTGTTGTCCATAATGTTATTTAGCTCTATAAAAACACTGGGTAAGCATTTTTTATTTTCTTCCATCTGCATACGTTGGTCAACAGCTTCCATTGTATCTAGGACATATAGTTGAGCGAATTTTCTTTGCTCTCCTTCCTCTGGATGTAAATGTGAAGTCCGATGATAAATTTGTCCTTGGACTTTAAAACAGTAAGGACCATGTCCTGGTACATTAGCAGCCAATGTTGCCCCCATAGATGCAAATGATATGGCACTATTGTAGGATCTTATGTTTGTCTTAAAATTGTTGTAATTTGGAAAAGTAGGTTCAGTCATAATATTTAGTAAATAGGTTGGAAATTGTTTCCTTTGTGGAAGTTTGAACTTTCCTTTTTGACAACAACTAATAAATTGTCCATCTCGGGGTCTCTCCTGTTTAAAATAATAAGCCTCACAAAATTGACATTGAGTAGTCATGTCCCCACAACTATGAACCTCTACTGCTAAAGACTTCAGTAAAGGACAATTTGCAAAGCATATTGGATGTTGACTTTGATATTCATCAGATGAAAAGTCATGAAATGTTTCAACAACAGGTTCTAAATGTTTAGTTTTTTTCGTAGATTTTCTTGGTATATGTTGGACTTGTTCGGTTGAAATGTCCTGTAAGTTTTTAGTAAGAGTTTGTAAATGCTTTGTTTTTGTAGTTGTTTTTTTTGGTCTGTCTTGACTGGTATGTTGTAAAATGTCATCTGATGTTTTAGGAACAGTTTGTAAATGCTTTATTATTTGTTTATTTTTTTTGGTTGTATCTTTCATTTTTGCAGCTGATATTCTTTTATTTGCAAGTCTTTTGCGTTCTTTTTCTCTTCAAATTTATTTCTCCTCCGGTGTCTGCTGGGCGGCCCATCTCTCTTGTCTTTCTCTAGTTTGACGTCTTTTCTTCTCTTCTTTGGTCTCGTTATCAGCCATATTAATCTGTAAAGGAAAAAAAATAAATGTAATTGTGTATATTTAAATTTGTAATTCCTGTTAAAGATTATTGTGCACAATTGGTGAAATAAAAGGCAAATCATGAATGTATCATTTATATTTAGTTAAATTTATAATTCCTGTCTTCACTGGCTAAGAATTTGGCCAATGGAATACTGCTGTAAATAAGCATGTAACATATTTATTTAAAATAATGGTTTTATTTATTAAAAACTTTGTTTGTGGATAGATATTTACCACTGCAAAACTTCTTTGCTGAAAAAAAAAGTGATGTGGTTATTGAGCTATGTATTGCATAGTAGCAATTTAAATAAAATAAGGGAGATAGTAAATTAATTATTTTATTTTTCTGTTGACACGGATGCAACTGAAAGCAGTTTCTTTAGTTTTATACTTTAGTACTTATTATAGTTTACCTTGGTTGAAGTGTGATTTAAATCCGAATGTTTGTTGGTCCTCGTTTCAAAATCGTTGTCCAATGGTGTGGTCCTCTGTTGGAAGTCCTCGTCCGATGGTGTGGTCCTGTGGCGATAGCCCCCGTCCGATATTGTGGTCCTGTGGCGATATCCCTCGTCCGATGTTGTGGTCCGTTGGTGAAAGTCCTCGTCCGATGGTCTGGTCCTGTGTTGAAATTCCTCGTCTGCTGGTCTGGTCCTGTGTTGAAATTCCTCGTCTGCTGGTCTGGTCCGAGTCCTCGTCCGATGGTCCGGTCCTGTGGAAAAAGTCCTTGTCCGATTGTCTTCACGCAGTATCTGTTGTAATGTAAAATAGAAAATGTTGTTTGAGTGAAATGTCTGTTAAATAAATTAAAAATGTATTAATTTGACTGTATTGTATGAGTTATGGTTATTTTTTTCTATCTTTGTTTTTTTTTACTTTCTGTACAATCCGACAACTTTTGTTATTCTTATTGAAGGTTCTTAGTAAGGCTTGTGGGTTGTGATATATTAAATAAGATGTGTTTATGTTATTTTTTGTACAATCCTGTTTTGTGCACACCACTTGTGGTATAGTTATTTAACCTTTATTGGGATGGTTATAGTTAGTGAAACATGAAATAATATAATTAAGGTAGTTTGCTATGTGTTTGTGTTAGTTTTTGACAATCCTGTTTGGTGCGCATCACTTGTGCAAAACTTATTTCTTCTTGATTGTACTGGTTATAGGTTGTTAAACATTAAAGAAGAATGTTAATATAGTTTGCTATGAGTTTGTGTGATTTTTTATACAATGCTATTAGGTGCACAACACTTTTGTTATTCTTATTTTTGCTTCTTTGTAAGGCTTATAGGTTGTTAAACATTGAATAAGAAATTCTGTTTTGTGTGTAGCAGTTTGTGTGTCATTCAATTGCGATTTGGCTAATTGAATCGTGCCCTAAATAAGCACATAGCATATTTTTTTAAATAAGTTTTTAGTCATTGAAAAACTGTATTTTTGATATTTTTTTATTAACTAAAACCTTATTTTAAAGAAATTGTTATGTTGTTATTTAGAGCCCTATTCAATTGGGCAAATTGCAATTGAATGAGGTCCTTTGTGTGTACCATATGTTGCATAGTTTGGCCCTCATTCAATTGCATTTTTTACAATGTAATAGTACTCTAAGGCCGTAATTGAATTGCAATGTATAAATTTGAATAGGGTTGTAAATAAGCACATCACATATATTTGTTAAAATAGAATAAGGGCCTAAAAGTTCTTATTTATAGCCATATTTAATTGTCCAAAATAGCAATTGAATGAGGGCCTTTGGTTATATTTGTTATATTGTGAGCTCCTCATTCAATTGTGTTTTGTCCAATGGAATAGAGCTCAATATCAGCACAGAGCATATTTTTTTACGGAATTTTGTATTTAGTGAACTTGTATCCAAAAGCAACGTGTTCACAAAAGAAAAATTTCCTTTAAAAAATATGCTCTGTGCTTATATAGAGCCCTATTGAAATGGGCAAATCACATTTGAGTGAGGCCCTTGGCCATTAAAGACATATAGGTCCTCATTGAATTGCAATTTTGCCAATTGAAGAGGGCTCTATATAATCACATAACATATTTATTGAGCAAAGTTTTTAGTTATTGAAAACCTTGATTGTGGTTAGAAATTCAGTAACTAAAAAGTTCTGTTTCAAAAATATGTTATGTGCTTATATAGAGCCCTATTCAATTGAGGAAGTCGCAATTGAATAAGGCTCATGGTTATTTCTTGTTTATACTTAATACTTTACCTTGATTGAAGTTTTGAATAACAGACGGTCCCCTCCTGCCAATCTTAATCCGCTGGTCTTCTTGTAGTGTCTGTTTGAAAAAGAAAGTGAAATAGTTATTTGTATATTTATAATTTTTCATCTAGCAAAGCATGGCCTTTTGAGCATGTAATGTCTTGTTGTATCTTACCTCTTCTTCTTTGT
Source organism: Discoglossus pictus (assembly GCA_027410445.1). NCBI lineage: Eukaryota > Metazoa > Chordata > Amphibia > Anura > Alytidae > Discoglossus > Discoglossus pictus. The sequence goes on along the minus strand of CM050169.1, from coordinate 117,996,015 downwards.
TGGTGTTCTTTAAAAGGGATTGTGCTTCACAGTGCACGGTGCAAATTGTTGAGAGACGCTGTTGATGCAGAGTCTGTTTGAATATTAAAAGAAATAGAAAGATTCAGCTTTATATGATCTATTGAATTGCAGTAAAGGAATGAAATTTAAATATAGTTGTATAATTTTAATAATGTCATTTAAATGTAGTTGTTTACTGATTTTGTTGTAAGCTAATTTTGTTGCATTGGCAATACACATAAATGTGCGTGTCACATGTCACTATACATTATACACATATATGTCCGTGTCACATGTCACTATGAAGGGGCAATACACAGAAATGTGCGTGTCACATGTCACTATACATTATACACATATATGTCCGTGTCAGATGTCACTATGAAGGGGCAATACACAGAAATGTGCGTGTCAGATGTCACTATACATTATAGACATATATGTGCGTGTCACATGTCACTATACATTATAGACATATATGTGCGTGTCAGATGTCACTATACATCAAGCTCTGTTTAATATTAAATTATGTTTTTTTGTTGTTTTGTTAAATGAACCGTATTTTTTTTGTGAGCCTATACACATAAATGTGCCATACATGATGACTACATAAATCCAATTTTTTTTTTTTATTTGTTTGACCTGTCCTGATAATAAAATGTAATATATTATAGCTTACCTCTCAGTTGTAATTTGCACAATGCAAAGTAGTAAATTAGTAAAGAATTGTCTTCTCAAGTAAAAGCAGCAGTTATCTCAGAAGTCACTCCGTTGATCACCTGAGGAGAAATGTATTTTTTTGTTTGAAATAGGCAGTATTTATAAACTTGTAGAAAGTTCTGGAAAGTGAGACCGTTAGAACGCAATACGCATGCGCTATTTGCGTTCCAGCTTACAATTTGCGTTCCATCCGCCATTTTCTGCGTATTACTGTTCAAAATGGTGTTTAATCTGATTGTGATACGTTCCGCATAGTATGTGTTTCATTATTGCGAGTAAGTGTAGTGTAGTTACGTCTGAAGCCTCGTTTTCGTTTTGTTCGTCGGCCATTTTTTCTCTCGCTTAGCGATGGTATTAGTGTCTAAAGTGTTTATTTTGATTTAAATGTAGGTGTAACTTGTTTTTTTGAGGTGCTGGCTGGTTCCTCTTGCTGTAGGTAAGCTTTTTATGTGTTTGTTGTGTGTCTTTGTTAAGTTTTAAATGTTTGTATGTCTGCGTGTTGCGTCCGATGTTTGCGAAGTCGTAATGTGTGGTAACGTGTCTCGTATGGTGTTTGCGTGTGTAGCCTCGTTTTCGTTTTATTCGTCGGCCATTTTTTGTGTCGCTTAACAAACTATTTAGTGTCTAAACTCTTTTATTTTGAGTGCAATTAAGTTGTAAGTTGCATTTTTGAGGTCCTGGGTGCTTCCTGTTTGTGTAGGTAAGGTTTTTATGTATGTGCTGTGTGTATGTATTGTGTTTGTAATTTTGTAATGTTCGCGAGTTGCGTCCGAGTGTTGCGAGGCCGTAATGTGTGTGAACGTGTGTCGTATGTTGTTTGCGAGTGTCGTAATGTGTGTGAACGTGTGTCGTATGTTGTTTGCGAGTGTCGTAATGTGTTGCGACGTAAACTTTTTTTTGCAAGGGTCGCAGTTGCTGCAACTGAAGACCTCGCTTTGCGAGGTCCTCAGGTGCTGGCATGGAGCGCCTGCGGCGCTCTAAGCCAGCAACTGAGGCCCTCGCTTCGCGAGGGTCCTCAGTTGCTGGCAAGGAGCGCCTTCGGCGCTCCATGCCAGCAACTGAGAACCTGGCACAGTGCCCTCGCTACGCGAGGCCCGCGACTCGCTACGCGAGCCCGCAGCGTTAGCAACAACTCGTACGCTCACAACTATATATGTGATACCCCTACAATGTGTAAATTATAGGTCAACGTATAATTTGCTAATTGAATTTATAAATACCAAAATATCAGACTTTATAGCAATCCAATATATTTTGATTATACATAATTGTAGTGAAAAACAATTCTCTTTTGAATTAGAGATATTATCTTCATTAGACTGTAAAAGCTATAAAATATTAAATTGGCATGATATCTTATATATCAAATATATATTTGTAAACATACCAAAATTATCAAAACCATCTTGGATATTATAATTACCTCACTAATTATATTAAGCATGTTGTGCATGTCTTATATATGATTATGTAGACTGTGATAATAACTGATTCTTCACAATTGTTGTACCTTGAAATTTTATCTATTACAATTGTTTATATCATCTTGTTATATTAAACTATACTGAATTATTATCTTTATTGTTCTATGATAAATATATTTTCAAATAATACAGTTCTGTTTATTTCATGAGGCCAAGGCTTATATATATATTGTGTAGTAAGAATTTAAAATTAGTCGAAATTGGCAAATATATAAAATATGTAATTTGTAATTAATATTAATAAAGGCTATTTATATTAATAATATCACCATATTAATTGCCAAAACCCATGACAATTGGTGTTGTATCAAGAAGGTGTTGAATATCCTCACAGAATTGAACATATTCAGTCCTGTCAGCATTCATGATTGGAGCATGTTGTTTTGTCACTGTGATGTTAAATGGCTTGTATTGAATTTGGATTTAAATAATTCTGTCATTTTTTTTGGTTGTAGCCGAGCACTGCTTTGGCCACCCTTTGATTGATTATGAAGTCTACTCCATTTCTTCTGCGGGATTCTTGTCCGCAACAGAATATCTAGTGGTTGTCAGATATGGAAAGTCCCATCCAAATCCATTTGAGGTAACTGATTCCCATGATATATCAATGTTTACAGGGAGTGCAGAATTATTAGGCAAATGAGTATTTTGACCACATCATCCTCTTTATGCATGTTGTCTTACTCCAAGCTGTATAGGCTCGAAAGCCTACTACCAATTAAGCATATTAGGTGATGTGCATCTCTGTAATGAGAAGGGCTGTGGTCTAATGACATCAACACCCTATATCAGGTGTGCATAATTATTAGGCAACTTCCTTCCCTTTAGCAAAATGGGTCAAAAGAAGGACTTGACAGGCTCAGAAAAGTAAAAAATAGTGAGATATCTTGCAGAGGGATGCAGCACTCTTAAAATTGCAAAGCTTCTGAAGCGTGATCATCGAACAATCAAGCGTTTCATTCAAAATAGTCAACAGGGTCGCAAGAAGCGTGTGGAAAAACCAAGGCGCAAAATAACTGCCCATGAACTGAGAAAAGTCAAGTGTGCAGCTGCCACGATGCCACTTGCCACCAGTTTGGCCATATTTCAGAGCTGCAACATCACTTGTGTGCCCAAAAGCACAAGGTGTGCAAAACTCAGAGACATGGCCAAGTTAAGAAACGCTGAAAGACGACCACCACTGAACAAGACACACAAGCTGAAACGTCAAGACTGGGCCAAGAAATATCTCAAGACTGATTTTTCTAAGGTTTTATGGACTGATGAAATGAGAGTGAGTCTTGATGGGCCAGATGGATGGGCCCGTGGCTGGATTGGTAAAGGGCAGAGAGCTCCAGTCCGACTCAGACGCCAGCAAGGTGGTGGTGGAGTACTGGTTTGGGCTGGTATCATCAAAGATGAGCTTGTGGGGCCTTTTCGGGTAGAGGATGGAGTCAAGCTCAACTCCCAGTCCTACTGCCAGTTCCTGGAAGACACCTTCTTCAAGCAGTGGTACAGGAAGAAGTCTGCATCCTTCAAGAAAAACATGATTTTCATGCAGGACAATGCTCTATCACACGCGTCCAAGTACTCCACAGCGTGGCTGGCAAGAAAGGGTATAAAAGAAGAAAATCTAATGACATGGCCTCCTTGTTCACCTGATCTGAACCCCATTGAGAACCTGTGGTCCATCATCAAATGTGAGATTTACAAGGAGGGAAAACAGTACACCTCTCTGAACAGTGTCTGGGAGGCTGTGGTTGCTGCTGCACGCAATGTTGATGGTGAACAGATCAAAACACTGACAGAATCCATGGATGGCAGGCTTTTGAGTGTCATTGCAAAGAAAGGTGGCTATATTGGTCACTGATTTGTTTTTGTTTTGTTTTTGAATGTCAGAAATGTATATTTGTGAATGTTGAGATGTTATATTGGTTTCACTGGTAAAACTAAATATTTGAAATGGGTATATATTTGTTTTTTGTTAAGTTGCCTAATAATTATGCACAGTAATAGTCACCTGCACACACAGATATCCCCCTAAAATAGCTAAAACTAAAAACAAACTAAAAACTACTTCCAAAAATATTCAGCTTTGATATTAATGAGTTTTTTGGGTTCATTGAGAACATGGTTGTTGTTCAATAATAAAATTAATCCTCAAAAATACAACTTGCCTAATAATTCTGCACTCCCTGTAATGTTGTCAGCTCATGTTTGACCACATCCATTTTGCCTTGGTTCATAGTCCTAATATTCCAGGTTCCTGTGCTGATTTATTCTTTAAAGCAGCAGACTTTCTTTTCCCCTCCAGACACATCTGCAGCTGGGCATCCTCTCAACTTTGCCCCAACCACTTTATTAGGTGTGTAACATAGTGCCCCCCAGAGGTGAGAGCAAAACACGTTTTGAAGAGTTCTCCCCAGGAAAGACAGAGTTAACTTCATGGAGCAGTGCTAAGCAACTAATTGAACCTGCAGGTGTTGTAAGCCTGTTAAAGGCACACACAGAGCAATTAGTCCGGAGCCTCACTACAAGCTAAGAAGGTCGCTTATAGCTATCTGCCAGTGAAGGCATTGTTTTTGATTTTGTCTGCTGAAAGCAGAAATTGAGACCTGAAAGTTTACAGAGGAGACTGTTTGTTGCAGAGCAAAAAAGAGCCTTTACAGAGGAGACTGTTTGTTGCAGATGAAAAAAGGAATTTGCAGAGGAGACTTGATTGCTGCAAAAAGGATTTGTGCCACAAAGAGCATTTACAGCGGAGACTGTTTGCTGCAGAGAAAAGAAAGGGATTTGCAGAGGAGCTGCTGCAAGGATTTTGCAACAGCAGTTTTTACAGAGGAGTCTGATTGGTGCTATCCCAGCGATTGGAGCAGAGGATCCATTACAGCTGAGAAGCTGAGAGACAATGAATTTAAATGTACCATTACAGAGTCTGACAATACACCCCAGGGAGAAGTCTGTGATGGTACCAGATTTTAACCTTAAACAAAAGAGGGTGTTAAGGATCCCTGTAGGTTGGGGTATCTGGAGAGTAGGGTGGGCCAGAACCCCACCCTACTGAATGAAATTGAAAAATGACTGTCTGCAGAGAAAAGAGACACAATACTGTGGAATATGGACTATTCAAACTGTACTGTATATGTTTACCTGAAGGCCGAGAAGCGGCTTCAGGGCTAGCAAGGGTGTTCCTGATGTTAAGCCAATATGTTTACGTAGATGTTTATTTCATGCTGAAAATAAGCTATTTTTGTTTGCTTGAAAACTTTTTATTAACAAGAGATAAAAAGCAATTTGGGACTTGGTTGTTTATATGAAGTCACTGAAGAAACCAGTAACTAAAGGCCACATTACCACAGGTGCTACTAATACTCAACCTCTGTTCTTCCCCAGTAATGTGGTAGGCACCCCCTCACCTGAGGGGCTCATCTTCCAGTGCCATATCATTATGTCTCTGGTTGTGTTTATTTATATGGGTTTTCTTGGCAAAGATACTGAAGTGGGTTGCCAGTTCCTTCTCCAGTGCACCACAATTTGTCTGGTTATCAGGGCACATTTAAAGGTGGGCTCTTTTTCAGAATTCACATACCTGTGCCTCCTCACAATTCTTTTTTTTTATTGTCTCTAAATCTTCTTCAATCAGCAATATTGGTATGTCTATGAAGCCCTCCATCACAGCTCTTGAGAAGTATTTGGTATCTCCCGATTGGCTTGGCTAGCTCTCCCTAACCCCGGTCATGTGTAGATAATATTAGTTACTTCCTGCTTCTGTTCAGTCTATGGTGGTGCTGCCAGAATTACTAAAAAAAAGTATTTGATCCCCTGCAGATTTTGAATGTTTTTCCACTGACAAATAAATGACCAGTCTATAATTTTAATGGCAGGTGTATTTTAACAGTGAGAGACAGAATAACAAAAACAACAAGAAAAATGCATGTCAAAAAGTTATAAATTTGATTTGCAGGTCAGTGAGGGAAATAATATTTGATCCCCTATCAATCAGCAAGATTTCTGGCTCCCAGGTGTCTTTTATACAGGTAACGAGGTGAGACTAGGAGCACTCTCTTAAAGGGAGTGCTCCTAATCTCAGCTCATTACCTGTATAAAAGACACGTGTCCAGAAAAGCAATCAATCAGATTCCAAACTCTCCACCATGGCCAAGACAAAAGAGCTGTCCAAGGATGTCAGGGACAAGATTGTAGACCTACACAAGGCTGTAATGGGCTACAAGACCATCTCCAAGCAGCTTGGTGAGAAGGTGACAACAGTTGGTGCGATTATTCACAAATGGAAGAAACACAAAAGAACTGCCAGTCTCCCTCGGTCTGGTGCTTAATGGAAGATCTCACCTTGTGGAGTTTCAATGATCATGAGAATGGTGAGGAATCAGCCCAAAACTACACGGGAGGATCTTGTTAATGAGCTCTAGGCAGCTGGACCATAGTCACCAAGAAAACAATACCACACTACGCTGTAAAGGACAGAAATCCTGCAGCACCCGCAAGGTCCCCCTGCTCAAGAAAGCACCTGTACAGGCCTGTCTGGAGTTTGCCAATGAACATCTGAATGATTCACAGGAAAACTGGGTGATGAGACCAAAATGAAGCTCTTTGGCATCAACCCAACTCGCCGTATATGGAAGAGGATGAATGCAGCCTATAACCCCAAGAACCCTATCACCACCGTCAAACATGGAGGTGGAAACATTATGCTTTGGGGGTGTTTTTCTGCTAAGGGGACATAACAACTGCACCGCATCAAAGGGACGATGGACGGGGCTATGTACCGCCAAATCTTGGATGAGAACCTCCTTCCCTCAGCCAGGGCATTGAAAATGGGCCGTGGATGGGTATTCCAGCATGACAATGACCCAAAACACACAGCCATGGCAACAAAGGAGTGGCTCAATAAGAAGCACATTAAGGTCCTGGAGTGGTGTAGCCATTCTTCAGACCTTAATCCCATAGAAAATCTGTGAAGGGAGCTGAAGGTTTGAGTTGCCAAACGTCAGCCTCGAAACCTTAATGACTTGGAGAGAATCTACAAAGAGGAGTGGGACAAAATCACTCCTGAGATGTGTGCAAACCTGGTGACCAACTACAAGAAACGTTTGATCTCTGATCACCAACAAGGGTTTTGTCACCAAGTACTAAGTTGAGTCAAATACTTATTTCCCTCATTGTCCTGCAAATCAATTTATAACTTTTTTGACATGCGTTTTTCTTGTTTTGTTTTTATTTGTTATTTTGTCTCTTTCTGTTAAAATACACCTACCATTAAAATTATAGACTGATCATTTCTTTGTCAGTGGACAAACGTTCAAAATCAGCAGGGGATCAAATACTCCCCCCCCCCCCCCCCACCCACACTGTATATGTACAATTTTAACTTTACCAAAGCTATCCCGAATCCCATAATTTTGCATAACTGTTTTTTCGGACATCAGCCCTGAATACATGGGTCATAAACATATATTTCTGTGAATTATGTGTAGGTTATACTATGTAAAACTAGATAAAAGTGTTCTGCCAATTAAAGAGACTTGGCGCACAATTCCTTTTTTCAAAACAATGTTACTGTCTGCCATATGTTTATTTATTAAGCATTTTGTAAGTATAAAAATATATTTACAAGGAGAAAATGTATATGAAAAATACATTATACTGTACAAAATACATTATGGCCCCCATTCAATTGCAAGCCCGCAGCTACATGGCCAAAAGCCTAACCTGTAAACCATGCACCCGTAAGTAGTATTTCAGAGCATAATCATGATGAATTAAGCAAGGTTGTAACTAGTGATTTAGAAACAGCCAATAGTAAATGAGACCGTCATCATGACGTCAGTAAAACATGGAGGTTAAACCACAATAAATTAATGTTTAGAAGTCCGATATGTGAATCCGGCAATGTACAAAATAATAAATATGAATGAAAGAAATGTTCTAGTTCATGTGGGGGCCTGATATGTATTAACTCCTTGATTACCGAGATTGATATAACACGAAAATGAAACGTAAAAAAAAGCGGATTTGCGAGCTTGAGACTGTTGTGCAATTAATTCTAATGTGTTACATCGCTTTCCCCGTCTTTTAAAGTGCAGTATTGATTTTTTTATTTGCATTTACAGTGCTACGAACAGGTGTTTAATTCCCTTGCGAGTCCTATCTGGTACTCATTGTGGAAACAATTGTGAGCTTGAAGAATTGTTTTTTATAGGATATGGTTGGGAAGGAAAATAAAACAAAACTTTATTTAAATCCACAGTGGCGCAAAACATAAAATCATTTTAAAAAACTGTTAAAACTAAAGTACACCCTTTGTTTTTTTGTAGGTAACTATTTTGTGTCTTTTATACAGTGACTTTTTTTTTTTTTTTTTAATGGCTACATATATTTATTGGTAAACTGTATCCATGGACTATCAAAGTACTTATGGATCGGAATGCCTTATATTAACTGTATATTTTACGACAATTATTGATAGCTTGAGGATTGGTATTATATGTAAAATACAACACTCTGCATTAACTTGATATGTGCCTCTTATGTGACTTTTTCTTAAACTCAATTACCCAGAAATGGAGCTTAGTAGCATCTATCTTTTAGCATAACAGTATTACTCAGTAAAACCTATTACTATACTGAGTTGCCCTGAAATTGGAACCAAACATTCCTTATTTTTAGAAATAGAATTTATGTTATGGTATTTTTTATTCTGAGTAATTCTGAAAGTGGAGCTGATTATCACCATCAAGAGGGAATGGAGCTAACTCAGTCTTGTCAATCTCACTACTTCCGATATAAGGTCAAACACTCCTTTCCCTCGAGATAGTGATGTTATTCCGTTTGCTATAACAAATTATGAGTAGATTAGATCCTATCATTTAGGCAATGGAGTTGTCCCTGCATTCTGGGTCATTGTAGCAATTGAATAGAGATTTGCAATTGTAACATTTACGGGCTTGAAAGATTAAAGGCTTAGATGGGTTGGAGTTAAGATTTAGACAACTGCAAGGATTTTCAGCCTGTAGCTAAAAGACGCCAATTGAATAGCAAAAGGGCTACGTTACGGGCTCCAGTAACTAACAAGTGCTCAATTGATTAGGGGCACAAGTTATCATATTAGTATAGAATACTCCAATAGTCAACTTCTTCTTCAATTTCCTTGTTAATCAGATTCTGGTCACTAGTCAGGCCCTCTCCTCTAAAGGACAGCTATCTGGACTCCTCTGCAATACTGCTCTTTCTGGAATTTTCTCCTTGGAGAGGCTCCCTAGAACTTCTCTTTCAATGAATAGTACTGACATTTTTATAATAAATCTGACATATGTCGCCCCTCTATACATAATAGTAATAGATGGCAATACGTTGGGTAACTTGCTCTTGGTTTCCATACCCATCTAAAGGCATCCTAGACTCTGTTTATACGGTAAAAAACAGTCACTTTTTGTCTGCAGCTATTTAAAATTTGTCTTCAAAGCACCTTTACTCCAAAAGCCATGTTTATACTGTAAATAAATACCAGTTGTTATCTACTATATGTGGAAATTAGTTTTACTCATTCTCTGTGGTTATTTGTGTGTAATGCTTCTGAAATATGTTATCTTTGTATCACAGTATATAACTGGTAGCTAAAATGATCTTTTAATAATGTGCAACATGAACACAATCAAATTACCCTTTCTACTAGTAGGATTTTGGTCAAATAACACCTGTCCAGCAGGATTTTTAAGAAGAAGATGGATCTAGTTTATACTTCCTGTCTTTCTTCCTGCAGTGGCCAGATGAGGTAATATCAAAACTGTCAATACAAGGTCAACTCACCCTATTTAAATGATTTTAACACACCCTAGGAGTGCTACCAACATTGAATTAGATGGGGGGAATAGTACATTCAAAACAAGAAGAAACTGAGTACTTTCACTAAGGATATATTCTCACTAAGGACATATGTAGTTAACTAAAACTCATCTAATGTTCCACATATTCCTTATTAAATAACCACTGTAATGCATTTGCAAGTAAAGCCCACATGCTTGTTTGTTGGGTATAGATAAATAAAAATTGCATGCAGTTTAAAATAAATAAAAGGTAATATTTTTCTCACTTATAAAATTTTCAGTTTTCCTCCCAAGCAGTGTCGCTTCTCTGCATGGCCAACTCTACCAGAGACCTGGATTAAAAAATATGAACTTTTATTTATATTAAACTGCATCCTATTTTTAATAGTCTCTGTCCAACAAATGACCATATAAGCTTTATTTTTAAAAGCATGGTCATTTAAATGTTATATAAGTTAGCATATTGATTTCATGTAAAATGGAATCTCTGTAGCTATTGATTCATCTAAAATATTTGTTATTTAAATGTTGTATTCCACTTCATAAAATAATTTTACCTATGTGCTAAGATTATTAATTTTATCTTAATTCGCATATTAACTAATTTCTCTCTTATCCTAGTACAAGGAATTGCAGGCCTGGGCACAAGGGGATGCAGGGATGGGCCACTGATTTCACTTGAACAGCTGCATATGTGGTACAAGAGGCCAAACTTGTTTAAACATTGTTGGATACATAAAAAGCTGCAGATATTTCAATATGAAAGAGAGGTAAACTGTGCATGGAGTGAGGCAATGGAACATGATATGCTAGTTGTGGTGTGACAAATTGTACTGTGTGTTGTGTAAGAGAAGCATGCTTTCCTACAACCGGAGTCTAGTTGGAAGCCATAAGGGAAACCCAAACGGTCTATAAACTGATCCAGGCCACATGCTGCCCTTCACTGATGTAGACCAATAAACTTTACAAAAAAGCATGCAACATAAATAACCATGTTCAATCTGACTTATATTTGAAATATGTTTATATACACCAATAAGGTGACAACATCACCTCCTCTCCCAAGTTTAGTTTATTTTCTTGGCTAAGAGGAAACTTCTAAATTATAAAGTAGAGCATCAGGGACATATTTCAGTAAAAGTATGCTTAAAGGGTGACCGTAGCTCAGAATGTTCTATAATTTAATTATATAAATCATATTTTAAAATTACATTAATGTTTTACATGGGAAACAAGTGTAGAAAAACCATACAATCATTAGGTTTACTCCTGTTTACCCCAGACAGTATATATCTTGTGATTTTTACTTCCCTTCTTTTGAAGAACATATGAGGTACTATATACAGCCTCCTCTAACCAAAGACACTTTATTAAAAACAGGAAAGGAAAGGATAAGAGAGACAGTAGTAATATTCAAGAAATTGTGAGCTATATCAACATGATAATAAATGTCACATATATATGGTATCAGAGTAGATTCTGTTCTGTGAGTAACACAAATTCTACAGTCTTGGCAATGAACAGCTCTTATCTACTACACTGTGATAGATCATGAACAGCACATGGCGTCAGTTATGGAAAAAATATATATTTGTAGATAAATGTATATACATTTTCAGTATGTAAAAACAAAAACTACCCACCAGAAATAAGGGAACAGAAATCCCTTGGAGATTCATCTTTTAAAACACAGCTTGTGTCCAATAAAAACACAGCAATACTCTTTTTAAATAGACATGTGAAAGTATTTCCATATTTACAAGTGTATGTATTTCACTTCTTTTTCCATAACGGTTGATATTTTTGAGAAGGTACTGCTTGCCCATTTACAGAAGATGCAGGACTTCCCATGAATTCCCAAGCTCTAGTTTGAAGTGTATGTTATGGTAAGTTTCAAATTTGACAGTTAATGAGGCAATAACACTATATGACTGGATAGAATAGCAGAAAAAGCTTCCTGTAGAAGTAAATTCAAATATAACCATAAACTGTGCCATGGCATGTGTTCACATGTTCAGTATTTTAGATCATGCAAATATTATTCAAATTTTAAGAAATACACAAAAGCACTTATATTTTAAAATCTGTGATCATACACTGATGCCTAACAAGCCCTGAACGCCAACTAAAACATTTCCCACATGCAGAACAGGCAAAAGGTGTGTCACCTGTGTGTACTCTTAGATGACTAGTAAAATTTGATTTATGGCGAAAATACTTCCCACATTCAGAACATGTATATGGTTTGTCATTTATGTGAATTTTTTGATGGGTAGTTAGATATTGTTGTTGGCTAAAACATTTTCCACATTCTGAGCATGAAAAAGGTTTCTCATCTGTGTGAATTTTTTGATGTTTAACAAGATCTGACTTTCGAGCAAAGCATTTACTGCAATTACAACATGTAAAAGGTTTTGCATCTGTGTGAATTATTTGATGGCTAACAAGATCTTTTTTGCGGTTAAAACATTTCCCACATTCAGAACATGCAAATGGTTTGTCACCCGTGTGAGTTCGCTCATGGATAACAAGAATTGATCTGCGGCTGAAACATTCTCCACATTCGGAACATGTAAATTGTTTTTGTTCTGTGTGAGATCTCTTATGATGAACAAGAGCTGGCTTAAAGGCAAAACATTGTCCACATTCAGAGCAGGAAAAAGGTTTCTCACCTGAGTGAACTCTCTGGTGGTTAATGAAATGTGTCTGCTGGCTATAACATCTCCCACAGTAAGAACATTCATATACCTTTACGCCTGTATACATTCTCTTATGTTTAGCAAAATCTGTCTGGGGACTGTCATTATAATTAAACTCAATAACCAAGTTTTTTGCACCCTTGTTTCCATTGTATGGTGCTGCATCAACCTTGAATTCTTCTTGATATATTTTTACATCATCTTTTGTATGTGCTGCACTTTGTGAAATGTTATGTTGTTCATGTGTACTCCCATCATTGGATCCACCTGGTGGAAAGAAACAAATTAGGAGTAATAAAGAAAGTAACTGAACATCTTATACACACAGACAGGTGAAATTATAGGCTACAACACAAGCAAATGGAAATTTGAGACATTTACATTTTGGGTAAATGAGGTATATGATACAATAGCATAAATATATAGCTGACATTAGCAACTTCTAATTTTTTTGAAAGATACATTCCATAGTTCACTTAAATGACAGTCTTTATAACACTTTTCTCTAAGGTGGCTGTATGCAGTATATCAGCTATAAATCTTATAGAGCAGAAATGACAAGGTATTTTCTGGATCGACAGGTAATTATTTTATTTCTCTTAAGCTAAACAGCATAGACAAAGGAAATGAGTTTGAATAATTTCACAGAATAAGTGAAGGGTACAGATAAATCCTTATATGAAGGAAAAGGATATATCACAGACCCACCATTAGGCATGGACTGCTCAAAATGCCAAAAGATACATCCTGCTAGCTTTCTCAACATTCTCACCAAATATTATGGGATGCTGATGTACAAGAGCCTGCATTATAAGCTGCCATCTTGTCTGAAATTGTTTTATGCATTTGCCCATAACCATTGAACGTTTTTAAGTACACTTGTGTAGTATATAGGAATCTATTGTGGATTTTTTTTGTTTTAGAGGCATTGATAAGAAACTGGTTCAAACCTACTCCAGCAGGACCATGTATTTCTTGTTACCTCTGGCACAAAAGATAACTTCAGGATAGGAACAATGTCCAAAAATATGTATAGAAGAAGATACAGGCAGGATACTTGTGGTTTCAGAACAGGCATACTCCTTACTCAGCGTACAGGCACACAGTAAATAACCCCACACATTGTTTATGTGAAAACTATAACTGACTTGTATTAATTCAAATACCGCATACTGTGTTTCTACCCTGTCCCTAGTTATGAGCAGCCAATACCAACAATTATTGATGTGTATTATTGACTAGCCAATACAGAAATGCCTATGTGTTAGATGGAACATTTAGTAACCACCAATCAGGCCAAGGTGCATTCTCAATTGCCTTGGGAACACAAGCGCACATATCCAACAGAACATCCCAGGTGCACAGCACCACCTGCTCTGCAGCAGTCAGTTTTACAAATCATTTTCCTCCCTTCTTGAATAACCACATACATAATACAGAGTAACACTATATACAGTACATATATATCTTTCAGGAACTGTGCTCCCTAACTTCAACACCAAAATGTCTGGCCCAATCCAACATTAACTTATTCAGTCCAGGCCTAGATACATTGATCTTTACAGTCTCTAGGGGCTTTGGCCATGACAGGAAGCAACCAAATTTCATCTTCCAGTTTACTGTTAGGATAATATAAATAATGATATCACCCACTTTAAGGAACTATTGTAGATGATAAATGAGCTTGGGCAATAAAACCAGTTTACCAAATTAATGACCAACACATTATATATACATATTTGTATATATATATATATATATATATATATATATATATATATATATATATATATATATATATATAAGATTTAGCGGAGATCACTACAAGGTACCACATATAAGACTCTGTTCCTGCTGAGAGACTTTGCCCTTCCTGGTTTGCTGCTGTTTCTGTTCCTATCTGGCAGGAGTTCAGCCTGTGTCAAGCACTGCGGTTTCAGCTCCTGTATGGCAAGAGTTCTGCCTGTTCCAGCTATCACCTCCACCTGTGTGCTGGTTCCTGTCTTCAGCTTCCAACCAGATTCTTAGGACCCTGTTTCCAGTTTCTGCTGCTGTGTAGCTGCCAGCAGCATTATTAGTTTGTTCTTAGTGCTTGACAGTGATTTTGCTGTTGTTTTCTGCACATGGACCGAACAAAGAAATTTACTTTTTATTTAAATGAATACTTACTAGGCTTTGTATATCTTATCTATTTTTTGTTCATTAAGTTTGTTCTGCAACCTAACACCTGAAAGGTCTGAATTCCTAAAACCAAGTACCTGACAATATAACTGACCAACAAGACCGGGGGGAGGTAAGCAAAGTTATGAATTTTGAAGATCACCTGCTTGAAGCCCATGACAATTACTTGATCCAGCTTGATCTCTCAAGCAACAGTTGCTTTTCCTGCACCACCCAAACATGTTGAGATTTCATAGTAATTGAGTTTGAAAAAAAACTTCAAGTTCAACCTTTTTAGATCTCTTCTGATCTGCAATATGCAGATTGTTAATTGATCCAGAGAAAGGCAAACCGAAAAAACCTCAAGTGAAACTTCGCCAATTGTCTCAAAAAGGGGAAAATATATATAAAATTCCTTCCTGACCCCAGATACTGGTGATCAGATTCCTCCCCGGATCAATACTCCCTAATTATCCAGAATAACCCTGAATGCCCTTTTTATTTAAAAATACATCCAATCCCTTTTTAAAGTTATCTATAAAATCCACTGTCACCACCTCCCTTGGTAGAGAACTCCACAGATTAAACACCCTTACTGTGAAGAACCCTTTTCTTTCTTTAAGGTGAAATCTTTTTACTTCTAATCTCAAAGGATGTCCCTGCGTCAGTTGAAAACCTCTTGGTCCAAAAAGTTCACTTGACAAAGCCTTGAATTGACCCTGGATATATTTATTTAAGGTAATCATATCCCCTCTTAGACCCCTTTTTTCTAGAGAAAATAAGTTTAATTTGGTTAGTCTTTCTTCATAACTTAGGCCCTCCTTTCCCCTTATTAGTTTTGCTGCCCTTCTCTGTACCTTTTCCAGCTCTAAATTGTCCTTTTTATGTAGTGGTTGCCCAAAATTGTACTCCATGTTCCAAATGAGGGCATACTATAGATTTGTATAGTGGTAGAATTATAGTTGCTTCCCTTGCTTCTATACCCTTCTTAATACATGCTAATATTTTACTTGCCTTTGCAGATGCTGCTTGGCATTGTGCACTGTTACCTAGGTGGTTGTCAACAAGCACTCCCAAATCCCTTTCAATATCAGATACCCCTCCATTAAGATTATAAAATTGCATGACTATTTTTCCTTCCCAGGTGCATACCTTTACATTTATTTGTATTAAATCTCACCTGCCATTTAGTCGCCCATTTCTCTAATGTATGCAAATCCCTTTGGAGGGAAAATACATCATTATCTGATTTAATTAGCTTGCACAACTTTGTGTCATCAGCAAAAATTGAGCCAATACTTTCCAATCCTACTTTTAAGTCATTAATAAATATGTTAAAAAGGATAGGGCCTAATACTGAACCCTGAGGAACCCTACTTACTACATTAGTCCAATCTGAGTATGTTCCATTTACAACAACCCTTTGCTTCCTGTTTTTCAAACCAGCTCTCAATACATGAGCAGATATATACTGCAATTCCTGTATCTCTTTGTTTGCTCAATAGTCTCCCATGTGGCACTGTTCAAAAGCCTTTGCAAAATCCAAAAAGACTACATCCACTACATTTCCTGCTTAGCCTCTCTAATAGAGCTCCAAGACGCTTCTCTGGTAATTCTGCCAGCTGTGGTGGTTTTCAGAATCAGTGAAAGATGGAGTTTGCTCTGAGCCTTTGACCCAATGAAAATGTTTGAGCATCATGTGGCTTATGTAATGTCCCTGCTGGATATAGAAGCTATGGCATGGGCTTTACCTCTGTTGGAACAGGAGTTTTCACTCCTTGATGACTTCAAAGGTTTTTCTCAAACCTTCAGTAATATTTTCAATAATCCAGTAAGACTTCAGCCTCCAAGGCTCTACTCACAGTATCTCAGGGAATTTACACATATTCATACACACACACCAATTTAAATGTCTGATTTACTGGGTGGTTTTGAAAATAGAGTAAAAACAAATGTATGATTTGAGCAATGGTACAATATGTATTGAATGTATCAGTAACCCTTAAATTCCAGGTCTAGTGCTACTCCGTTTTCCTATTTTTGATAAAAACATTTTTGCTTTAACAATCCTGCTTTAACATGTAACAATGCTCTGCCGATTATATTCCTTAATGTTTAATAATTACTAACCTTTTCCCATCTGGTTATGTATTTCCTCTTCAGATTTCTGGTGACCCCTCACATACGGCTCCTCTCCACTCTCAATCATTGATACAAGTGTGGGTTTAATATGGACAAGTCCTGTATGTGTTTATAATGAAACAGTTTACATACTGTCATACAACTGTCCTGTACTAAAATGTATGATGTGATTTCTAACACTATCTTAAAAAAATGTGTTTTATTGACTTGAAGTTACTGTTGAGACATTTTATTTAACGTGCAACATATTCTTACCTAGAGACAAGAGAGTCTGGTAATTCTCCATCATCACACACTTATACAACTCCTTCTCTTCTGTTTGTAGACATTTCCATTCCGTCTTGCTGAAGTAAACAGCAACTCCATCAAACTCGGATTGTTCCTAAACAAAAAAGAATCCTTTATTTGTATTTTTTTTCCTTTGTAGAAAAGTTCCTAATTGTATCAGTGCTATAACCCTGACTATAGAGAAATATATACACCATTTTGGATATTACCTGATGGATGATCTCTGGACTTTGATTAAAGATATTCTCCATGTTCATAATTAGATACGATTTCTTGGTCCTCGGGGAAGTGTTTAGCCTTATGGTTTCCAACACACTCTCAATGGGTTATATTCTGTAATGTGGAAGACACATGTGAGAGATGAAGGGAGCGTTGCTGCACAGTGTATAATGGCACATACACTCCGTTTGTACTCCTGTCCATACACAATATATAATACACAAAGATATAGAGTGTATCTGTCTTTGTGTGTTATATTTTGTATGTGCATAGAGCTACAAGTATGAGCTATTATATAACACAAACTACACAACACACAGATATATAGTGTAGACATGTATTTAAAACAGATTATATAATATGCAGATATACAACCAATGCTTCAGTTTCAGTCTTTTTATGACTACACAAATCTTCTACTCCAGTTACAATGCATATTAACACATTATACCTGCACTTTATTGACATTCCCATTCTGTATCGCTACCTTGTTGTGGTGAATGGCTTGTATACCTTAATGAAGGTGTGAACTAAACCATGTAGGGTCACCCAAGATGGACAGGTCATAGCAGAAAGGTCAGACAAATTGTGTGTGAACTAAACCATGTAGGGTCACCCAAGATGGACAGGTCATAGCAGAAAGGTCAGACAAATTGTGTGTGAACTAAACCATGTAGGGTCACCCAAGATGGACAGGTCATAGCAAAAAGGTCAAACAAATCGTGGTTCACTGAATAAGGAACTGGTAACCCACGTATTCACATTAGTATTAATATCACACTAATACAGGGTATGATAAATCCCAGGAGTGTGTGTGTGTGTGTGTGTATGTATATATGTATGTGTGTGTATATATATATATATGTGTATATATATATATATATATATATATATATATATACTAGTCTGGCTCCTAAAAATGAATGAGTGTCTACTACATAACCTTGTTGGCTCCTAAGTTTCAGATACATTTGTCAACTGCAACTGCTGCATTAAAACATTATACTATACTCACATTAATATTAATATTCACCAGCACAAAACTCCACAAACAAAGAGAAAATTAACATAAGTACATCACCAAGATCATTACTTTGCAGCCATATTAGTGAGATGACGCAGTCACAGATCCGGAAGTGAAATGCTCTGGACTACAGCTCCCAGAATCCCCTGAAGTAAATGTAGCCTCCAATCAGCATAACAAAGGGGCGGGTCACTGGATATTCGGAATTTTATGTTGACTCTGTGTGTAACAATAGGACTGAGCTTTTATTAGCGAGGGACACTGCCTACAAACTATGCCACCGCCGTGCTGATTATCTAATTTGACAAAACATGCATTTCTACCTTGTGATGTTTATGCTATTTTGCTGATATTCCTGTACAGCGTACGTCATTACGTCATGGCTTCCCAGCAACCGGAACCTCAAGACACGGAAGTATAACCTGAACAAAGAGAAGTGGCTGAGCCAGGAACTGTGAGTTTATACTGAGGAGGAATCTATCTATCTATCTATCTATCTATCTATCTATCTATCTATCTATCTATCTATCTATCTATCTATCTATCCACGCGTGTGTATGTATCTCAAAATGTAGTATGCATTTATATATATATATATATATATATATATATATATATATATATATATATATATATATATATTTATTGTAGTGAAGGAGGCTTTATCTCTGAGCTCCTACAGCCTGTTTCATGCCATCCATATAACGTATTTACGCAAGTCTAGTGCACCATCGAATCCAATACGCACTCCAAATTTGGAACCCATGAATCAAAAAAATGTTTTTGCTGGTGAATGTTTTGCGCATTTGTCATTTGTACAAGAAGTGGGGGCTCTCTGGGTGCCAGGCTCTGCGTTCCAGTATGCGTGGGGCTCTGCCTGACAATGTGCAGGGGGCTCCCTGGGTGCCAGGCTCTGCGTTCCAGTATGCGTGGGGCTCTGCGTGACAATGTGCAGGGGGCTCCCTGGGTGCCAGGCTCTGCGTTCCAGTATGCGTGGGGCTCTGCGTGACAATGTGCAGGGGGCTCCCTGGGTGCCAGGCTCTGCGTTCCAGCATGCGTGGGGCTCTGCGTGACAATGTGCAGGGGGCTCCCTGGGTGCCAGGCTCTGCGTTCCAGCATGCGTGGGGCTCTGCGTGACAATGTGCAGGGGGCTCTCTGTGTGCTGGGCTCTGGGTGACAATGTGCAGGGGGCTCTCTGTGTGCTGGGCTCTGTGTGACAATGTGCAGGGGGCTCTCTGTGTGCTGGGCTCTGCGTGACAATGTGCAGGGGGCTCTCTGTGTGTGGGGGCTCTCTGCAGGAAGTGCACAACATTCTTAATGCCAGTCTTTGAGGAGCCACTTCCTCCGGTGGTGACGCCGCAGTCTGCCCATCTGAGAGCCTCAGTCACACACTCTAGAGAGCCGGGAAGCGAGAGATGGTGGTGTCGCGGTGTATACCGATATGTCCTGGTCTGTGCTTTCCTTTTTGCTATTGCCTGTAATGCAATGTTATCGATGGTACACTAGATTCGATGTTTTAAACCCGAAAAAGGGGTTAAAACAATGAATCTATTGCGCCATCGATTCTAATGCGCACTCCAAATTTGGGACCCGATTTTTCACGAAAAAGTTTCGCGTTAGATTTGAGTAAATACGGTGTTATACATATTCTGGATTGTTTCTTATTTGTTACATTGTGTGTATATTTATATATATATATATATATATATATATATATATATATATATATACATACAGTAAAACCCCTGTTATCCGGCAGCTATGGGGACTCCCTATTGCCGGATAACTGTAGTTTCCGGTTAATCGGGAGTCCTCGGATTTAAGTGTCTAAACAACGCTTAAACCCCCCAAAACCCCTCAAAATGCCTTTAGATTTGTATATGTGTTTTTAATTATATCTGTATAATGGCACACAGGAAGCTGCTGGAGGCCACCCAGATTTCATAACGTAATACATTATCATAAAAAAGCACAAAAAACACTCCTATACAATTTGAAACATAACATGTATTTTGTCAGATGCCTCACCCAGACAGAAATGTTCCTTATTCACACATATCTCTTATTTTGTGACCTCTTTCCTTTCTTGTAGACATGCACTCAGCATCATACACCATCACTGATGGTGAATAAGGATATGAAGATGACTGACAGGATCTTACATCATATCCTGGAAATCCTCAGCCTGCTGACTGGAGAGGTGAGAGGATCCGGGGGAATGTTACCTCTTAATATCTGTTCATAGCCCTTTTAATGTGTACATTTTGATATGACAACTTCTTATTTCCTCACATTCCTTTCTAAATATCACAGATCTCAGTACTTCAGCACCTGACTAATTCACTGACAGTGATTGAGATGAACAAGGATATGCACAAAACAAAAATCTTGAATCACACCCTGGAGATCATCTACCTGCTGAGTGGAGAGGTGAGAGTTGCCTGAGAATGTCACACAATACTGCTATTATTTTTATTATTCATTTTATTAGAAAGAAATGTTGAGGAACAGATTATTATTATTATTATCCTTTATATGTAGTGCGCCAACACATTCCGCTGTTTTAACAAATTGCAAAATATTTGAGGGCCCTATTTTTTAGCTTAAAATCAAATGTACACAGTGCTTTCCCTAAAGCTTCAACAATATTGAAAACTAGCAAACAGTCTAAAGGGTATGGGTTAACCGGCACTCAACTAACCAGGACTCTCAAGCAACCGGCACCAATTCCCCATTTTAAATTTACTCCCGCTAAAGCTTATGCCGGCACTATCTGGAGTTCGAGACTGCAAAAAAAAAAATGCTAACTTTTTTTTTCTGATTACTTTTTCTGGGCCTAAATGGCCCAGTTTAGGTGCTAATGCTAACGGCCTTTTTGAGGGGTTTTGGGGGGTTTAAATTTGGGGACTCCCGGGGAGATAGATGTGTTGTGCATATTAAGGCTTAGGTGATACTCTTCTTTAAACAGATGCATTTTATGTGAGGTTTTGATGGATTTTAGGAGGATGGTCTAGTGAAGCAAGGCAAGGAGTTCCAGAGTATAGCGGCAGCACAAGAAAAGAGGAGGAGTTTATAAGAGATATGGAAAAATGACTGGTAAAAGGGAAGAGCTCAGAGACAGAGATTGTGAATAAGTATGTGTTTAGGTCCAGGTGATTTATATTGGCATAGAGGAGTGTCCTTGTGTTTGGTTGAATTGGGACCAGGAGAAGGACAGTGTTAGTTGCAGTCATTATAGTAGAATTATTCTCTTAACTGTTTTATAAATCAGGACTGCACAATTTGCAGGGTTTGTATCAGACAAGTTATGTGAATGCACCGAAGAGCGTTTGCGTTTGGAGTTGTGCTATCAGTGATATTTTATGCAACATTGGTGTAGATGACATAGAGGAAATTAAATATTAAGCTGATAAGTAGTTACTAAGTCACCTGGTGGTTCAATCGTGAGGATTTGATGCTTTCACCACTGCAACCTGGGTTCAATTCCAGTCAGGAAAGCAAGAGGTCACACCACCCTGAAGTCATGCAGGGTTGGGCCTGGTCAATACTTGAATGGGAGACCACCTAGGAATACTAGGAGCTGTATGCTGTGGCCCACTGGAGAAGGAACTGGCAACTCAATAAAAAAGGATTGACTGCCTCTGTTGTGGTCGAAATGTAAGTGAAGGAATATGACATTTGTAACTCGTTTGTAACCGACATGTTCCTCTCTTATCCTGTAGGAATACACCATTGTGAAGAAGCATTCTCCCCACAGCAGCATTCACCAGCCGCCTGGAGAGGTGAGCACTGCTGGACAATGGGACATTATAACATCTTCAGGACACAGTGACTCCCTCTACTGAATAAGCTTTATTTTACAGCATTGAATACGAAGTTGTACTAAGCTTACAATGTTTACATTCAGTTTTTTAAGTCCTTCATGATTACTTTCTTAATGTCACCTACAATACTAAAGCATATTCTTTTGTGAGTTGTGGAAAATTATTTTAAAATTACATTTATTTTGAAACTACATTGCTATGGTTGAACAAAAGAAAAGGGAGAGGAGCTGTATGAAAGAAACCCATCAAAGATTATGGGATTTAATAACGTTCAGGAGGAAAACCATTTAAAAAATAGGTCCTTAATTAACATTTGAAGCTAGAAACTTTTTTACTTTGTAGAAGAGCTATTTTGTAAAGAATTATAGTCAGAAAGTGAATGTTGTTCCAGTTGAAGAGGAAGGACAGATGGAAAGTGAGTTTAGCAACGTCTGTGCGGAACACTTTTTTTTTCTTTTTTTAGATTTATTAAGGCTTTAGGTACATATGAAAATTGACATTATAGATTGGTTGTTTTCTGCTGTCAAAAATCTATAGCAAAAATTCTCAATAATAGACCTAATCACATCTTCCGTGTCTCTTTCAGTGTGATATTAATGGACACCATGAGACGACAGTTGAAACTAGCCTAACTCTTAGAACTTCGGGAATCCCAGTAAACGGGAGATCAGGTAACATTGTTACATGTGGAAATAAAATATTCTCTGAGGTTTAAGGTATGAACAGGAGGGTAAATTCTGGAGTCAGTCCTTAAAGAATAAATGACGTAAACACAATGGGCCTCATTCAATTGCGATTTGGCCAATTGAATAGGGCTCTATATAAGCACATAGCATTTTTTTTTTACAGAAGTTTTTAGTTAATGAAGTTTTTAGTTAATGAAGACAAGTTCACTAACTAAAATCTTCTGTAAAAAAATATGCTCTGTGCTTATATAGAGCCCTATTTAATTGGCTAAATCGCAATTGAATGAGGCCCAATGTATGTAATGGAGTAAATTCCTATATTTACATTTCATTTTATTTTGGATTTGACAGGTCTCCAAGATAAAAATATAGACCCTGTTAGTGAGAAATCTGAGGATGAGATTGATGAAAAGAATATTTTGCAGGTGACAATCCAGTCAGAGCTCTGTGCAGGTTAGTGCTAAATATGGAATAATCCTGTTTAATGTGTGAAAATATTTAGTATATCTTTTTCTTTATTCTTGAATATAAAGTATTGTTTTAAATGTTTTTTAGTTATAACTTTTTCACAAATAAAAAAATATTCTTACAATACTGTAAAGTTAATATATAGAATTAGTAAAAATAATACCTTTTAATAAGTCAGGAGCACAAAAGAAAATTGAGGTGTGTGTCTTATCACCATCACCTAGTTTAAATAAGATCTATGTTCAATAATTTACCCAGTAACCATATCCATAGCCAGCTGTGATCTCTGCAGATAAAATACAGACTAACTTAAGGGAATAAGCACCCCTTTAAAGGTCCTGGAATCAAGTCCTCATTAACCCTTTATTTCTTTAATTTTTAAAATTCAGAATTATGTTATTTAGGTTTTCTAATAGCAAATGTTAATATGAGGAAACTGTTGTTTTTAAACTAATTAATACAGTGTATTTATTAACACACATGATTTATGTTTATGTGTGAGTGTGTATATATATATATATATATATTTATATATACACGTGTGTGTGTAAATAAGTACATGAAACATAAAAACTTGTGGAAGGCAGGGGATTCAAACCTACGACTTGCTAATGATGAAAAAAATCTAGCACACGTAACACTACACACACTAACAGCCTTAATAAATTGCGATTCGGTCAATTCTAAAGGGCTCTATATAAGCACAGAGCATATTTTTTTACAGAAGTTTTTAGTTCGTGAAGACATTGCTTTTGGATAGAAGTTCACTAACTAAAAACTTCTGCAAAAAAAAGAATTGCTGTGTGCTTATATAGAGCCCTTTAAAATTGGCTGAATAGAATAGAATAAGTAACAGTTACATATTACGATCTTATTATCTATACAGATTTAAAATGTAAAGATATTTTCCACCCTCTAACTGAGGAGGCAGAGCATGTATGGCAAATTTTGTGGTCCTTAAAATATTAAACTTGACCTCTACAAAAGTTATTTATTAGTCGAGCTGTTTGGTGTCAAAAAACAAGTGAGGGAACAAAGTTTTTTTAAAATTTATACGTAAAAATACTGGATATAGTTTTCTGTATATACATGTTTTTTTTTCCCTCAAAACCTGTTGCTATGGATACATTTATTAAGATATTTATCTAAAAGTAATGTATTACAACGTGTGACAAATTACAACCAATTACCTATTAATTAGCAGTTTCTAGTTCTCATAGGCAATGGATGACTGAGAGTACAACTCAATTGAAAAACAAACTGAAATCTTTTAGGTGGAGGGAAGAAAATGTATGTGGTTGCATAAGTCTGCACACCCTCTTATAACTGGGGATGTAGCTGTGTTCAGAATTAAGCAATCACATTCCAAATCATGTTAAATAGGAGTCAGCATACACCTACCATCATTTAAAGTGCCTCTGATTAACCCCAAATAAAGTTCAGCTGCTCTAGTTGGTCTTTCCTGAAATGTTCTTCGTCGCATCCCACAGCAAAAGCCATGGTCCACAGAGAGCTTCCAAAGCATCAGAGGGATCTCATTGTTAAAAGGTATCAGTCAGGAGAAGGATACAAAAGAATTTCCAAGGCATTAGATATACCATGGAACACAGTGAAGACAGTAATCATCAAGTGGAGAAAATATGGCACAACAGTGACATTACCAAGAACTGGAGCTCCCTCCAATATTGATGAAAAGACGAGAAGAAAACTGGTCTGGGAGGCTACCAAGAGGCCTACAGCAACATTAAAGGAGCTACAGGAATATCTGGCAAGTACTGGCTGTGTGGTACATGTGACAACAATCTCCTGTATTCTTCATATGTCTGGGCTATGGGGTAGAGTGGCAAGACAAAAGCCTTTTCTTACGAAGAAAAACATCCAAGCCAGGCTACATTTTGCAAAAACACATCTGAAGTCTCCCAAAAGCGTGTGGGAAAAGGTGTTATGGTCTGATGAAACCAAGGTTGAACCTTTTGGCCATAATTCCAAAAGATATGTTTGGCGCAATAATAACACTACACATCACCAAAAGAACGCCATAACCGCAGTGAAGCATGGTGGTGGCAGCATCATGCTTTGGGGCTGTTTTTCTTCAGCTGGAACTGGGGCCTTAATTACGATAGAGGGAATTATGAACAGTTCCAAATACCAGTCAATATTGGCACAAAACCTTCAGGCTGTGCTAGAAAGCTGAACATGAAGAGGAACTTCATCTTTCAGCATGACAACGACCCAAAGCATACATCCAAATCAACAAAGGAATGGCTTCACCAGAAAAAGATTAAAGTTTTGGAATGGCCCAGCCAGAGCCAAGACCTGAATCTGATTTAAAATCTGTGGGGTGATCTGAAGAGCGCTGTGCACAGGAGATGCCCTCACAATCTGACAGATTTGGAGTGTTTTTGCAAAGAAGAGTGGGTAAATCTTGCCAAGTCAAAATGTGCCATGCTGATACACATACCCAAAAAGACTGAGTGCTGTAATAAAATCAAAAGGTGCTTCAACAAAGTATTAGTTTAAGGGTGTGCATACTTATGCAACCATATTATTTTATTTTTATATTTTTTTCTTCCCTCTACCTAAAACATTTCAGTTTATTTTTCAATTGACTTGTACAGTTTATAGGTCACATTAAAGGTGGAAAAAATTCTGAAATGATTTATCTTTGTCTCATTTTTTTACAGCACAGAAACCTGACATTTTAACAGGGGTGTGTAGACTTTTTATATCCACTGTATGTCTCTCAAGCACCTCTCAGCCTGCACCTTTACACACTGTCTCACAGTCAGGCCTTATAGAGGGACCACACCCATGTCTCTGTGTGAGCCTTTTAAAGCTGGACTTAACTATTTTTCTCCAATTCACATTTAGGCTCCTGTCGAGTCCATCAACTATAATAATTATCGTAATTGCGAGTTGTTGTCAAGTAATGTTAAAAGTTAAGGGCTTGCGCATGTGCAATGAGCTCCCATATGTGACTGGTTTGGCGGGCCTGCAATGAGCGCCGAATTACGAATTTAACGGCTGCCATTTTATTTCAAGCTTGTAACACGGAAGACCGCCAGAACACGCCGGTTAATTAAAAAATTAACTTAAAACCTCACACAAAGCATAGGGGGAGAGGCAGGTCCAAAAACAGCTAATGGCAGCTGTAAAGACATAACTTTTTTTCAAGCCCGTAAATGAACAATTTCCCAAGCCTGCAAATGGTTTCACACCCGTAAATGCAAACAGGAGCACAGAGAAGGGAGAGGGTGGAGAGACACAGGGGAGGGAGTGTGGGGGAAAGAGACACAAGGGAGGGAGTGGGGGGGGGGGAGACACAGGGGTGAGAGGGGGGGGAGGGAAACAGGAGAGGGAGATAAGAGGAGAAACATTTTTTATAGTGATACACCCCAAGACCAAAATTATTTTAACTGTGATGCCCCACTTTGACGCAGGGACTGAATTCATTTTTTCTGCAGTAGAACATCTTTTATCAGACTTCTTAAAGCACAGACACTAGATTTGTACTTAAAATTAAACTGATTATATTAAGTAAGCAGTCTTATATGCATCTTTGTAGGACCATCAGCTATCCCAAGACTTGAACAAGACCTGAATATAAGGGGTCACCAACCGCTTAAAGAAGAGGAAGTCCAAGTAAATATTAGCAAAGGTTAGTAATAAATACTAAATAAGACATTTTTGTATTTGATTCAATGGAATCTGTTTTTGTTCGTATATTAATACTTTTGTTCTTTTCAATGTCTTTGCTATGTGTATCTCCGTTACCAATCACATCTATCTATCTATATCTATGTGTATGTATATTTTGTTATGCTTACAAATCTGTCCTTTAACTGAAATGTGTTATTTGTCCTTCATTTGAGAAAATATTGAGTGAATTATCATTGCCTAAGAACCCATGCTATTTTACATATAACCTTATTCTGACCGACGTGCCCATTTTATTACAAATGCTCAGATTCATCAGGTGTTTCATTCAACATTCCAGTTAGTTGGAATACCTGTTTTCTCAAGACAGATCAATATGCATCTACTTATGAGATGCTGAAAAAAGGAGGAGTGATAAAAGAGCAATGAATAGTAAACTAGAGTTTTTATAGGAGAAATGTAACTTTTTTTTAAACACTCACTGTGGTGACAGTGGATTTTATAGCTAACTTTAAATGGGATTGGGTATATTTTTTAATAAAAAGGGCATTTAGGATTATCCTGGATAACTAGAGAAGGAGTATTGATCCAGGGAGGAATCCAATTGCCAGGAACTCAATGTTGTTTCATTGCTTAAATATTGTCAGATCATATAATCACATCTGTCTTCATATTTTATTATACATAAATTCACCAGTAAAATATTCAGATTGTCTACATAGCCACATCATTTAAAAATAAATGCACTTTAACTAGGCATTACCTCATTCTTATCTTATCTACCCTTAACCCACCTTACCTATCTATAACCCCCATATGCCCCACCCATACACCCCCTGCTGCGTACCCCACATTACATACAACACTCATAACCCCATTGATTGTTATATACACATCACACATACTGCCTGCTACATACCCCATCCCATTACCCTTGCACTCTACACTATTAGAATACACATAAATAAGACAGAGTTCACAGATTTTTATTTTTCATAAAATCATTCACATACCTTATTTTTATTTAGTTACATGAGTAGAATATGCTAGTGTGTTGTTCTGTGAGTGTGTCTGTGCATGTAACTGAGTGAGTAGTGAGACCGTATTATTTGTTTGTCCGAGATGGAGAAGTGATGACAAGAAGGCATAGGAGAGCAGAGAGGAAGATATAAGTGGAGTCTGGGGGAGAGGGAGAGGTGTGGTGAGGAAAAAAAGGAGAGTTGATGAGAAGGGGAGAGGTAAGGCAAGAGGGAGAGATGTGAATAGGACAGGGAGAGTGATGAGAGGCGGAGGGAGTGAGTGGTGCCCCTAAATCTGGCACATCAGTCTTCGGCCAGTGGGGGAGGCTTCTGGGGTTAATAGGGGGAGGCAAGAGGAAACCTCCAGCTTCAGGGCAAGTGCAGGGAGATTCAAATCCTTGGCACAATTAAGGGGATACAAGGCTGAGAGGAAACCCAGGGCCCCTAATTACTCCATAAAGGAATTTGTTGTCTTCCTGAACACCATCCACCACCAATTCCATATCATCCATGAAGGCTGACAATTTAGAGCTAGAACAAGAATGTGGAAAGAGGTGGCAGCAGAGGATAGAGCTGTGCAAGTGCGCATCAGGACATCAAGAGTGTGAAGAAGCACTATGATAACTGCTGCGTCATAATGAAGAGGACGATGGGTGAGAAAGCAGCAAGAGCCACAGGCGGTGCGCCATCAGAAGTCGTGGAGTATACCAAGTGGATGCAACTCTTGAGGTGCAGGATGTCCACAGCCATGATAGTGGCAATTCTGAGATTTTTGGACATGGACAGGTCTGAAACCGTCCAAGGTGAATACATGTGCCACCAATCATACAACACCTTCATCAATCATGTTCACAAAACAAAAACTCCTACTTACTGATATGGTCTACATCACACAGCAATGGCTCCGTAAACCAAATGCAATATAAATATTACATATTCATTGCAGCTGCTGACCATCAATAACTAGTAATGTTACCCAGAAATGCACACTATAATGTATGATGATGTATTGATGCAAATAATATATTAAAAACAGGCCATATCTATATATAAAGAAACACATGGTTTCACAAAGCCACAGGCCAGGCAATGGATATAACTCACAATGAATTATAATATAATTGGATGAAATTCATATTATAAAGATGTCTTCTAATCCTTGCCTATGCAACCCACAATTGAAACTATATATATGTTTATACTTGATGAGCTGACATGCCCTTACACCACCTTCTACCAAACAACCCCCTCCATCAGATCAATTCTCATCCCAACTATTCCTAATGATAGGGCCTTGGGTTTTAGGCTGCTACCTCACCACCCTACCATCGGTACTGCAACACCATCATTTCTGTCATCAGCTACCACTCTGCCACAGCCACACTCTCTCACACATTGGAAGTGGAGAAGGACATCATCATCCAAATACAGCAGCATCAAGAAAGGAGGTACACAGGAGATAACATTTTCCACGTCCGGCTGCCTCCACCTTCCCCAGCAACCCCTGCCAAATGGCCAAGCTCAAAGTTTTGGTGTAGGGGGGGGGGGACCCCTGTGTCCAAAAGAGGGGTGGTTAAATAGGGGCTGCATCCTCAGGAACCAACAAAGTTTATAGTTTTTCTGGTGCATTTACCAAAAGTGAGAGATATGTATTATGCATTTTCCCAGTGTTGGTGTCATTTTAGTCAACCTCATAATTCCCTGGCATCAGTTTGTATCACAATGATTATGTTTCTGCTTGGTCTTGTTGCTTTGGTGACTGTGCTTCTTATAAATTAAAAATTGTTCAGTAAACTTTTGCAACTGATTGGCTGTGTGCACATACACTTGACACATCATGGTGAGTTCTGCCATCCAAGATTGCTGTATGTATAATTCATAAAATAGAGGTTGTATTTATGTTTCACTTTCTGAAGATATTAGATTGAAATTACATTTGTTTCCTTAAAATATACGTATAATATTGTATATATGGGGCTATTGTAATGTTTACATGACACAGACTGTTGACCGTTAAATATCAGACTAGATAAATAAAGAGATCATAATTTATTATATGGAATACATATCTCTAAAATGTATTTTCTATTGGACTAACAGTGCTCCTTCATGAAAATAACTGTATTGTATCAATTAATGAAAGAGGAGAGTATGAGAGAGAGGAAAAGGATATTCAGACACAGGAAACATTCTCAGATCCAGGTGAGTAGAATAATATTAGTCATTAATCCTTAATGAATGTTAGGGAGCACCACTGTAGTATGCAATTTGGATATAATGAATAACTGCAAATTCCTGTTTATACCATTTTCTTTAACTGCATGTTCAGCATCAAAAGGCTCTGAACAGCAAACTAGAATGTTACCAGATCTGCCCAAATTTGTTTTGAAATATACAAAATGATACATTTTCATAATTATGATTATACACATAAATGCATTTACTAGTATCAAGAATGTTAAGTGATACCTACCTTTAAATCCTAAACGTATTTGTATGAGTTAAGAAGTCCTGTATCTGATTTATGTGAGCAGTTAATTAACAAATTGGTAACCTAAGTGGATATATTGGATATTTTTCCACAAACCCTTTTGGTTGTTTATTAAAATCTGATTAAAAAAGAGATGAAAGGGATGTTCCATTCAGATCATTGTGTAGATGAGTTATAAACCTATTAAACTATTTTGTCCTTAATTATTTCTTTACGTCGCTAGTTTTACTGTCAAGGGAAATACATTAGGAGACTAAAGTCCCAAATGTATCCTGTAAGAGCATATTTTAAGCATTACACTTATGTGCAATATTGTTAAAAAAAAATACATAAAAGTAAGACAGGATTGAATTACCCGCTCCATTTTCTTACCCTGATGTGTTAAATTAAGCTAGCTAAGCAAACCCTTTTTTTAGTGATTTCAAACTTATGGTAACATATCCTCTCAATGTTGTTTAATTTAACAGGTCAAAATAGAGAATGATTAAAAAAAAAAAAAAAACTACTCTGTAAAATCATTTTTTTATTTCTCCTAAAATATTTTGTAATGGCAAAAACATGGAAATTACAGCCCAAAAAGTTTGATCATTTCCTTAAAAGCACAACAATATATAATCTAAAAATTAAATATACTTCTTTCATATTCATTAAGACATTATTATTTTATTATGTCATCGGGTTACACTAGAGATATTAGCCCTTAATCATACATCTATCTTGATATTCCATCCTAAATGCCATCAAGTTTATTGTTTTATTAACTAAGGTGTTAAGACAGTTCTTTACTCACAGTATGTATCTTTCCAACAGATGGATCCATGGATAGGATAGCAACTGGACAAAATCACAATTCAGATAAAAATGCAACCAAAGTATTTCAGAGTAAAACCCATGTTAAAACACCAAGTACAAATGGCAGTAACTCAGAAATAATAAACCTGGATAAAGATTTTGTACGTACTGACTGTGAGAAGCCATTTTTATGTTCTCCATGTGGCAGATGTTTTAGATTTAAATCAGATCTCCTTATACATCAGAGAACTCACACAGGTGAAAAACCATTTGAATGTTCTCAATGTGGGAAATGTTTTCGCATGAAGTCTAATCTTGTTTATCATCATAGAATTCATACGGGTGAGAAACCATTTGAATGTTTGCAATGTGGAAAATGTTTTTCCCTGAGATCTCATCTTGTTAAACACCAGAGAATTCATACAGGAGAGAAACCTTTTGTATGTTCTGAATGTGGGAAATCATTTTCCCAGAAGACACAACTTGTTGTACATCAGAACATTCATGTAGGAGAGAAACCTTTTGTATGTTCTGAATGTGGGAAATGTTTTAATGCACAGTCAAATCTAATTCGGCACAAGAAAATTCACACAGGTGAGAAGCCATTTGCTTGTTCACAGTGTGGGAAATGTTTTACCCAGCAGTCAACTCTTATTAACCATCAGCGAGTTCATACAGGTGAGAAACCATTTGCATGTTCTGTATGTGGGAAGTGTTTTACCGAACGATCAACTCTTATTAGGCACCAGAGAATTCACACAGGTGAGAAATATGTTTCAGATGAGTAAAGTTGTTATCCTAAATTCCCCTAGTTTTTATAATAGTGTAAGGGCATCTTCTCCTTTAATGAAAATGTGTGAACCTTAAGAACAGTATTTGAACCTATAAGTGTTTTATACCACAAGATTAAATGCTTTAAAGCATTGTTTTGTAGTTAACACAGAAGGCAGGCATAACTAAGATGGAATCAGTGAGATTCCAAGTTGCTGGAATCCAATTAACTATGGGAAAATTGATAAATTAATTTTGTCAGTATATGTGAAGTATTAGTATTTTTTAATACTATTTTATTGAGAGGAACAAATTAAATATAAGGAATATGTGAGAAGTCATACCAGATATATCAATTTATATATATCCAATAATAGTATTATTGTTTAGTACTGTATAGTACTGTTTTTGCTGTTGAAACAGTACTGGCACATGATTTGTACTTTGCAAAACCTCTGGTTAACAATAAATTACAAATGCAAGTAAGTGTCCTCATTTTTTTTCCATTTTGATGGGTTTATGGTCTAAAGGGTGATGGGTATAAGGAAGGTAGAGGAGAGTGTCGATATATATCAAGTTAAGGAGTATATGTCAGAACATGTGCTAATAACAGTAAATGTAGACTTTAAAAGTAAAAATATTAAAAAGTTACCTTGCTGCAATGATGGCTGTCTGTCCCCCCCCCCCCCCCCCCCCCCCTCCCTGGGTAAGAGTTGTTAAATAAATTATACATGCAGAGTTTCCTAGATATGCCAATTGCTAGTAGTACGGGTTGGGCTTAAATCCCATTTGACCTGCTCTGATCAACGCTAACAATATACATTTATTTTATTTTTGTTTCAAATATTATGAGACAAAATTTCACGTACACAGCCTAAATGGAATTAAAGATTATGATGCAAATGTTGTGTAAATATTTAAAAGAAAAATAAATTAGACACTTTAATATGAAATTGCTATTATGTTCATATGAAATCATTTTTGCTGGCTGTAACTAGCATTCTCATTAATATAGGGTTATAGGATTATCGTCAAACAGTGTGCATATATAAAAGATAATGAGGCTACAGACTTCTTTGACAGACATTCTATATGAAAGCATCTTTGTTGTCGACCCAAATAATTTATATTCTCAGTCTAATTCTGTAATTGTTTGGTGGTCTAAAATAATTGTGTCTGCTAGGGAATTTTTTTTTATTAAACTCAATTAGGCATTCATTTTATTGCAATAAAGAATTGAATATTTCAAAACCATGTTGTACAGGACAAATAAAGCATTTGTTTACATGGAGAAAAAATATTTTAAATTATCATACTATGACATATCAAATCACTAGACCTACAACATATTTACACACACACCAACACATCATGCCCCTGTACTTATAAGAAACAAAAATTCCCCACTTATGTAATAATAATAAAAAAACTCTTGATTATAAAGTCATCCCCATGATATGTGGGGATGATTTGTATAAAATGCATTCCCCTTAGGTTATGGTAAATAACTAACCCCTTCTGAATATATATTATGCATATGCATATCGGGTTTAAACAGTATACAGTATAAATTATGCATATAGCCCTCTAACTAAATACATATCTATTGATACCACACAGAATATGTCAATAAGATTACTTAGATTTTCTGGCAATGGATGGTCCGGTACCTATTTAGTCCAGACAAAATTACCAACAGGAACTTAAAATTCCTGTGCCTGCCAGACCAGTTTAACAATTCTCTTGTTAAAAAAAAAAAAAAAAATCTTGTTTAATTAACCCTGTTTCAGTGGTGCAGATACCTGTACAGTACCTTGCATAATAGAGTATTAATAAACTTGTATCATTTATACTAATGTTCTAACATCTTTAATTTATGGTTCTAGCAGTCCATTGTGCCTTAGAGACATATGGGAAGTTTATAATTAGTGAATGTTTTGATGACGTGACCACCGTTGGTTCAGCAAAATGTGAATCTGCAAAGCTTTGGAACCAGGGGTGCTAGAAAATTGGTGGTGTATCTGTATATAAAGTAAATATGATATTGTGATCTAAAGCCAAAGTAAATCTCTCTGGTTTCAAAATTAAAAAAATATGCCACTCTGAGGAAACTAAATTAACAAGACACTGAAATATAAAAACAAAATAAGCACACTGGTTTCAAACAAAAGATAGTCCCCTATTACCACATATATAATAGTTCTCAGCAATACGGGTCGTTGTTAACACTTACGGGCTCATGAAGCTAGGGCTGCAGTTGCTGGCAAGGAGCGCTGACCCTGTACGACTTTCGGACCGCAAATGCCGACCCTCGCAAAGCGAGGGGCCGCATTTGCGGAAGGTGGAGGCTCTACAGCACCTCACAAGTGGTTACAAACGCCCACAGAAGCGGGACTTTGGAAAAAAAAAACAAAAAACATGCAATCACTAAATACAGACTTACACAAAAAAATCCGAGCCGCGGGACTTAGAAAAAAACAATTACAGACTCGCAAAAATACGACCTTAAAGGCCGACAGGCGCACATCGGAAAAAATTAAAAAAACACAAAATACACACAAAAATAAAATAAAAACCTTACCCACAGCAAGGGTGGACACCTAGGACATCTGTAAGTGAGGTTACACCTCTATTTCAGTCCAAATTTAAAAGTTTAGACACTCGAAAATCCCCTAAACAAGAGAAAAAATGGCCGCCGGAAAAAACAAAGGCTACACGACCCCTAAAGCCGCAAAACACCACCAAGCACATACAAATTTTACAAAAAGCTGTACGAGGTACAAGATACACTATTAGCAAAAACGCTAAATCATCCACACCCGATTACCACATACACATTCACCGCCATTTTACAACACTAACTTACAGAATGCGGAAGTACACAGCTACACAAACGCTTTCCCCTCGCGCACGCAGCCTATTTACACTGCACACATTGCTGACACCTCACCTCAACAATACTGCAAATCTGCATTGTATGCTGCAGGAACATCAAAACAGATTGTTAGCTCTTCAGCACATTCCTTGCTGCATATATTAATTACAAATAGGTAAAGTATATTAATTTATGATTTAATTAATTAATTGTCATACAAAAAAGAATATACAGAAAATGAACAAAAAAACACACCAGTATCGGAAAAAAACACATAGACCTTCACCGCGAACCTGACAACCTGACAGGGGAGAGCCTTGCAATAAGCACCAAAAGGAGATCAGTGCGGACCTTACAATAAGCGCAAAACCCAGAGGCTCGCAATGAGCGCTGAAGGATCTCAGACGACCAAAACACTTAGGCCCTCATTCAATTGCAATTTGGCCTATTGAATAAGGCTCTAAATAAGCACATAGCATATTTTTTTTAAATAAGTTTTTAGTTAGTGAAAAACTTGCTTTTGGATAGATGTTTACTAACTAAAAACTTCTTTAAAAAAATAAACTATGTGCTTATTTAGAGCACTATTTAATTGGCAAAATCGCAATTGAATGAGGGCCTTACTCTCTGTGGCAAACAGCATTACCTGCCTTACAATTTTATTGCCGTCATTTTTTGACGGGCAAGTCGCTAGTTTAAAATAATAGTTATGACTCACCGATGTTATCTGTGCAATGCAATTACCGTATTTATCGGCGTATAACACGCACTTTTTCTCCCTGAAAATAGGGGGCAAATGATGTGTGCGTGTTATACGGCACCCGGTATATGCTTTGTGGAGGGGGTTGAGGATGGGGGGGTTGAGGAGGGAGGTTGAGGATGAGGAGGGAGGTTGAGATTGAGGATTTTGCTTCAAAGTTCTTTATTTGAAAATTATTTTTTCCCCCTGAAATTTCCTTCTTAAAATGAGGTGCGTGTTATACGCCGATAAATACTGTATATAAGGAAAACAATCTGCCCTCTGAATTATTATAAAAAGAATGCACACACACAATTTGTTGTTCAGTCGTGTCCAACTCTCTGCAACCCTTTGGACCCTAGCATGCCAGGCACATATATCAGCCACTGGACCTCTGTGCACCCTCAAGCTCATGTTCTTTGCTTCAATTACCTCATCTATCCATTTCCACCTCTGCCATCCTCCTCTTTGTGTGTCTTCAATCTTTCCCAGCATCAGAGTCTTCTCTAGTGAATCCTGTCTTCTCATGATAGAGCCAAAATATTTGCGCTTTAGCCTCATGATAAAAACCTTCCAGTGCACAGTTTAGCTTGATTTCCTGTAGTAGTAATTGATTGGAAATTTTGCAGCCCAAGGGACTCTAAGCAATTTTCTCCAACACACAATTCAAAAGCCTCAACTCTACTTTGCTCAACGATCTTTATGGTCCAACTCTCATAACCATATGTTACACATACCTGTACACTTAAACATTTATAAGCATTTACATTCATTACACAAATAGAGAGAGTGGCAGCACATATTGTGTAAATCAACATGAGATTAGAAAATCACTAAAACAGGTATGGTTTTTAGTTTTACCAGCTCAGAGACCAAATCAATAGAAGATACACTACTTTCACAAATTTCAAACAGGAATAGACTGTCATATGTTCATAATATAAAGAGGGAAATGACTTTATTAGCGGAGAGGAGTTGAGAATTATTTTTATTTGTTTGTCATTTTATTGTCCCCCAATGGCACCTACCATGCATATGAAGAGAATTCCCTGAAATTATTTTGCAGTAGGGCACGCCACTGATCACGTGTGCACCGCAGTAAGGATTCAACTTAAAACAAAGTTACATAGTATTTTTGGTTGAAAAAGGCTTTTAGTCCATAAAGTTAAACCGTTTTAGATCCTCTCTGATCTTTGTTATATGCAGATTGAGGAAAGCAAAAAAAATAAAATAAAACATTGACAATTGTCTCAAAAAGGGGAAAAAAATAAAATACCTTCCTGACCCCAGATAACTGCAACCGGATTCATACTCCTTCTCTAGTTACCCAGGATGACCCTGAATGCTCTTCTTATTCATTATTTAATCCTTTTTTAAGGTAATTTATCAAATATGCTGTCACCACCTCCTTTGGTAGAGAATTCCACAGTTACTGTCAAGAACCCTTTTCTTTCTTTATGGTGGAATCTTTTTCCTTCTAACCTCAAAGTATGTCCTCATGTCAGTTGAAAACCTTTACGTGCTTGAGACTGCGGAATTGTAGTTATTGAATAGCGATTTATGGTTTTAGTGATTCTAACATCCTGTAAGGCCTATAACCTGCATAAAAAGTTACAGTACTAATTAGAAAGCCTGTTTCTTGCAATGGCTGATCACTTGCGGCTTATATTTCAGTACTATCTTTTTTCTATTTTTTTCCTTGAATTTTACAGTTGTGGCTTATATGCGGGTGCAGCTTATATTGGGACCAATACGGTATGTTAAAAAGGAGAGGACCTAATACCGAACCCTGAGGAACCCCACTTACCACGACTTTGTTTTCTTAATTCAATCTCAAGTGAAACTGTGTTGTGATCACTGTTTCCCAAAGGTTCCCCTATTTCAACACTTGATATTATATCAATATTAGTTGTGATAATGAAATCCAAAACAGCTTCATTTCTAGTAGGTTCTTGTAGAAAAATGACCTGAGTGTATTCTAGAACCTGCTCCAGTTAGCCGAACTGCTTGACTCATTCACTAACACACAGTTCTCTAGAGAAAACATCTTTAATGGAGTGCACTGTACTTGGGAGTGTAAGGAAAATGTGTACTGCACTCAAGTTTGGGAAAATAATCTGACAAATATGTTTAGTGTTACCTAAAGCATATGACTTATGACTTATGACATTGAATGTTAACTGTGCACAGAGTCTTATTAGGATACTGCACATCCTTTTGATTATCTTGGCTGTTAAAGGGACATGGAACACAATTATTTTCTTAAAAGAAAAAAAAATACGTTAAACCTGTCTAAACTTTATTGAAACTACGGTAATAGTGATTGTTACACAGCAGACATAAGTCTGTAGATTTGACTAAAAGTATAACTAAAACAGCTATATTACTGGTCATTGGCTGACAGGGTCAAGCACCTAGTTCAGTTAAAGTGCCATTTCCCTCACTGTAAGTTCTCTTCATGTGTATTTTAAAATCATCTATGTTTTTTTTTAAATACACTAATAACGGCTAAACAAATCTGTCTTAGGTCTGTTTAGAAACACACTACTGACTGTTCCATGATTAATAACATCTGCCGGCACTGAGTGATGAAGGCTCTGTGAAGACAAAGATTTATACAGTAGACCCTCGACATTCACGGATTCCACATTCGCAGTGTTTTTTTTATCTGTATAAGATGGATTTTGCTCTGTGCAAATGCATCTGGATTTATAATAAAGCCTACCATCATCTTTAAGTATGCTAATCCACGAGCACTGAAGGGAAAAGATAAGTCCCAGCTAACAGGTTTTTTATTGAGCAACATAAAAGCTTGGACCACAAGAACACTTTTCCTTGATTGGTTTTAAAATGGTTTTGTTGTGGAGGTCAAAACATACCTGGCCAGTCAACAAATGGCTTTTAACGTTTTCTACATACAGGATAATGCCCCAGGACACCCAGATGTTGCAGAGTTCAAAACTGATGGCGTGGAGGTCCTCTATATGCCCCCCAATACAACATCCATAATTAAGCCACTTGATCAAGGGGTGATACGAGCATTTAAGGCCTACTACACACGGTACTCACTGGAGAGGATTGTGCAGGCTACCGAACAAGATCCTGCTGTAGAAAAAGTTATAAACATCTGGAAGGATTACATTATAGCCAATGCTATTAGTGACGTTGAGAGAGCTGTGAAAGCTGTTAAAGCAGAAACAGTCAACTCATGTTAGTAGAACCTTTGGCCACAATGTGTACACCAGCACACGTCCATGTCTAATGAGCCAATCCAAGAGATCTTGAGAGATACTATGGAGTTGGCAAGGAAGGTGGATGGCAAAGGGCATTAACAGAGGATGACCTAATGGAGCTGACTGTTCCTGAGGCAATACCAGATGCAGAAGAAGTGCAGGTCAAGTTTACCTTGAAGAACATAGCAGAGGGGCTACGTATGGTCAAATCTGCAATGAATTATTTCCGAGACATCGATCCATGCTTGGTACGCTCCTTGCATGTAAAATAATTGGTAGATGAGACCATGTCAACATACACCAACATTTTTTATGAGATGAAGAAGCGAAAGCGGCAGAGATACCAATGTATTTCAAGAAGAAAAGACCAAGTCCTGCTTCCTCTACCACTCCTTCTACCTCTGCCGCACCTGAGGCACCCAACTCTTCTATGCCCACTGTACCCCTACAATGCAGACCTTGATGATCTTCCAATGCTGGACCAAATACTGTACAGTACAGTACTGTAACTAGATACAGTAATGAACAATAAACATGTTTGGCTGTTCTGTTCGTAGGCAACGAACTGTGTTGCAAGTTTCATATTGACAAACAGAGCGAGAAAGAGAATTACTGTAACCATTTTATGCTGCACTCATAATTGAAGTGAAAGTGAAAAAATAAATCTAATAAAAGAATACTAAAATATAACCGTTATTCACCAAATTCTAGAAATTGTTATACAGTACAGTCTGTCAATACTGTACAGTACTGTATACAGTACAGTATACTGTATATGGAGCAAACAAGTTAAATGTCATTGTAATCAGAACATTGACTCCTCCGCAATATACAGTAAAGGTGTATATACAAAAAGGTGCTCTGATTTACCATACTCCATGTGACTATTTTATTGGTTTTAGGTCACTTTGTGTATTTACATTTGCCTTTATATTTTAGAGTAGGACATGTTCTGATTTTAATTACATTTTCCTTTTTTGCACCATTAACAATGCTATACAGTATACAGTACTGTACTGTACCAATTTCTAGAATTAGGTGAATAAAACGTAACATTTTAGGATTATTACATTTATTAGTTCACTTTCCCAATATATCCAGAGAGCACCATATAATGGTTATACTGTAATTCTCTTTTTCTCCATGCTTATGTCTCTATTTATTATTAAAATAACTATTCTACATCATTTATACATGGAGCTGATTTTGTTATCTGTCTGGGGGCTTGTCAGAGTCTCATATAAACATAGATTTAATTTATACATTTCTCTGTTAGAGAAAAAGAGTATATTTTAAAAACTGAAAAAGTATTTCAACATGGTTTTATGAAAACTTTATAGTGGTGTGCTACAAGTTGTATTCAATTAACTGGTCCATTAAACATTTGAATCACTTGTTTATTTATTTGTTTATTTATTTATTTGCTATGTAAGAAACATACTGAAGAAGAAAACATTAAAAATTGCAGTGTATGGAAAAATGTGAATGGGTGTGTCCATGTATATATATTCTAAGGTCCTTATTTTAAAATTATCTAAAACAAAATCCAAAAGTTAAAAACTATTATCATGTGAAAGTTATGGTTCTGTGGAATATTCCTCTTCACTGATCTACATAACATTTCATATAACCTCCCTGAACTCCCCACACCCCTCTCCTCACTTTTCACCTCCCATATCAGACAAAAAGAATAGAGGTAATCATCTGTGAACAAACAATAACTACGGTAAGTAGGTTTGTTCTATATACTTACTCAGAGAAACAGCAAACCCAGACATATGTTTCGGCCTCTGTGGGCCTCGTCAGTGAGGTGTA
The DNA here is from genome assembly GCA_027410445.1 of Discoglossus pictus. Lineage (NCBI taxonomy): Eukaryota > Metazoa > Chordata > Amphibia > Anura > Alytidae > Discoglossus > Discoglossus pictus. The sequence continues at coordinate 117,955,086 of CM050169.1, read as the reverse complement.
GCTGTACTCCCTAAGGCACAGTGTGCAAGGAGTCCACGTCTGGTTCCCCCTATCAGCCTTAAGGTAAGACAAATCTAAACAAAAAGAGTAGAGGTGCACTTCTACTTTTTTGCTTACCTCCCATATCAGACCTCAACATAAAATATATTTACAGAGGAGAAAAAGACCTTATATGAGTAAGGGAACGTGGGTGTTTTCCTTAATATATGAATACTAGCGAATTGCCCGTCAAAAAATGACGGCAATGAAATTGTAAGTGAGCTAATGCTGTTTGGTGTGTAATAATGAAATATATAATACATTAATAAATGAATATACTTTACCTATTTTGAAGCATTGTGTTGAAGAGCTGTCAATGTGTTTTGATGTTGCTGCAGCATTAGTGGTGTGGGGCTGCTGTGTAAGCGTGCTGAATGTGTGCAGTGTAATACTGTGCGTGCGCAAGACAAAACCGTTAGCGTAGTGGTGTACTTCCGCATTGGCGTAAAATGGCGGGTTATCTGTGGTATGCGTCTTCGCGGATTATCCGTAGGTGCTTCGGGGTGTTTTGCGAGTTTCTTGTGGTGTTTTGCAAGTGTGTTGTGGTGTTTTGCATGTTGAGAGTGCTGTAGCCTCGTTTTCGTTTTGTTCGTCGGCCATTTTTTCTCTCGCTTAGCGATTTTATTAGTGTCTAAAGTGTTTTATTTTTATTTAAATGAAGGTGTAACTTGCTTTTTTGAGGTGCTGGATGGTTCCTCTTGCTGTAGGTAAGCTTTTTATGTGTGTGTTGTGTGTATTTATTGTGTTTTAAATGTTTGTATGTTGGCGTGGTGTGTCCGATTTTTGCGAGGTCGTAATGTGTGCTAACGTGTCTCGTATGGTGTTTGCGTGTGTAGCCTCGTTTTCGTTTTGCTTGGCGGCCATTTTTTCGGTTGCTTCTGAAATTTTTTAGTGTGTAAACTCTTTTATTTTGAGTGAAATAAAGGTGTAAGTTGTTTTTTTTGAGGTCCTGGATGCTCCCTGTTGCTGTTGGTAAGTTTTTTATGTATGTGCTGTGTGTATGTATTGTGTTTTGAATTTTGTAATGTTCGCGAGTTGCGTCCGAGTGTTGCGAGGTCGTAATGTGTGTTAACGTGTGTCGTATGTTGTTTGCGTTGCTAGTAAAAGTTTGCGAGGGTCGTACTTGGTGTGTCGTGTTGTTTGCATTGCGACGTAAAGTTTGCGAGGGTCGCAGTTGCTGGCATGGAGCGCCAAAGGCGCTCCATGCCAGCAACTGAGGCCCTCGCCCACTGCCCTCGCTTTTCGAGGGCCGCGGCTCGCTGCGCGAGCCCGCAAGCGTTAGCAACAACTCGCATGCTCACAACTATATATGTGATGTATTTTTTTATAATTTATAAAGTGCTCTGCACTTTATTTAAATGTGCTGTGCATTGAATCATATCCTTTAGAATGAAGTACTGTGCTTCAGCAACCTGATCAGATAGCAGAGCTCTGTCAGTTTCTAATGTTTCTCCTCAGTTGTTGAATGTTTTTCCAAGTAACTGAGGCAAGAATAGAATAAACAGTACAGCACGGACATCATTGGCTAACAGGATCTGTCCTGACGAATTAAAAAAATAGACTGGATATGACATCACTAGTTGTTTGGCAGAATGACTAATTAAAGAAAAAAAACTCTCAATCCGACTGTTACAATTGTATCTGAAGAGCGCCAGATACATTTATATACTGACGTAGTATCACCATGGAAAGTGGATTATCTATAGAGACCAGCCCCTCTACTGTGCTGATTGGCTGTTGCTTACAATGCAGAGAATTCTGGGGCTTGTAGGCTAGAGCAATCGCTTCCCGAGTTTTAACTTCCCGTAGTTTTCCAAGATGGCAGCTTTGAGATGAGGTGTGTGAGAATACTGGAAGCCTTCTGTAAAGATATAATAACAGCTGTAATGTGGAAGTGAATGTGTTTGTATTTGTAATATATTGTGGTGTGAGTCTCTGCATATAGTGTCAATGGAGAGCTGTGTGAGGAAGGAGGACTGTGTGTATACATGTAAAGCAGTTATCTGCAGGGTTTGACAAATTCCAGGAGCCCAATAGCCACAGTTACTAATATGTTAATGTCAGTTACTATATATGTACTTATTATACTTATATTTCTTGCAGTTATCAACTGTTTTTACCCATTTCTCTGATGTATATGCCTTCAACTGTTTGATGATATAGGTGGATCCAAAGAGGTGAAAGGCTAAGAATCAACAGACTGTCAGGACTGAGGAAACATGAACTCAGGTAACTCAGTGTCAAATTTATAGTATGCTCTTTTTTTTTTATTATTTGACTTGAAAATAGGTGAAATGTTTTAGAAAGTAAAAAAATAAATTACTGTAACTTTTAAAAATTATATCTTGTTTTATTTGGGCAACTATTTGCTTTTTCCCTAACCTGACTAGTTAACGGGAAGGTCTCTCATTGGAAAGCATCCACTTTCATTTAAAGGCTTACCTAAGTTTGCTGGATTAATACATTTCTGCACTCCTTAGGCAAAACCCATCCTTGATATATGCAGCACATTTCATAAGATGTTTTATTTTTATTAATACCGTCTAATGATTATGTTGATGCCCCCAGGCGTGTTTACACAAGAACCTGCCCCCCCCCAATCAGTATGGAGCATTAAGGAACCCATTTTAACCCATTATTCACCTGCTGTGTCTTCTTCAGCCAATAGGAGAGCACTGATGTCAACCCCAAAGTCACATCTGGGATGTGACCCGCCCACCTGCTTCCTGTGTCTGTTGTGCTGCTGGGCCCCGCCTCCTCAGACATCAGCACAGACAGAGCTGCTGTGTGTGTGTGAGGCCTGCAGCTGTCACCAGAGAGAGTGAGTGAGAAAGAGATAGAAAAAACAAAAAAAGACACCAGCAGCATCAGTTGATGCAGCGAATGGATAATCTGCAGGGATGGGCATGATACAATTAGGCTCAGCTGCTGCTAAGCTCTGCCAAACAGAGGAAAAAGGGGGAAAAAACACCAGCAGCAGTAGGTGATGCAGGGAATGGAAAATCTGCAGGGGTGGTAATGACACAAGTAGGCCCAGTTGCTGCTTAGCTCTGCCAAACAGTGAGAAAGGAAAAAAAACACAAGAAGCAGTAGTTGATGCCCGGAATGGACAACCTGCAGGGGTGTGAATAGGCTGCACAGAGAGATTCTTATATGAAAATACATAACAGCTTCTAACATGGTGTCACACTATATATCCCAGACTGTTTTTCAGCGCAAACAGGAACACCAGAGTATGATACAAATGTTTCAGCTGCTTGTGCTTCCTACTGATTGGCTAAAAGAAATTATGGATTTTATGCCAATTTAACTTGGGTTTCAAGGGGGGGTTTACCCTCATTTGCAAACATTACAGAAATTACAAGACATTTTGCTAACTTCAAGGTAAGTTTTTAAATGTTTATTTTTGTATTTTTTCTTGCAAACAATGTTTGCATACACTACTGATTCTCATCTATCAGAAGCATTCATAATCTCAGAAACTTAGATATGTCTTTAAGCACTTTTCGGCTCTCCAGCCAGGACCTCTTAGTTTGTGAAGGTGGTCCCCTGTTTTTGCATTCCCCTTTCAGACTGGGGGAGCATTTCACAGTGCACCCCAAGCATTTCGCTATAGAGTTTTCATTCTGGCCTCACACAAAGTCAGAAGGGGTAGGTGGCAGATACTACATACCGAGGCACGTCACCCAACACATTTGATTTTGTTTTTTTTCTGGCACACTGAGAGAGGAACGTACATGAGCATGAACATTTGTTTTGGTACTGTGCACTCTTCACTCGCCAGTGACAGGACCCTGTGGCCACGGACTCCTTGGAAGGTTGAAATGCACCTTCTCCCCCAGGAATCTGAGCTAGGGTGGACTGATGGCAGCTGTCCCCCAGCGAAGAATCATTCCACATCAGTGGACTCAGGCGGGGGATGAAATGGTCTTACAAGCTCCCTGTACATCTTGGCCTAAAAATATAGGAATAGGGGACCTCAAGCCTTCAAGGGAGGGGGACCTGAATGCTTCACTGGGGCATGAATGTTCATTGTTGGAAGAGAGCACACTGGCACAACCCTGACCCTGGACTTCCAAAAAAAAAAAAAAAAGATATATATATATATATATATATATATATATACACACACTTTTGAAGAACGGCACTTGATAATGGGCCAATTGGACCCTTATGGATTTCTGCTTCAATTGAAGTTACCATTTGGTTACTGCCAAACTACTGATAAATGCAGAGGAAGCTTCTCTCTACTGCAGTGAAAAAGTTGCAGCTAAAGGAATGTAAATACAGGTATACCCCGCTTAAAGCTAACCCGTTTAGAGCTTATTCACCATAGAGCTGTTTTTCTGCCAGACCCCTTTTAATGCTAAACCCTGCTATAATGTTGTTTTTGCCTGCAAGAATCCTTTTAACGCTCTGATTTTCTATAGCATTGCCCCGCTATAACGCTATTTTTGCCTGCAGGACCCCTTTTTATGCCCTGATTTGCTAGAACACTGTTTTTTTTCTCCAAAGAAAACAGAATCCAGGATGACCCAGAAGCTTCAACATCAATAATTTAAAGTTTATATTTCTGCTAATGTTAATGTTCTGTTTGATTCAATATATCACTGTAAAGAAGTTCCCTAGTGCCTAACACCTAAACAATGGTAAGAATTATAGAAAAAATATAGGAACTTAGGGGTTTATGGATGGATGAATTCTCTATTTGAGCTTATTGCTGTTAGTTCCTTTAGTACATACAGTCTTCCCTCATATGGCAAAATGAATTTGCTAATCCTTGGGAGGAAGAAAGTATGTAAATTTATAAATAGTGTTTAGCTCAAAAAAGTGAGGTTAAAACCAATGTAGAAAGAAGCGCATTCTAAGTACTATACTGGTTATGAAAAAAGTTGGAGAGGAGTATTGGTTACTGATAGAGGGGGTTTATATCAAATATATACAATGATAAACTATTACAAAAAATAGTACATAGTAATACTACTCCTGTTTGCCTGAGACTACTATATGTCATTAAAGCTGACTGGCAATTCACAGTAGTCACAAGGAGTAAAGTAATACAAGCCAAATATCGCCCAAATATATATAAACCACCCTTCTGTTATAATTGAAACAATAACCAGAGTACTTGCGCTTAGTAGATAGCCCCGACGGTCCCGTTCCGCCCCTCCTGGGGCTTACTCATGGGCTACTGAATTAAAGTTCTGATGGGGCTTTTATAGCCCTTTTTCATCCATTTCCGCTTGTGCAACGCAATTTGCGTCATTTCCGTTACTGCATAATAAAGTGGTAGACGTATAGACGTCACCACGTTCTTTCCTTTCGTTTCTGTATGTGGTGGCTTGCCAATCATACGTAATTTGCCATCCACGCACTCCATTTTCTTTTTTCAAATCGGTTTTCGTCATTTACGTTGCTGCGTGATGACGTAATCGAAGTGCAAACGTAACTACGTTTTTTCATATCCTTTCTGTGTGTGTTAATTCGCCAATCATACGTTATTTTGCCAACCTACGCCATTTTGGTCTGTTTTTCAACCAAGTGTGCTCAGACATCTGTGTGCTATATAATTATATTTATGAATATGTCTAAGGAGAATTCTTACATTGTGTAAAATGTCTTTGTATATCTATATTTCTGTTATGTATACAGTTAGACTGTCATGTAAGGATAGTTCTTTTAAACCACCTAATATATTTGTAAAGGGGGAGGGATAATGATATTATTAATGATAACTGATTTATTTTAATAGGATTTTATATTTAAACTATTAAATAGAGAAATATATATACGGTTATACGTATCTTGATATATTGTTTGTGCCTATTGTGATCTTGTGAAAAAGATATCTATGATGTGAATAATAAGACTATTCCCTTTCTATTCATCATAACCAAACATACCTCACTTTAAAGGCACATCAAATTTTCCGACACCTTATTTTACACCTATATTCATATATTTTCAAGTTTAGCATACTCTTGAATCATCCACTAATACACATTTGCTTATTATTCACATCATAGATATCTTTTTCACAAGATCACAATAGGCACAAACAATATATCAAGATACGTATAACCGTATATATATTTCTCTATTTAATAGTTTAAATATAAAATCCTATTAAAATAAATCAGTTATCATTAATAATATCATTATCCCTCCCCCTTTACAAATATATTAGGTGGTTTAAAAGAACTATCCTTACATGACAGTCTAACTGTATACATAACAGAAATATAGATATACAAAGACATTTTACACAATGTAAGAATTCTCCTTAGACATATTCATAAATATAATTATATAGCACACAGATGTCTGAGCACACTTGGTTGAAAAACAGACCAAAATGGCGTAGGTTGGCAAAATAACGTATGATTGGCGAATTAACACACACAGAAAGGATATGAAAAAACGTAGTTACGTTTGCACTTCGATTACGTCATCACGCAGCAACGTAAATGACGAAAACCGATTTGAAAAAAGAAAATGGAGTGCGTGGATGGCAAATTACGTATGATTGGCAAGCCACCACATACAGAAACGAAAGGAAAGAACGTGGTGACGTCTATACGTCTACCACTTTATTATGCAGTAACGGAAATAACGCAAATTGCGTTGCACAAGCGGAAATGGATGAAAAAGGGCTATAAAAGCCCTATCAGAACTTTAATTCAGTAGCCCATGAGTAAGCCCCAGGAGGGGCGAAACGGGACCGTCGGGACTATCTACTAAGCGCAAGTACTCTGGTTATTGTTTCAATTATAACAGAAGGGTGGTTTATATATATTTGGGCGATATTTGGCTTGTATTACTTTACTCCTTGTGACTACTGTGAATTGCCAGTCAGCTTTAATGACATATAGTAGTCTCAGGCAAACAGGAGTAGTATTACTATGTACTATTTTTTGTAATAGTTTATCATTGTATATATTTGATATAAACCCCCTCTATCAGTAACCAATACTCCTCTCCAACTTTTTTCATAACCAATATAGTACTTAGAATGCGCTTCTTTCTACATTGGTTTTAACCTCACTTTTTTGAGCTAAACACTATTTATAAATTTACATACTTTCGTCCTCCCAAGGATTAGCAAATTAATTTTGCCATATGAGGGAAGACTGTATGTACTAAAGGAACTAACAGCAATAAGCTCGAATAGAGAATTCATCCATCCATAAACCCCTAAGTTCCTATATTTTTTCTATAATTCTTATTAATGTTCTGTTTGCTGTTTCTTTGAAGTTCATATAAACTAAAAAAAGTTTACATTTCAATTGAAAATGTTTTTTTTTTTCATGAGTTCCCCTATCCCCATCCACCTTATGTTAAACTGCCCTGTTTAGAGCTGTTTCGCTTAACACTCCTATTGCCTGGAACCTATCTACAGCGTTACACAAGGTATAGCTGTAGCTTACAGGAGTTTACAACCTGCCTGGCAACTTGTAGAAATTAACTTGATCTTGAGTGAAATATATATATATATATATATATATATATATAGTAAAGAAACAGTACATTTATCCTCACATTTGAACATCTAAAATAAGATAGAAAAGGTATTTCCTGATTCCAAGAAATAAAGGGCCTCATTCAATTGCAAGCCCGCAGATTATGTTAAACAAGCCAAATTCTGCAGGCTTGAAATTTGCTACAATTACAGAGCGATTCAATTGAACAAGTCAGCAACTTATGGGCCGAAAGCCGAAACCGTACACCATGCAATCGTGTGTAGTATTTCAGAGCGTGATCATGATCAATTAAACAAGGCCGTAACTACTGATTTAGAAACAGCGAATAGAAAAAGAGACCGTCATCATTACCTCAGTAAAGCATGGAGGTTTAATGTCAATCAATTAGCATTTAGGTGTCCGATATGCGATCAGAATAAAAATGAATGAAGGAAATGTTCTAGTCCATGTGGGTGGCCTGATATGTATTAACTCATTGATTCCCGAGATTGATATAACACCGAAATGACACATTAAAAATAACATTTGATTGCAGATTTAAAAGCTTGAGACTGTTGTGCAATTAATTCTAATGTCTTCTATCGCTTTCCGTGTGAAAATATTTGCAAACTTGGGAAATTGTAGCAATTGAATAGCGATTTGTGATTGTAACTCTTGTGGGCTTGAAAGATCAAACGCTTAGCTGGGTTGTAAGTTACGATCTTGACAACCGCAAGGATTTTAAGCCTGTAAAACGTAAATCTTTGCGGCTCGCAAAAGGACACCAATTGAATAGCAAATTAGTTTATGGGCTCCATTACGGGCTCCCGTGAACAACAATAGCGCAACTGAATCAAGGCCACAGTTATTGCACTGCATTCTAGGAACCTGGGTAGAAACATGCACATGTGCCCACAAAGGCATCAGTCTGTAATCCAATGCCACAGCTTTAAGCAAAAGCCCAGGATGGATTTTATATCATAAGTGCACTCAAGACGAACAAAGTATTTAATGTACATCTGTATATAACCATTTAATTCTCTATTAAAAGGGCTCCATGATGAAAATCTGTATACTGAACTAATTAACAAGGAAGGAGAATATGAGAGAGAACATAAGGATATTCAATTGGAAATCTGTTCAGATTCCTGTGCGGGTGAGTGACATAGTTAAAAATTTAAAGGAGTTTGGGATTAGTAATTGTATTACTTTATTAAAATTAATATAAATCATGTATGAGAAACAAACAAATTCTGTAAATAAGTAAAAACATAGAAATAGATGGCAGATAAGAAACAAAAAGGTCCATCTATGTCTAAACATTGTGTCTACCTGAAAGATCATTTTTTTCTCAGGATAGCCGTGTGCTTATGCTATATATGCTTAAAGAGACAGTAAATTTAGCATAATATAGAGCACACCAGTGGAAAGATCTCATGAAGGCAAGTTGAACAATGTAAAGTAGTAAGGGTACAGCCTGTATAACAGTGTAAATTTGCTGTCCCATCAAAATAACTCAACACACAGCCATTAATGTCTAAACTGTTGGCAACAAAAGTGAGTACACCCCTAAGTGGAAATGTCCAAATTGGGACCAAAGTTTCATATTTTGTGTGGCCGCCATTATTTTCCAGCACTGCCTTAACCCTCATGGGCATGAAGTTAACCAGAGCTTCACAGGTTGCCACTGGGGTCCTCTTCCATGATGACATCACGGAGCAGTGGATGTTAGAGACCTTGCCCTCCCCCACCTTCCGTTTAAGGATGCCCCACAGATGTTCAATAGGGTTTAGGTCCCTGCATCACAGAATCTAAATCAAACAACTTGTTCTGGACAGCTTTGTCTGTGTGCCCCCATGAACCCTGAGCAGCTGATACACAGTCCACTGGCATAAAAGCAGACTGTGTGTGTGTGTCAGTGCAGTGTTAGAGTCCTGTGACGCGCAACTTGCGCTCTAAGCATCCACAAGTCCCAAATATGCAAATGAGCTTCTGGGGGAAGTATCTGATTGGATGATACTTCCCCATTGACTTAAAGCATAAACGCTTGTTCAAAAGTGGCTGCAAGCACTGACACACAAATTAGGCTTGGGGGCATGTAAAATAAATCAACTTTTTTTTTTTTTACTGAAAATAATAACCTCCTGTGTTCTTTGTAATAGAGAATTTTAGCTTTTGGTCCACCATATGTACAGCTATTACAGTGGATATCCAATAATTTTAAAGGAGGTAGCTCCTGGGAGTGTTATCTGTTAAATATGTTCTTATGTAAAATGTTACATATTTTATACAATTATATGTAAATATTTGTCCTCTGCTTTATTCGAAATCCTCCATTTGTTGTCATTGACACGTTAGAATCAAAAGTCTGTAATCATGTTAGATCAACTGGTCTTCTGAGCTAATCGTATTACAGACTTGAATGTTTTTTTCAGTATTATAGTTAAGTTGCAGGATAGCTTAGTCTTGATGTGTCATCATCAGAAACAGAGAAGCAGCATGTTTATTTTTATACAGGCATTGATAAAGTGGTATGACTGATTTTGACAAAGTTTAGTCATAGAGGAGACATTAAAGGACCAATTTAGTGGTCTTCTAAAGGGCCCTCTAAAGAATAGTTAGGAAAAACAACTTTATTAAATGTCTTACTTTTTTTTTAAAATAATGCCCCAGCATTTATAATCTCCAGATATCTCCACCCTCTGAATGATAAAGAACCAAACGGGAAAACTTATTGTGACCACAGTGTAACATGAACTGCTAGCAATGTACACAAATACACTTTTGAATCCCCTCCGATTATTATACTGCATGTACGGTATGACTGTATGGAGAGCTTTTTCCTCTGGCAGCTGCAAACTTTTAAGCAACAAGAGGCTAATTAATTTAGCCTATAAGAAAATGGCAATATTTGAGGAATTTTCCCATAAAAAAAGTGAGTCTCATCGACCGACAGATATGGTACATAAAATCCTGAACAAAATAAAATCTTGTGTCTATTTTTAAGAGTTAAAATATTTTGTGTACATAAAAACTATTAAAAAAAAAGAAACCTTGAGAGATAATCGTCTGAACAAAAATAATGACATATCACGGACCCCTGAAAGAAATGTAAAATATTTAATGGAAATGGCATTCTAAGCTGTTTTTTTATTTTACAAACTCTTCTCTGTTGGAATAACAGGGCTCCACAATTGTAATCTGGACATTGTAACAATTAAAGAAGAAAGAGATTATGAGAGAGAACAACATCCGCAAATGACAAACGATTCAGATCAATATGCAGGTAAGATATATGAAAATGTACATCAGCTAGAAATGACATCTGATTGCGTAGATCTTTTTGCTATCTCACCTTTGGTGTGGTATCCACACAACAAAATATTTTTCCTGGAGGTGGATCTTAAATGATCCATAATCTTGCTGTATTCATGAAACTCTAAAACAGATGACGTTTCTGACTGTATATTTAAATATAATCTGATGTCTAGTGATAAACAACCCATTATATTTGAAAAGTACCCCATTTAATTAAACAAAAGGCAGTAAGAAAAAGCATGTTGCTTGTCTCCAAGCAATTAGGTCACTGAAGTTCTCTGTTTTCAATACTTTAACCAGTATGGATGCCTATATACATAATTAAACTAACATTATCTCTTAAACTTGGAAAAATAATGATAATTATTCGCAGGGAGTGTTTTCCATCAACTACTGGAAACAGATCTTGGCTTTAAGTATAAATTAACCCTCATACTTTGCTGGTACTTTCCAATATCATTTACTTAATCAAGGGAGCTAAACGTGACTGCCTTCCTATATGCTCAGAAAATCACAAGGATGATCTTGCTTGTGTCCTGTCACAAGAATGTCAATCACATATTTACACTGGGCAACAATCTTTTCCATATAGTGGAAAAAATGTCCTACGCCCTGATTCATTCTATCATTTGGAAGAATTTACTGTTATTCCACTATATTTAAGATTGTTTGTTTTCTTTTTCTAATAGTTTGATATCTTATTTCACCAGCTGTGGTCATTGTGACAAACTATTATTTTCATGAGTATTGAATAAAGGGTGTAATTTATTATTTTTCTTTCACGTGCCTCATATTCTCTCAGAAAATAGAATATCCTGCAAACCATTATTACAGTTCTTTTATCTAAAAAACATATTTTAATAAAATGTAATATCCACTGTAGGAACTTAACCTGAAAGTAAAGTATATTGGTTACATTGGATCTATCTTTTGAGAAACCTGTAGATACATTTACCCACGCATATGGAATATAATACTTTTTTAGTCATAAAAAACAAGTTATCAATCGCTTTAGTTGTGAAACAAAAATGTATTTATGTATTTTACCAGCATTGCAGTATATTATGATGAATTAATATATCATTTGTGATGATACAAAGTACCCAATTCATTAGTTTCAGTATTTTTATATGCTTGATCTGAATTATTAAAATAATAAAATTCTAGATTTGTATTAAGTAATGAACTGGTGAATTTATCATTTTTGCAGGACATCCCACTGTGAAGCTTGTAATTGTCCCAAAGATTGAGCAAGAAGAGTTGCCTATAAGGAATTATCAATGGGTTAAGGAAGAAAGTCCTATAGAAATCATCAAAGGTGTGTAACATGTTTCTAGAAAGAGTTAGTAATCACTGTTAATTTGCTCTTTATGAAGTTGTTTCGTTTACTGCTATTAGTATATCCCACAAACATTTCAGTTACAATTCTCAATGAAAACAGTAGTCACTACCCATTCTTCACCTCTTGGACCTCTAGTACCTCTGGAATATAGTCTTTTGAGGTTTTTCCAAAGATTTTTGTGTGTATTTCCAGGCAGTACAGAAATGAAGCCTTCATTTGTCCCAAAGCTTGAGCAAGAAGAGATGCCAGATGTGCAGGTTAAGGAGGAGGATATATTTATAAATATCAGTGAAAGTGAGTAATGTAAATATTAGAGAAAATGTTCTGTAATTTACATAATTTGGTTCAATGCAACCCATTTCAGTTTATGATACATTTTGGACATTTTACTCTCTCTGGTATAGTAATTTTCAAGGTCAATTACAATTTTGTATAATCAAGCAGAATCAGATAATATAGTAGAGATACTAGTGTGCTGAAGCAGTGAAAACTGCCTTTCAGTTGTTATGCAATCACTAAAAAACTGTCCCACAAATCTTAAATATTTCCTCCTCGGCCACTTCGTCTTTACCATGTCAAATCCATATCAGAATTGCTGTCCAAGGGCCTCATTCTATTAGCGGCCGCAGCCGTTGCGGGGCCGCAAGGACCGGCCGCAAGCTATTCGGCTATTCTATTCCCTTACGGCCGGGGACTCCGGCAGGCTTGCGGCCGGTGCCTTGCTATCTCTTGCGGCCGCTAGCGCCGGAAGAAATCCTTTGATCTTAAACGGCCGCAAGGAAATCGGCCGTAAGAAATTCCTATTTGCAATTCAATTGCTCCGGGAACCCTCTCTGCAAGGCTAAAAGCGAGCCGCAGCTTACTTGCAGGAAAGAGGTCCCGCTAGCACCAATTAAGCACATAAAATAGCCCAAATAAAGCCATCCTGCACTTTGCAGAGTCTATAAAGTTATATTCGGTGTTAGCAAAAATAGCACATAATTACCCTATACTCAAATCCGTAAAATATTTGTTTTTTAATATCCGTAAAATATCCATGTAAAAAGTCCAGAGGGCTTGGAGCACCTCAGATACGCCCACGCCGCAGCCGGAAAATAAACAGTTAATTTGAACTCGGGTTTGGGCTGATGTGCAAGCTTGAGAGTGGGTTACTTTTAATCCTCGTGTCCCCCAATATGATCCCTAGCATTTACAGAGCTGTACAGTGCAGGCTTGAATTTATTTTTGCAATTTTATATTTCTGAGCTTACGGCCGGTTCCAAGATATGCGGCCGGCCGTAAGAGGAGATCCTTGCGGGGCCGTATAATAGAATCGCGAGTTAACAGAACCCCCGCAAGGAATCGCAGCCTTACGGCCGATTTACGGCCGGTAATAGAATGAGGCCCCAAGTCATGGAAATAAAAACATTTTTTGGGGGGAAACTCTGAATTTTTGAAGACTTTGTTTATGAATACAGGAATCAATTTTGTATTTATTATATATGTGTTTGTATTTGCAGTTATTAGTGGAGGGAGGGATGGTGGAGGAGGGAAAATGCAGAGCTTTTTGTTTAATAATTGGATCAGAGTGAAATTGACACAACACCCATTCCCCCTCACTGGTCCAGAAACAGACTGCTTACTTCAGGAACAGCTACTACAGCTATCTATAAATGTAAACTCCCTCTCACAGATAACATCTCCTTATGTATCATGGATTCTTCCAGGGTCCTGCAGAGGCATCAACGTTTATTTCTTTCCTAATTAAAAACTAGCTTTAGGAATATTTGCTTTTCAAAGTTTAAAATGGTACTTTAATTGTGCAATGGTACTTTAAGAGTAACTATATATTGCTCCACTCTTAATAAAAATGATGATTCTTCTGGGAGGAGTTATTATTTTGAAAAAAAATATGTAAATTACTTGCAAACACTTTTTCAAAACATTAATTTATCACCACTTTTTTTCTGGTTACAAAAACAAAAGTTATTTTGTACGGAAAGTAGGAGTTAAGTGTTTGAGATGTTTAGCTTCAAGAAAATTGTGACAGTAGAGAAAGACATTTTATTTATTCAAGGTCCTGTGTCACCTTTAGAAATAGATAAAATATATAAAATGGTGGCTCCCCCACTACAGCCATTTTACATATATTTAATTAATTAAAATACTGTCACTTATTTACTTTCTAAAAACAGTTTGCACAATATCAAGTTTCATTTTTTTATGACAGCAGTTGTAAATATAGGGCTGCCTTTGTCCCTTCCTTTCCTTTTGCACTCACAAATGTCTTTCTAACAGGTGGATCTGTCTGCAGGAATATTTCTGGCTCAACCAATACATCAAGCAGCCAGTGTCTAGAATATCTGACTAAAGAGTTATACTCACATGAAGAGTTAAATCACACTGTGCCCCATTACAGAGCAGTTTTAAGAGAAGGAACATTGATTTACATAAAAAGTAAAGAAGAAAAGAATGGGTGCAGTGGATATGACAAGAATAACAATTTACAACAAGAAATGCCCGTAAATGAAAAACTCTTCACATGTTCTGAATGCGGGAGATGTTTTATGCTAGAATCAAGTCTCATAAGCCACCAGATAGGTCATATAAATGAAAAAAGATTTACGTGTACTGAATGTGGGAAATGTTTTATTCGGAAATCAGATTTCATTAGCCACCAGAGAATGCATACAGGTGAGAAACCATTTCCATGTTCTGAATGTGGGAAATGTTTTATTCGGAAATCAGATTTCACTAGCCACCGGAGAATTCACACAGGTGACAAACCATTTCCATGTTCTCAATGTGGAAAATGTTTTACTCATAAATCAAGTCTAGTTAGTCACCAGAGAATTCACACAGGTGAGAAACCATTTCTATGTTCCGAATGTGGCAAAGGTTTTACCCAGAAATCAGTTCTCATTAGCCACCATAGGATTCACACAGGCGAGAAACCATTTCCGTGTCCTCAATGTGGGAAATGTTTTCGTAAGAGGTCAAATCTTGTTTCACACCAGGCAGTACACACCAATCATAAACCATTTGCATGTACTGATTGAAGGAACTTATTTGGTTCAGACTTATCCTACTTCTGATAAATCACACGTTTGAAACCAGTTTCATGTTCTGAATGTTATCTAGAACTCTGCTCTTTTATAGAAATCAGAAAATTGGCATGTTCTAAATGAGGGAAAAGTTTAAAAATCAATTGTGACACATAACTGGGAAATAATGTTCTCAATATGGGAAATGTTTTATCCTGAAGTCATATCTTGCTCGACGTCTAAAATTCATACAGTTTAAGAATTAATTTTCTGAACTGTGGAAAATGTTTTATAAAGAAGTCAAATCTTTGTGATACAAATGACAATTCATTGATCTGAAAAATTATTTGTATTGAACACATGTAACCAGAGATCAAAAAGCATATCCTATGATTGTTTAAATAAAAAAAATCATAAACACTTGTATGCAAATAATATTTTAACTATTTAAATTAAAATATTTTGTGTTGGAGAAAAAATTGTATACCATTGATATTGGACACTTTAAAAACAAAGAATTATCTTATAAACACTACTGTAAGTTATATAAAAAAAACAAATTGTACTGAAAATTCTGTCTGTGTAGTGTATATTGATTACTCATACATTTGTGCCTTATCCCAAATTTTGGCAAGTACTTATTTTATATGTTAGAGGGAGATTTTTTATTTATCAAAATATCACAAACAGAAATATGCATAATGCTTATACATGTATATTTTGTCAACCATCTAGCAAGATTTGGTAATTCAAGCATTATACATCCCTTAAATACATATATAAGCTAAATTATAAACAAATTACATAGAAAAAAAGGAAACCGAGAATAGAACAAAGAAATTGGTGGTGAGAGACGGGGCTGTGACACTATCCTTATTAAACCATAAAGGAGTGCCAGATTGTTTATCTCTAAGGGAAGCTGAATTCGTTTTTTATAATCCCATTACAACATCCTGTTCCTATTTACTTCTTCAATCACTTTAATAAGGTATTTTTCCATCTATTTGATATCTGCCTTTTACCTGTCATAAATATTTGGATAAGGAAGGCTTTTTCTGCCAAGTTACATTTTAATAGAGGCGATTCTTCCCGCCCATAATACATTTTTCCTCCATGTTCTTGGGACTTCTTTCAGTCTACTCTGTAGCTTACTATAATTGATCTTCACTAGTTGTTTCAAGTCATCAGGGAATAGAACACCCAGATGAGTTTCATTATTAGATTTCCAATTCAAGGGGTATTTGTATTATTGTGTAGCTTACTCTGTTTTTGTTAAATTTATTGTCAGGACTTCAGTTTTTAGCCAATTAACCTTATAGAAAGATTTTCTACTGTATCTGATTAACATCACATATTATAATTGTCAAACTCTGAAACGTCGTCACGCTTCGCGAGCTCACAAGAACTGCATCCCTTGCGAACAAAAAATACACCAACCGAGAGGCTCGCAATGAGCGCCAAAGGCACTCATTGCGAGCCACGCGATGAGCGCCAAAGGTGCAAGGCTTGCAATGAGCGCCGAAGAATCTCAGACGACCAAAACACTTACTGTCTGTGGCAAACAGCATTACCTGCCTTACAATTTTATTGCCCTGTCATTTTTGACGGGCAAGTCGCTAGTTTCATATAAATGTTGTAATGATGTTTCGGGATTTGTTAAAGTCAAAAGAACATCATCTGCAAATCTGCATAATTTTGTGTATGGATTTTTTATTTTTTTTATTCTATGCCTTTGATCAACTCTGAAGATGTAATTGCCTCTAACAAAAATTAAATCATTAAACATCAGTGGCGACAGTGGGCACCCGTGTCTAGTTCCATTCCCCACATAGGCTGAAGGACTGGAGTATAGGGCTTTAATTGCTTTTGTTCCGAAGTCACCAAGTCCACATTTTTGAAAGGTATTATCCATGTAGTCCCACCCCATTCTATCAAATGCCTTTTCTGTGTCTCTCGACATTATTATAACAGAGATTTTCTTGTCTCTTGCATAACAAATCAAGTTTATCAGTCTTCTAGTGTTATCCATCCCCTGTCTTTGAGTGATAAAAGCTGTTTGATCTGTAGAAATGAGTTTAGGGATTATTGAGGACAATCTTGTGGCCAAACTTTGGCATATAGTTTAATGTCTGTGTTGATCAGAGAGATAGGGCGGACATTTTTAGACTTAGGTATCGTGGCTATGGCTGCTTCTAGTGTTTCTGGGGGACATTTACCCAACTTTTTCATTTCATTGAACATTCCTTTGATGAATAGTGTGAGAATGGATGAAAATGTTTTCTAATAATAATTTATAAATACATCAGGACCTGGTGCAGTATGGAGATGTAAGTGTAGATTAGAGATAGCCTGTTTAATTGCTTCATCTGATATTTCTCTATGTAAATACTCAAGATCTACACTAGAAATGTTTGGCAGGGTTAATTGGTTTAAGAATTCATAAATTTCATAGTTGATGGTTTAACAAAGTCTTTTAATTTTTCTAAATTGTATACAGATTTATAATAACTATAAAATACCTTGCTTATATTTTCTGGATTAACGTAAATTGCACCATTCTCTGCTCTTATTTTAGATATTCTTTTAGGTGATTATCTTGTCTTAATGGAGTTGGCCCTTAACTAATTGTTTAATTTTCTTAATTTAACCCTTAGTATCAGCTATTTCTGTGGTGATATTCCTATTTGGGTTTAATTTGTTGTTTCTCTGTAACTGCGCAAGTTTTATATACAGTACTCTCAGCGAGTTCCCTTTTTGTCTTTTCTGCCTGATTGCCCAGCTTGTAGATATTCCCTTTATATAAGCCTTGTGGGCATTCCACGATGTGGTCTTTGACTTAACCATATTCTCATTAATTAAAAAAAAAATATGGATTTATTTCTGTATCTTGTCTTTAGTGTCGTTTATTGCAAAAATGGTTTTATCCAACCTGCTAATTTTATTTTAATTGGTCTTTTGATCTGCTTTTATATGTAACTTAATCATAGCATAGTCTGATGAATTAATAAGTCCAATATGCACCTTTTCTATCCTTTTCAATATAGCCAAGTCTACAAAAAAGTGGTCTATTCTTGTGTATACTTCATGCCTCTGTGTGAAAAATATGTTATTTTATTTTATTTTGATGAAAGGATCTTCATGCATCATAGAGTTCAAATTTAACAATTAAGTCCTGAAACAGTTTAGAGCTACGAGTGGTAAGTTTGTCAGGTAGAGATTTCTTACTTGCTTTTCTGTCTAGTAAGGGATCGACACATATAATCACCTGACCAATCTTTAGTTTCTGTATTCGTTTTATCACAGTATTAAGAAAATTATTTGGAACATACAGATTAATGATAGTGTACATTTATTGATTAAGCTTACCTATCCAAATTACATATCTCCCTTCTTGATCTATTTCACTTAACAGTTCAACAATTTGCAAGTTGTTACTAAAAAGAATCAGTACTCCTCTTATCTTATTCCTATAAATTGCATTTAGCTGATGAGAAAATAATCCATTAAAAAATGTGGGTGTCTTCCCTGCTCTCCGGTGACTCCCCTGAAAACAGATAACGTCTGGTCTTTCTTTCAAAAAGTTCTTCGCTATTTTATGTCTTCTGGGGATGAAAGCTATGGCAAGCTTGGACAAGCTAGTAAAAAGTTTAAATATTTTAAACTATCAACAAAGGTCTGCATATTTCGAACTATAGTATTCCCAGTAGTAACATATGGATGTGAGAGCTGGACCATAAAGAAATCTGAGCGCTGTAGAATTGACGCTTTTGAATTGTGGTTTTAGCAAAGTCTGCTTAGACTCCCTTGGACTGCAAGAAGTTCCAATAAATCAATACTTCAGGAAATCAAGACAAACAGTTCAGTAGAAGGGATGATCATGAGGCTGAAGCTCAAATATTTTGGCCATATTATAAGACGGCAGGATTCCCTAGAAAAGACTCTGATGCTGGGAAAGATTGAACGCACATGAAGAAGGGTACGACAGTGGCGGAGATGGATAAATGAGGTCACTGAAGCAATGAACATGAACTTGATGGAGATCAGAGGGGCAGTGACTGAGAGATGCACCTGGCATGCAATGGTCCATAGAGTCAGGGAGAGTCAGACACGACTGAATAACTAAACAACAACAACAAATACAAATTCAATTTGTGAAAGTGACTTTTGATTTACACTATTCTATATGTATAGGTTTATGAACTCAAGCTCTAATAATTCTATAATTCAGCAAAATTGTGAATAATTGTGAATAATTTTATTTATCCATCTATAGGAACCTTGTGCTATATGCTTCTCAATAAATATTATTTGTGTGTTGTTTTATGAACTCAAACTCTAATGATTCCTATTTACAACCTCTCTTCTGATTTTCCACCTTCTCCTTCCACCTCCTTCTCTCTTCCCCTCTATGAGAAATGTTATTATAACATCCCTTGACACTTCTCTTTTCCCTAGAGACTTTGGAAGTGGAATTCTATGAAACCTTTCAATTTTAATCTCCTCTTTTTTCTGTTTAAGTAATTGAGAAAAAAAAGAGTTACTAAATAGAGTCAACTCTTGTGGTGAAAAAGATTATTTGATACCCCTAACTCTTACATTATTTCTCTGAGAATGATCTTACTGTGTGGTTTTAAATCTGAGCCTTTTGACTTCTGATTTAGTATTCTCTAATTGATTGCGTAATAAATTATCATCTTTAATCAGATTGGAATGTTCATTTTCAAGTTCAACAAAGCGATTCTGTAGGGTATTAATAGCTTTAGAATTATTTACAATTTCCTGAGTCAGTTCCTCTCTTAAAGATATTTGGAATTCTCTCAGGAGATGCTTCATAGTTGAAATTGCCAGTTTTTCATTGCCAGTTTTTCATTAATTTTGTTGTTGTTGCTTTCTCTGTTATAAAAGACTCGCTGCTTTCCATATAAAGAGACTGAACTTCTGGGCCCATAGAGGATTCCAAAAGTGATTTTTCTTCGACACTATCTTTCTCTTTATGGGAGTAGAAATTTGGGGGAGTTTTAGAACTATGTTTCTTTTATTTTCCCCTTTGTGGTGCTATTCTACTTACCCTTTATGTTTGTGATGATATTAACTTCAGTATAATTTCTTGAGTTTACCCTATTAGCACCTTTCTGAGTTCTTATTATATCTTGTATGTTAATTATTAGCTATATCTTTAGAAAACCAGGTTAAGCATATAAGGCCTTAGAATACAATTTCTCAGCTCCTGTATTTAATAAAGAGAGAATGGTTAATAGTTGCAAAAGCCAAGAAAACAGAAAAAGAAAGTCCACATAATTGGATTTTGTCTTTTTCTACTGCAACTTGTTGTTCCATAGAGTCCTTGTATACATAATTCCTGAGGTGAGGAAGCAGTTCACTATTTTCGATCAATTATCTTTTTTTGTTGCAAACATTTTATAAAATATTCAACATTGCATGTTCATGTTATTATACATTTGTAAATAAAAATCTGTGATATGAAGTTTTGAGTGTTTTCATTGTTTTCTAGTAAGTCTGCAACACTCTTACCACATTTTCTATTTTCTATTTAAATATAATCAAGATATAACTTAATAAACATTAGCACTTTACAGCTTTAAGTATTCAATTAAGAACGTACTTACCGTACGTTAGAGCTAAAAAACTAAACAAAAGGGACAGGGGGAAAGGGGGTTCCCTTGAGCGAGTACTGAATAGCAAGCAGTAAGTTACTCATCTACTGCTTACCTGTTACGTCCCTGTAGCCGACATCGGAGAGCAGAGACTAAACACGTTTTGGTGAAGTAGAAAGGAGGAAGTTTGGAGAAAAGGTGGGGCATTAAATTATTAAATAATTGAAATTGTATGTGGGGAATTAAGTCAGGGGTGCCAAATTTCAAGAAATAAAGGGTAAGTGTTTAAAGATAAGTGGGTCCTTCTATCATTAATCATTATTATGTTTAATTTATTTATAACTTCTTGAATGTTAAGTGTTGGAGTTCTCCATTTTTTGGCGATATGGCTTTTTGTAGCCAGCATTAAATATTGAAGTCATTTATTATGGTTTTTGGAAACCAAAAGAGTATAATTGCAGAGTCTGTTGATGGGTGGATATTTTTTTTTCAGAGTTACTGAGGATAATTCTAGAGATTTGTTCAAAATATTTGGGGCAACTGGGCACTCCCACCAAGTGTGTATGAAAGTACCTGTTGTTTGACAGAGTCTGTAGCAGCTAGGTGATATTTGGGGATTAAGTTTGTGAAGCTTATCTGGAGTAAGATAAACTCTATGTAGAACTTGTGCTGTTGTTTCTAGTAAACTGTAATTGAGTGATCCTTTTAGTAAGTTCATACATATATTTTTCCATTTATGTGAATCCCAGTGCAAACAAGTATCAGTTTCCCAATTTACCATGAATTTGGGTTTAAATTCTTCAGGAGGGATATTCATCTTTGTATACAAAGATCCCAGTATTCCTCTAGTCAGTGGCACATTGTTACAAATGAGAGATATCCAGCTAACTTGTGGTTTACCCCAAGTTCGAATAGAGGTTGTGATAAAGTGTCTAATTTTGCAAAAATTATAATGTTCTCTTAAAGGAATAATAACATTATCTCTGAGTTGGTCAAAGTTAGAATTTGTTCATTTAATATCCACATTTCCAGTTTATCTAGTTGGTTCATTGCCCACAAATTTTTAGACTCTACTCTAAAATTATCCCAGATTGTTGGGGTGACTTAAGTGGGGGTTACATCTATTAATTTGGTTGCTAAATAATGTTTTGATTAACGCGATTCCAATTGGATAACAAGAGTCTAATCTTGGGGTTACTGTGTCTAGTAATGTTGGATGGCAATGAGGGATTCCAGACAAGAGATTCCCATTTATGAGGTGACATTTGTTGATGTTCAATAAATACCCTTGTAGGTTGGTGTTCCATAGAGTGAGCTTGGGGGAGAAAGGATAAAAGATATCTGAAGTACATTTTCAAGTTAGGGTCTGATAAAACTCCTACTTTTTTGTTTCGGAAGAGGAGTGATCTGGCTATCCTTTGTTGTTCCAGATGAATCTAAGCATGGGTCTTTGGAATTTGTCTAGCTCTCTATATCTTAAAGGAATAGGAAGTGACCGAAATAAATATAAGTGGCAAAACATTCATTTTAATTGCATTTATACGAACGGTCCAAGACATGGGAAATTTGTTCTATTTATTGAGGTCCGCCATAAGGGTCTTTATCAAAGGTGTGTAGTTAGCATTGTACAAATCAGTCAGGTCGGGGGTCACATTGATACCAGTATTTTATATGGTCTTTAGGCCAAGAAAAAGTGTTCTTCAAGGTTGCTAGTGTTTGCTGCAGTATTAATTTATTGCCTCTTTTTTTCATAATTGACCCTAAGCCCTAAAATCTACCCAAATAGGTCCAATATGTCCATCAGAGTGGGTATTGAGGTCACCAGGTCAGTCAGTGTTCAATGTTGTTGTGGGCGAACAAACAACATTTCAGTTGCTGTAAACCAACTTGAACAGCCTGTATTTGTGAAGTGGATCGAATGGCCTAAGCCAGAGTTTTGATCACCAGTGCAAATAGTAGAGGAGAAAGAGGGCACCCTTGTTTTGTCCCTCTTTGTATGTTAGTACAATCTCTATTCTCTCCTTGAGGTTTTAAATATACCACTGGGTTTTGGTAATATGTGTTAATAAGATTTATGAAATCTTCCTTGATACCTATCTAGGGACAATGAGTTATCCTGATTGCCTTTTCTGTTTTTTCAGATAGAATATTGTCTAGATCTAGTTTAATTTGGTTTCTTTAAGATTTAGTTTTTTTTGTAGGTGAACCCTATTCTAATTAAGGATCCACTGATGAATGCTTTATGTGCAAGCAAAAGCCAATTGATGTTTGTTTCTGAAGTATAGTTCTGATTCTTTCATAATTTGATATTGTATTTCAAAGATCACCATGAGTAATTCATTAAGCTTCCAGTTAAAGTGGGATTTAAAGTTTAATCCCAGATCTATATTAATTATCACCGCCACATGGTCAGGCCATGGGCAGGGAAGAATCTGGACATTTTTAGAATGGTTAAATAAACCTGAATTGATCAGTATGGCGTCTATCCTGGAGTAGGAGCCATATTTGGGAGAAAAATAGGATAGGTGTACTCCCTGTCTATAGGGTGATGACCTCTCTAAACGTCAACTAGACCATTTTGCTGTAAAAGAGTATTCATTTGCTGTACTTTTTGGTAATATCTTGTGTTCTGCGTGTCCCTGGATCTATCTGTTTTTGGTTGAAGAGTTAAATTAAGGTCGCCTCCTAAAATTATTCTTCCAAAGTCTTGGGAGGCTAATTTATTAAGTAGTTATTAAGTAGTAGTAGTCAATGCGGTGTTGGGGGGGGGGGGGGGGGCCTATAGGTGCGTAGATGTTTGCTAAGGAGATTTTTCTATTCAGTATCATACCCGTAAGGATTATGTAGTTCCCAGCTTGGTCCATTATTTTTTTTTCAAGTTTGAAGGGGAATTCCTTATGGATCAGAAGTTCTGCTCTAGCTTTTTTAGTTTTTTGATTAACAGAGTAGACGTTATGAAGATAAGTTGAAATTTTGTAAGTGGCGAAATGGATCTCTTGTATAAAGATTACAGAGGGTGTGTATTTTTTATAAAAGAGGAAGGCTTTTTTTATTTTAAAAGGTGAATTAAACCCCTGACGTTTTGAATAATCATGTTATATGTTATATCAGCCATCTTGGATATATGTGAATATATGTTGACGTGGTTAGGGAGTTACCTTTTAGTAGCTTTCTAATCCTAGAGTGGTCTCTGGGCTCTGACGCTGACTCCTTTAGAACTGGAACAAGATTGCCTTCCTGTTGGAAGTCGCTCAGGAAATAAAAAACTGTAAACAAAATGAAACAATAACTATTTACATAACAAAACAGCTTGTATATTTACAATTACAACATTCATTCTCTTGACACTTGTATAAGTGTTCTTTTGTTCTGGGGTGAGGAGTCTAGTGATTTTACCTCCTAATATTCCCCAGAAGAGAATAAAAAGTAATCTTTTACTGGAAAATTCCAGTGTCATCAAATTTTTTTATGTCAAAATCATATATGCAGATAATGTAAATAAAAAAATAGAAAAATAAAATAGAGTAATGCCCAGTAAAAAGTACATTCTAGGCATATTGAGGGCTCTGGCCGCCCTATGAAGTTACCAAATTGTATATGTCACAGTGGTTGATTGAATGAAATATACCTCTGCTATTATCTATTGTCTCCTACTGGTCTTTGGAGTTTTTTTTCAAAGGTATTATTAGAATCTATTGTCTGGCTTTTCAGATGAATTTTCTGTGAATGGGTAATAAAGAAAGGGTCATCATTATTTTCGGTTGGATCTAATTTCTTACTTTTTAATTATGAAATTGTTGGCCCTATGTGTTGTGGCTATCCTTATGTCTGAATATAGTATAGATCTGAGTAGTTTTGTGTAGTTTCTACCCTGTCACGTTCTTAAGTTTCAATGATCTGGTCCGTTACTTCTTCCAGGAAGTGTGTCTTCTGTCCTAGAGTGTGGACATCTTTTCTAAGAGCATCCACAGCCTTTGTAATGGGAGTTTGGAAAAGCTTCTCAATTTCGGCTATAGATTCAACTGAAAGGTTCACTTGCTGAAGAGTTGGTCTTCGACTATCTTCCATGTCTGAAGTGTCAGGTTGTCCTGAACCTGAGTGTTGAGATGCAGGTTGTTTGGATTCAGATGTTTTGAACAGTTCTGGAATGGTTTTACTAGATAGACTTTATTTAATTTTTTTATCCATGTTGAGATGTGATCTTTGTTTTTGTTTAATTTAGTGTTGTAGGTTAGAGTTGATGGGCTTGATAAAGGTTAAATATTTTGTTTTTTAGTTACATATTTCATTCTATGCCCCTGAAATTTTTTACATATACTTCATAATACTCAAAATAGTATATTTGCCTTAAACACATATATTATGCCATTTTTTTAAAAAAATTTATAGGTCATATTTAAAAAAAACAAACATCTGAGCCTCTAATGTGGCACAGAAGAACAGTATCTAATCAGATTACTGATTAGGGATATAATGTGTCAAACAGAGAATTCAATGTTAAAGGGCTGCTCTCTATTCCTCAATATGGAGAGACAGACAAACTACAGGAATAATATTTTCCTCTAGTTTCCTAAATTTGTTTTAATCTAGGAAGAATTTTTATTATGTTAAATATTATTGTTCAGTGTTATCTGATTTCCTTTGATGGGCCAGATAGGGAGTGAGTTATGTTAGGAGAAAGTTATGTTAACCAATCTTTAGTCATGTAAGAAATTAACTAATAACTAAATAATTAATGTATAATTTCTACAAGTAATAAGTTATTTTGGACAAATCAATAAACGAACATATGAATAAGTTTATAATTAAAACATATATTTTACATAAATTAATATACAGTTACACAATGGGTTTTAGACAAAACAGATAACACACAAGAAGTATTAAGACGATATTTACAAATATAATACTGATATGAATTCTACATTATGTAATATAAAGATACAGGATAATACCACTTGTGGTCAGTTTTGAAAGTTCAGCCTCCATCAGGTTTCTCTTTGGTCAGGACCAGGATCGGCTCAGCTGGGCTCATCTGGCACTATTCTCTCACTTCTTTCTGGACTGCATGAAGGCTCCTTCAACCTGGGCCAACCGGTACCTCTGCTGGTTGCCCACTGGTTGCCTGCTGTTTGCCCACTGGTTGCCCTCTCTTCCATAGATTCTTGGCTTTTTATATCATATTGTAGCTCATGACCCACCCTCTCTATACGTCATACATGGCTATAAGTTGAAATTAGACTGTTGGTGTCTATATAGGTGGTAACATTACACTCATATACACCCATCTAGAGTCTTGTATGCAGCTGTCTACAAATGTACACTTAAGACTTGCTGTTTTTACTGTAAATAAGACATTTGTGATTCTCTGAGTTATTTTGAGCAGGGCTACTCATACCTGTTGTCCTTTCCCAAACACAGACTTGGATTTTAGCTAATTACATACACATATAGCTAGCTAATTTTATACACATCTATAATATATATATATATATATATCTATAATATATATATATATATATATATATATATATATATATATATATATATATATATATATATATATATATATATATATATATATATATATATATTTGTGGAAATAATAAAAAATACCTGAGGTATAATGCCTTGATATAAACACACAATTGTAATAACAAATGATTAACACTATATTTCTTACAGTTCTATATAATAAGTTATACAATACACATTGAAGTCTTGTTAAAAGTTGTCTGTATATAAGCCATATTTTTACAGTCACACCTATTATGTTATATATATATATATATATATATATATATATTGTGGTGAAGTGCCACCAGAGGTCAGAAGAGAGCTCTTCAAGACTTCTCCCCAGGAGTGAGACAGTTAACAACCTGCTCAAAAGGCAGGGGTGTGGCTGCAATCTAAGCCTGCTGCTGCCTCCAGGTGGAGATTTGTTTGACAGAGCTGGAGTGTTGTGGAAGTGTGCAGGGCTGCTGCCAGCGGCTGCACTGAATGCTAATGGACCAAAGCCAGAAGCTTTGAAGAGAGAGCCTGCAGATAAGAGAATCAGAAAGTCCCTGAAGGTGATGACTTAAGGATGAATCTGCTTAGGAAAGAGAGGCTGGAGATACAGAGCCTGAGAGAGAGGTGAAAAAGAAAGATACCTCTGCTGCCTGTGTTTGAACTGTATGTTTGCACTATTATGTAAGACAGTGAGGGAACTACAGTTTAGTTAGGCAGGGCTTTAATGAGAAGCTAGGGTTTTGTTTCTGCCTTCAGTTTTATGTTATATGCTGTCAAAACAATCAGTAAAGTGTGGTTAAACATATAAAGGGCAGAGAAACCTAATAAGTAGTATTTAATGCCAAAGCATATCAAGTTATGTTAACCGATCTTTAGCCACAGATGAATTGAAGGAATTGAAGCAGCACTTTAATTAATAATCTCACCGGAATCAATGGCACTGTAATGTGAAGTGCTCTGAATAGTAGCATAGGATAGATCATTCCTATATACTTCCAACTCTCTGATTAAAGGCAAATCCATAAATATATTACCTTAAAAAGGATAAAAAAAAGCAAAATCAACAGCAGTATAAGATTGCAAAGAAAAAAAATCGGCAAAAGCAATAAATAGGCCCTATTCAGATTAGTGTTCCTTAGAGAAGACTTACATTAGGTAGGTTATTTCTCTCTCAGCTGAGAAATTCCCTAGACACACCTTATATTAAGATAAACCAAGAACTCTCTTACTTATACTAATGTAAGTTCTAAGTGACTATCAAACAGTGACCTTTAAGCAATATATTGAAAAACGAGGCTGAGCAACGCCAGGCACGCGGGACTTTGAAAATACACAACAGCAAATACACTGACACACCGACCTCGGAAAAATACAAATTTAACGGCCAAACCGCGGAAATCGAAAACCACGAAAAACAAGAAAAATAATTAAAAAAAACACAAAAACACACTCACACACAGCACAGGGGGGAGCCAGGAAGCATGGGAGCGAGGTTGCAAGCGATTTTGGGCCTTATTTGATGTGTTTCGTGACTCGAAAATCGGCTAAGCGTGAAAAAAATTGGTAGGCGAAAAATTTTAAAATTCCTGAAACTGGATGAAGATGAGGCTGAGCAAAGCCAGGCACGCGGGACTTAGAAAATAAACAATGGCAAAGATAGTAACTCTTACACAAACAACGCCAGGCACACAGGACATAGAAAATACACAATGGCAAAGACACTAACACACCAACAACGCCAGGCATGCAGGACTTTTAAAATAAAACGACCGGGCGTTAAGCGACCCCACACAAACAGTCAGCAGACACACAGAAGAGAAACACACAGTGAAGATACAGGGGGAGATGCTGGAAAGAGACACAAGGCATTCCCAAGCACAAAACTTGCAGGTTAATGAACCCTGTAATGAGTAGGCCCGTACAGTAGGCGGGAGGAAAGGTTTGCAATGAGCGCCAAAGGCTCTCATCACGGGGTTTGCGATGAGTGTCAAAGGTGCTCAGAGAAGCAAAAGTCTCACATTGTGTGGCAAACAGCATTGCCCGGCTTACAATTTTATGCTTGTCATTGTTTGACAAGCAATTCACTACTATATATATATTATTGAAAAGTTATTAGAAATAAGTAGTCATTTTCTTTTGAGGGATAATACTATGGTAGCATTACTATTGGGTAACTCCATCCTATTATACCTGATACAACAAAAAAAGAAGCAGACCTGTAAAGAGACCCTATCCCTCAGAAACAGCAATCTTCTAACAAAGCAATAAAAGGAAGGAATGTAATGTTGCCGTAAACTATCCAGAAAAATAAAATGACTGTTTATTTTCAATACATTTTGGATCGTCAGTAGCAGCATTACTATTGGGATAATACCCAAGCTCCAAAAAAAACAAAGTTAAGTATTCGCCAAAGTAGAAAATCTTTATTAGACGGAGAGATCAAGTACTCTCCTTCCAAACCCAGCTTGCCGGAAGGAAGGAGACACATCCAGGATGTAGTGATTGATGAAAGTAGCAGTCTTGCAAATAATCTCTGGCTGCCTAGGAAGTAGAAACTTCTCTAGCAGAATGAACCATTTCCTAAAAATGGATGGTTAATCTTCAGGGGTTAAGCCAATGTTTCTGGGTCTCATACCATCCACTCAGCAGATTCACTCTCCAACTGTCATTTTCACAGTTGCATCTACCATCATAGTGAAAATTAAGATGGGAATTGCAGGCACAATCGGATTTCCCCCCTGCTGGTATCCGCATCCTGAGCCTGGTACCTTTGTTAATTAGTGGACCATGGGAGAGACTCAATGGGTGGGAAGTTAAAGTTGGGTATGTGAATGTGCTGTATGTCTTCTGTTCAATGTCTGACTGGCCTTTGGTTCAGTCCACTATAAAACTGCTTACCCATCCCCAATGAAGTCAGTTTTGGTCAACGATTGCAAATGAGAGATCTGTACTTCATTAGCTAAGGAAAGCTAATGTGATAATTGTTTTAAATAAATCACCCATTTCAATTTGTGCTCAATTCCTTGTTCAAAATTGAGGCATATTAAAACCATATATATTTTTTCTCAATCTAAAAAGAATGCTCACTTTTTATTTTGTGTAATAGAATAAAAAATTATAATTTCAATCAATAAAGGACATTTCCTCCATTATTTTACTTGAATACATGCAAAATATTAAATATTGTGAAATATTTGGGAACATTCCCCATGTTTCCACTGTGGGCTTTATTGATTTATGCAGCCATAATGTTATAATTAAAGTTGTTTTCTATTTCATTTATTACACAAGAGTTGCCTTCTCATTCCTTTATTCTTTTCTCACTTACCACCTGAGGAACTTAAAATAGATTTAAAAGAGGAAAACCCGGGAACAAGACAACACTGGATATCAATATTATTACCTACAAATCTCATTTTAAATGTCTTTAAATGGATTTTAAGGAGTAAAGATGAAATAATTAAAGAGAGCTGCAGTATGTGAACTTTCATCTAATCACCAATTCCCGAGTGGAGGTTCAGTGGTCTTTTAATGGAGAGTTTAAGGAGCCACCAGGATAAAACTTGGGCTTGATGTACTAAATTGCACTGCAAATCCTCTACATTCTCATGGATTGTGGTGGATATGACTTAAATAGTTACATAGTACTTGAGGTTGAAAAAAGACTTTAGTCCATCAAGTCTATTTCTGATCTGCAATATGCAGACTAGTTGTTAATTGATCCAGAGAAAAACAAAAACAAACAACAACAAAAAACATTGAAATATTGGCAATTGTTTCAAAAGGGAAAAAAAATCCTTCCTGACCCCAGATACTGTCAATCAGATTGCTCCCTGGATCAATACTCCATCTCTAAATAGTCAAGATAACCCTGAATGCCCTTTTTATTTAAAAATATATCCAACCCCTTTTTAAAGTTATTGAATCCCCTGTCACCAACTCCTTTGGTAGAGAATTCCACAGATTAACCACCCTTACTGTGAAGAAACCTTTTCTTTCTTTAAGGTGGAATCTTTTTCCTTCTAATCTCAAAAGGATGCCCACTTGTCAGTTGAAAACCTCTTGGCAAAAAAAGGTTACTTGAAAGTGATATAATGTAATCATATCCACTATTAGATGCCTTTTATCTAGAGAAAATAAGTTTAATTTGGTTATTTCCCCTGAGGAATCCATCAGCAAGGACGGGGAAACGCGTTGGGCTCATCATAGAGCTGGGTGTGCGACTCTGGATGTCTCTCTTCAAACATCACTAAACTTCTCAGCTCATCTGTAGGCTTGATCGCACTACCCCCATAAGATCGCCAGGGTAGTCAGGGTAAGTTAGCAGGTGCCCCTTATTGAGTATCCTAGCAGGGCCGCGAGTCGGCCAATAATTTTATTATTTTTCTTCCCCATACTGACACCAGAGATTTAGTGATCCAGGAGGTATGTGCTGATCTACTATGTATGTATTGTATTTTCTTGTGAATAATAATTGCTTGCGAAACCACTTACTATATGAACACTGTATTTGTGTCTGTTTAGCATTAATTGAAATGTATTAAGTGTTAGTTAGTAATCATATATCTATCCTGCTCCGGTGCTGCATTTGGAACCTATTATTTAATTGGAGGATTAGGAGACCAACTTACCTTCATCTACTATTAAATTAAAGCTATCGGTTACTCTCTTATATTTACAATCGGGATCTTAGACACAAGACATGAACGTATAGGTTCTTTGAATTTTTGTACACAGATTCCTGTTAAACTATAGGATTGGCGCCATAGCCATTTTCGATTTATTCTAGGACTGTGCCCCAGTCTCATCTCTGCCAACTTAAGCCTGTTAACGCACAGCACATTTGCCCTCTCTAGACACCAGGGAAAAGCGCTGTTCCTTTGATACAAGAGGCATCTGAATTATAGTCAATGGGAGTCACTGCTACATTTTCCCACATATTAATTCAATAACAGGGACTACAGATACTATCCCTTGCTTGCAAGGGTAGAGTGAGGCGTCTATTGCTGCACACGCGGTCGTTTTAAAAAAATTTTTTTTTACTTAAGTGTGGGTGTTAGTTTTAAACCCCCACCTTTTGTTGAGTTTTTATTTAATATACCTAATAAAGGTTATGTTTTAATCTATACTTGGCTCTTGACTTTAAAATATTTATCACTATCATTTAACACAGTTAGGCTATTGGGTAGCACCTTAACCGTATTTATACATTTTCAAGATTTAATTCCTAACGTACCATTAGGATGTGGGCAAAGGTTTCTGTCTCCTCTTCCATTTCCTTCTGGAAGCTGTCATTTGTGTATTTTTTCATTTTCTATTTTAGCCAGTCTAATAGCTCTTTAACAAGCCTTGTTGATTTATTTGTACTCACGTGAAGCAGTTTCTTACCCCTCTTTTTTGTATAACTTAAATGCCCATTTTTTACTCCATAGCTTGATCTTTAAATCATTGTTAAGCCAAATGGGATGTGATTTCTACTTTTATTTCTGCATGGTATATGGTGATAAGTATGTATATTTAGTAAAGATTTAAATGTTGTCCATTTATGTTCAGTATTTTTACCTGTCAGTTCTGTGTCCAAGTCTATATGTTGTATTGTTGCCTCTTAAAATCAAGAGATTTTGTTTTGCTTTTTTACTTCAATCTCATATTAGACTGTGTTGTGATCACTGTTTCCCAATGGTTGCCCTATTTTAACATGTAATACCATATCAATATTATTTGTGATGACTAAATCCAAGATAGCTTCATTTCCAGTAGGTTCTTGTATAGATAATGGACCAGATAATGATCTCTGAGTGTACCCAAGAACCTTAGCTGAACTGCTGGTCTCATTCATCCAGTTTATTTCAGGTAGTTAAAATCTCCCATTAATAAAACTTGCCCATGCTTAGCTGCATTTCCAATCTGTAATAATAATTCCAGTTACTAACTTTCAATTATATTTGTGGGCTTATAGCATACTCCTACCAATATTCTTGTAGAATTTGCTGCTCCGCTATTTATCTCAACCCACAACCATTCAACATTGTCGCTAGTTCCAGCATACATATGTTCTCTGACTATAGGCTTAAATTCAGGCTCAACATACAGAAAAATCCCTCCTACTCTTTTACCCTTGCCTCTCCTCCCCCATGACTAGTTAATTCATTCCTCAACCCCTCTACACTTTCTACCCCATTACTTCTATCTAGTCCCTCCCCCCACGTACTAGTTTAAAAACTCCACCAGCCATTCTACCATTTTTTCCCCTAGAACACAAGCTCCCTCATCATTAAAGTGCAATCCATCCCTGCTATAGAGATTGCACCCAAGTGAGAGTCAGCCCAGTGCTCTAAAAACCTAAACCCCACCTTAATGCATCACATTTTTAGACGCACATTAACCTCCCTAAGCTCCTTCTGTATCCCTGGGCTAGAACAAGGCACTGGTAGTATCTCAGAAAATACTACCTTGGAGGTCCCCTACAACCAAAAACATGTCGCTCTACCTAATCTGCCCTCCCTCTCCTCCAGTAGATCTGTTCTCCCGGCTGTTAGAGTAAACAGCTCTATCTGGCATTGCCATTCCTGAATGGAAATCCCCAACAGTTTCACTCAATCTGGCAAATCTGTTGGTGCTTGCCAAATCAGAACTGGCCTGCCTTCTCCTCCACCTGTTCCCCCCGTTTCCCCTTGTAACAGTAACCCAACTACCTCCCTGGACATCCTCACTAGCCCCATCTCCACCTTCCTTGCCAGGCCCAGCTAAACTGCGCTCCCTTTCCAGTGGAGAAATATCACTCAGTGCTGCAATTCTCCTTTAAAAAAATAATAAAAATAATAAAAAAAATAAAATCCCTACTTATATTTAAATTCCCATACATATATACTAGAACTGCACTTTTATTAGAACTGTTTGCAAGCTCACAAGTTCACTCTTTCCCCTATTTATATTAGGTTCTTACTACTCACCCGCACAAGTACACAAACACCCTTAATGTTCAGGAGATATCACAGAATAGAAGCAAGACTTTTTTAAGAGTTCCCCAAAACACCTACATTTTCAAACTTAACTTCAAACTTACCAAATATGAGACTATTTTTTCTTTTGCTCTCAGATACACAATTTATTGAACACATCTATAGCTGTAATATCACTTACAACATTTTTACTTTATTTTGTAATACATTTTATTGAGCGAACATAACACATTGTTACGGAAGTTTACATGATTTACATGTACATAAAATTCTATATAACTCAAATGGCCAGTGCAACAATTTTCATGTTGAACCTAATTTTCATTTTGCAATGAAAAAAAGCCTCAAAATGAGTTCCAGTGTGTGATTTCAAACCTACCCAGTAGAACCATCTGTTTTTGTGAATCCCTGATAGCAGGAAAAGAACAACCCAGCTTACAGCCACCCAAAATGCCCAACAAAGCACAGGAATCAATAGCCACCCAACAAATGTTACTGACTGTAACAGAGTGCAATGCACGTTCAGCAGTAATAATCCCAGTAATAAGAATTATTATTTCCTCAGAATGAAACACACACATCATTTATGTATGTTTAAACTGACAACCCCTTTTTGATCCTGGCTTTACAGGGGGTATCTTATTAGATCAGGAGTGGAGACACTCAGTCTCTGATGTGCAGGACCCTCCGTATGCCCAACATGCTTTCCCATTAACACCCAAGTGTCCACTGTCCCCTGGTGCCAGACAACTCTTCCCCCACTAGACTGGCAGTCCCATTAAATTCCCTCAGCTCGTAACATAGCTCGTAACGTAACCCGCAAGACTTACGGCTATTAAATTGGCCTCTCAAAGCTCCCCACAAACAACTTGCGGGTTAAGTGCCTATGGGACGTGGAAATTTGAACTGCGCGCCCGCAAGTCCTTTGATCTGTCAAGCTTCAAATAGGGCATGCAAAGGCTTTAAAAGCACTTACGTATGCTGCAGCAGAAGCAAAAGAGAATCCCTCCTTCGGCCCCTAAACCTCCCCCTGCTCCCAAAAGAAATCCCCATGCTGCAGGGGTCCCTGTAGGCTCCTAACATTACCCCTTGCAACTTGGGTCCCCATTGGGACCCCCGTGGCAGTTAAATAGTTAACCCCTGTTGAACACCTAAAAATAACCCCCCTATGCTGGGGGTCCCCAGCCAATCAGAATGGGATATGCTCCTATGTCCCATCCTGATTGGCTGTAATCTGATTGACAGATATTTCAGCCAATCAGAATGGGATATGCTTCTATGTCCCAATCTGAATTGCTAAAATCTGATTGATAGATATTTCAGCCAATCAGAATGCTCCAATGCATTTTATATGCAAGAAATTCTCTGGAACTGCCATTTGCTTCAGAGAGCAGCTCAAGGGAAGAGCTTTTTTAGAATTATTGTTTGGTTTTTTAGAGAGTCGTGTTTTTTTGGATAGCCCTTTCCTGGCCAAGAAGATGAAGACATGGGCTTCATTCAAGAAAGAAGAGGAATGTA
The DNA here is from genome assembly GCA_027410445.1 of Discoglossus pictus. Classification (NCBI taxonomy): domain Eukaryota; kingdom Metazoa; phylum Chordata; class Amphibia; order Anura; family Alytidae; genus Discoglossus; species Discoglossus pictus. Next base: position 117,920,298 of record CM050169.1, on the reverse strand, counting down.
CCTTCTACTATCATTATGGATAGCCCGACTAGTCAAGGGCAGAAGATAGACTGCAGGGGCATTTTGGCAAGGTTAGTGGACTAATTAACCCTTACTTTTTTACAGGTTGTAAGTCTTTTTTATTTTGATAGTGTTTTCATTTTTGTTGTAGTATTTATTTTTATTTATTTTCTGTTGTCTAGGTTTTTGTTATTTTCTGTAATAAGTGGGTTGTTAGGGATTTAATTGGGGTTATGGGGTTATTAGGAGGTTAGCTAGTTTAATTGGGGGTTGATAGAATAGGGTAGTGTAGGGGTTAATAGGATAGGGTAGAGGGGGTTAATATGGGTTAATGGAATAGGGTTTAACAGAATAGGGGTTAATAGTGTATAGGATAGAGGGGGTTATTAGAGTAGGGGTTAATAGAATAGGGGTTAATAGTGTATAGGACAGAGGGGGTTAATAGGATAGGGGTTAATAGGATATGGGTTACTAGGGTAGGGATTAATATGGTAGGGTTAATTAGTAAATCCTAGGGTTAATTAGTGTAAATTAGAGGGGGCAAGAGAATAGTATAGGGTGAGAAAAGGTTAATAGTGTAGTGTAGTGCTTAGACTTTGTGTCATGAAGGTCCTGCAGGACCCACATGACAATTATTGTGTTAATATTAGGGTTAATACTGTCCTATAGGGGTCTACAGATGGGGTTAATGATAGGTCAGGGATTAATTATTGATGTAGCGCGGGTCCTTTAAGGACCCGTGAGGCAGGACATTTGAATTAGACATGATGCGGGGGACCCCCTCAGCAAGGGTTGATGTAGGGACACTGCGGGGATCCCGATGGAGCACCCCAGCAAAGGGGGATTAATTTAAGGTGTACTTCAAGAACCCCTGCGGCAGGGGTTCACTGTGTTAATGTAGGGAGCCTGCAGGCATTAGTGTAGGGGGTTCCCGCAGGCATTGGCTCAGTCTAAACCCATAACTACGGGTTTCATGTTCATCGCCGCACATTTAACGTGCGCAAAAATGGTTTACGGGATTGTGTATCTGGAGCACAGGTCGCAGCATGGTGGAATGTAATAGCTCTGTAACTCGGGAGAATTTCAAGCCCGCAGGCTTTGCGGTGTCCCATTGCTACTACAGGCATCTAATTTAATGTGGCTGTGGATCCCCTACAAGTAAGCACCTCGTAACTGGTGACCCATCTGCCACAGGAACCCGGATAATACCGAAGGCGCTCATTGAGAGGCCCGTGATGAGCGCCAAAGGCGTTCATTGCGCAGCTCATGATGAGCGCCAAAGGCATTCATTGCGAGGCCAGTAAGGTAGAGGGGGAGAGGCTCCCATTGTGTGGCAAACAGCATTTCCAGGATTCACATTTTATTGCCGTCATTTTTGACGGGCAAGTTGCTAGTAATAAAATATTTACAAAAATATGAGGGGTGTACTCACTTTTGTGAGATACTGTATGTAAGAGTGATAATAGTCATTTATTCACTAGTGATTTTTTAAGTGGCATTCTTTAATTTTTATTGAATGGAATTACCGTATAAACTCGAGTATAAGCCGACCCGAGTATAAGCCGAATCACCTATTTTACCACAAAATACTGGGAAAACTTAGTGACTCGAGTATAAGCCGAGGGTGGGAAATGTGCTGCCCCCGGTGTCCCTCTTGTGTGCCCTCTGTGCCCCTTTCTTGTGTCCCCCCTCTCTCTCCCCCCTCTCCCTCCCATGTGTCTCTCCCCCATCTCCCTCCCCTGTGTCTCTTCCCCCCATCTCCCTCCCCTGGGTCTCTTCCCCTCCTCTCCCTCCCCTGTGTCTCCTCCCCCGTCTCCCTTCCCTGTGTCTCTTTCCCCTCTCCCTTCACCGGTGTCTCTTTCCCCCCTCTCCCTTCCCTATGTCTCTTTCCCCCCTCTCCCTTGTGTCTCTTTCCTTCCACCTCCCTTATCACCCTCCTCAAACCCCTCCTCAACCCCCCTCCCCCTCCTCAACCCCCCTCCCCCTCCTCAACCCCCCTCCTCATCCTCCCTCCTCCTCATTACCTTCCTCGATCCTCATTACCTCCCTGCTCATTACCTCCCTCCCTCATTACCTCCCTCCCTTATTACTTCCCTCCCTCATCCTCATTACCTCCCTCCCTCATCCTCATTACCTCCCTCCCTCATTACCTCCCTCCCTCATCCTCATTACCTCCCTCCCTCCTCTTCATTACCTCCCTCCCTCATTACCTCCCTCCCTCCTCCTCATTACCTCCCTCCCTCATCCTCCTTACCTCCCTCCTCATTACCTTCCTCCTCATTACCACCCTCCTCATTACCACCCTCTCTCCTCCTCATTGCCACCCTCTTCATTACCTCTCTCCCTCCCTCCTCATTACCTCTCTCCCTCCCTCCTCCTCCTCATTACCTCCCAGCTCATTACCTCCCAGCTCATTACCTCCCTCCCCATTACCTCCCTCCCTCCTCATTACCTCCCTCCCTCCCTCCTCATTACCTCTCTCCCTCCTCATTACCTCCCTTCCTCATTACCTCCCTCCCTCATCCTCCTACCTCCCTCCTCATTACCACCCTCCTCATTACCTCCCTCCCCCCATCTCATTACCTCCCTCCCTCATCCTCACCTCCCTCCTCATTACCTCTCTCCCTCCCTCCTCATTACCTCCCTCCTCCTCCTCATTACCTCCCAGCTCATTACCTCCCAGCTCATTACGGGAGAGGGAGAGGGGGGATGGAGAGACATGGGAGAGGGAGAGGGGGTGGAGAGACAAGGAGGTGACTCGAGTATAAGCCGAGGGGGCCCTTTTCAGCCTTAAAAAAAGAGCTGAAAAACTCGGCTTATACTCGAGTATATACGGTAAGTTGCAATTTGGCTAATTGTATAGGGCTCTAAATAAGCACATAACATATATTTTTTTAAGAAGTTTTTAGTTAGTAAGCATCTATCCAAAAGCAAGGTTTTCACTAACTAAAAACTTCTGTAAAAAAAATATGCTATGTGCTTATTTAGAGCCCTATTCAATTGGCCAAATCGCAATTGAATGAGGCCCCAAGTATTTAATTTCATCTTTTTTTTTTAGTTCACCATTAATTAATATAAAAAATTCACAGTGCAAACAGCAGTAAAGCAATTTATTAGTTCGAAAATATAATTTTGAAACACAGTTTACCTCATTAAGGGGTACTGCTATACCCCTTTACTCCTCTTTCCTTAACCTAAGCAGCACAGAAAGGAAGTGTTATATTTCAACTGCAATAACAATGCTGAGACTGCCTTGGTAATGTTAATGATTAACAAAAAAATTGGTTTAACAGGAAATGTGCATGCACTGGTACTTTAAGTAATAATCAGAAAAAACTGTACATGAAATACAGTCAACAAGGGAAAAATGTAGGAAAAACATTATATAAAATAAAAAAAGGAAGAAGCTCTTACTGTATTTTTCAACAGCTGCAGCTTATCCACGATTAAGAATAGTTTTATAAATCATTTTACAAACAAATAATGAAAGGAATTCAGATCCTTTTTCTCATATAAATGGGCTAAATTCACCACAAATGTATAATAATAAGCATCAGGGAATGTTAAATGTTATTAAAACAAATTATATTACAATAAACTTACACTGACATTGAACAATGAACATGTGTACCTCTTATCAACCTTTTCTGAAAGACCTATAAAGCATGGTCTGTAATTTGATTTTTAAAAGTGGAGTAGTCAATAATTTAAACACTTACATAATATTTCCATTTATAAATTGTTACATATTTGGAACCTCATCTGTCCACTTTAATATTAAGTTATTGCAGGTAGGTAAATGTATAGATATTCTGGCTAGTGCGGCAGATATACATTAGTGTTTCTGTTTAAGTTATCTCTCTGGTGTATTATATACTTTCGAGTGCATAGATTGCATAATAGTATTGTCCTAAATTGTTTTAAGAAGATTTCTGAGTATGTTTGTGTAAATAAATGCACATGTTTAACAGTATAAATACATATTAGTACTTATAAAGAAACAGACATACATATTTATATTGGTCATATATACAATTATCACATATATAGTTGTGAGCAATACAGGTTGTTGCTAATGCTTGAAGCGCGAAGCAAGGGCTGCTGTGTTTTTTGGATTTTCGTGGTTGGGCCGTTAACCTCGTATTTTTGCTATCTCGTATTTTTTTTCAAAGTCCCACGTTTCGTATTTTTTTTTCGGCTCGTAATTTTTTTTTTATAGGTCCCGCGTTGGTCAAGTGGTTGGAGGCTAACGTGATCCCTCGTTTACTAAGTGTTTGGTGGCTACGTCCCGCGTGTTTCATTGGCTTCACTGCTCATCTTGCTCCAAAGGCGCTCCTTGCGCTGGTGGAGATGAGCGCGCTAGGTGCTAATCCCTACGACCCCGCACAACTTAGGCAGGGAGCGCCAAAGGTGCTCACTGTGCTGGTGGAGATGAGCACCATAGGCACTTATCCCTACGACCCGCGGAACTACACATCAACAGAAATCTCAATTACACCATTCGCAATGCGAGACCCATAGCAGTCTGAAAAAAAACGTGTGGAAAAATTACGGACCGTAACACTTGCAAAAAGGAAAGCAGCACTTACCAAAAATAAAAAAATACGACCCTCAACACTTAGAAAAAAAATAATACAAGGTCAAAAAAATATGAAGTTAACGGCCGAACCATGCACATACAAAAACAACAATAACCACCACCAAAATGAACAAAAAAAAAACACTCACAGCACACGGGGACATGCACGAAGTCTGGGAGTCACGTTGCACGACACTTTAACCACAATTTGCCGAGTTTCCACACACGAAAATCGCCTAAGCAAGAAAAAATGGCGGCTAAAAAACAAAAACAAGGCTACACGACCCCTAAACACGCATAACACCACCAAGCACATAAGACTTTTACACAAAAAACTACGAACCGCTGCACTTAACTACGAACATGCGGAACATAATACAAGGTAAAAAAAATACGAAGTTAACGGCCGAACCACACACATACAAAAACAACAGTAACACCACCAAAATTAACAAAAATACAAAACAAACATCACTCACAGCACGGGGGGGGGGGGGGGCAGGCACGATGTCTGGGAGTCAGGTTGCACGATAATTTAACCACAATTTGCCGAGTTTCCACACACGAAAATCACATAAGCGAGAAAAAAAATGCAGCCCCAAAAAGAAGAAAGCGATGCTACACGACCCCTAAACACGCATAACACCACCAAGCACATAAGACTTTTACACAGGCACGTACGAGGTCTAAAATACGCTATTAGGAACAACGGAAAATGCTCCACACTCGCATAACGCATAGACAATTGCGCCATTTTACAACACTAACTTACAACTAATAACATTACTATTACAAAATGCCCAATTACACAGCTAAACAAATGGTTTGCCATTGTGCACGCAGCCTATTTACACTGCACACTTCACACAGTGCAGACACTTACACCTCAGGTCAGCAACAGTGCAAATGTACATTGCATGCTGCAGGAAAATCAAAACAGGTTGTTAGGTCTTCAGGATATTGATTGCTGGATATATTAATCACAAATAGGTTAAGTATATTAATTTATTATTTAATTCATTCATTAAGTAGCATTACAATCACATATATACTTACCAAAAACCGTAACTTTTGGCTGACAATGAGCGCCTTTCGGTGCTCATCACAGGGCTCACAATCAGAGCACAGGGTTCTCAGAGAACCAAAAGTAGAGCAGAGGAGAGGATCGCAATGAGCGCCAAAGGCGTTCAGCACGGGGCTCACAATGAGCGCCGAGAGTGCTCAGAGGAGCAAAAGTACACAAGGGGAAAAATTCGCAATGAGCACCCAAGGCGATCAGCGCAGTCCTTGCAATGAGCGCCAAAGGTGCCCACACCACCAAAATTACACGAGCAGAGAGGCTCGCAGTGAGCGCAGAGGGTGCTCAGAGGAGCAAAAGTACACTAGAGGAGAGGTAAAAACCTTACATTGTGTACCAAACAGCATTCCCAGCCTTACAATTTTATTGCTGTCATTTTTTGCTGGGCAAGTCGCTAGTCTGTATATATTTATCCTGATATGTAATCAATATTAAAGCATACTTTTATACTGTTCTCCTGACAGATAACCAATGTTCGACTATAGAGTGATTTTTGTAAAAGTTTGGA